>CM074438.1:21220522-21643025 GCA_037101425.1 Elopichthys bambusa
CCTGTTGTCACTGCATGAGCAGAGAGAACCACAAAAACCGAAATCCTCTTATGCAGACTGAACTCTGATTATAAAAATAGGAAGACAATGAGCACCCCAAGAAATGCCACAGCACAACAAGAGAGGACAGACAGGGGTAAGGGCCCTCTGGGGATGAGGCCGTAAATCAAGGGTCGGTTCAACTCAGGAAAAGATCTGAAAGAGCACCTTTCACAAAGCCAATGAGAGATACCTGGGCTGGCAATTTCAAATGGCCATTGAAGCGTAGCACGTCAACATCTAAAATGGACAGGAAAGGGCAAGTAGAAGAGTAAGGGCCGCTGCTATCAGTTCAAACCACTAACCAAGTTCCATTTCATTCACAGTTAGCAAACGTAACCTTGCGCTCCAACTGAACCCCAAGGTTAGGATCACTTGCGAACACTGACAACACCCTCTACTTTCTGTGTCTATGGTGACAGAGGGTCCAACAACATGACAGAACAGTTCAGGCTTCAGTGCCTCTGAAATCACAGACCAATTAGGTGGAGGGAGAGAGCAGTAAGGGCCTGAAGTTAAAGAACAACATTGTTTTTTTTTTGTTGTTTTTTTTCTTCTCAAGGTCCCCTTAAATGGAGCCGTGGTTAAACAACAGCACTATTACCCACTAGAGATTGGTTTCTGAACATGTTCTACAGATGAGACGAACAATCTCAAGACAATTACAATGGCTGGGTGAGTGGAAGGTAGACAATGGCACTGTGGCACCACTCCTCTCGGGACAGATTACTGTAATTCCAGCCTAACAGGTTAGGACTTTGCACTAGGTTCTTGGAATTGGACATGCACGGACACACCATACCCAACATTAGTTCTTAAATCGTGCTGTTGCCAATGTCTACATGGCCAATAAATTATCAAGATCCCAATCTGGTAACTATAGATGTTGGTTTTATACAACAATAGGAGAAATTCAGAAAGAGAGCACGTTTTTGTGTTAAAAAAAAAAAGAGACGAGACTCAGGGCAGTGGATTGAAAAAAAAAGGTCTAAAGACAGTTTTTTAAAAGTGTAACTTTTTTTTTACCTTAAGTGCTGCATTTTAAGGGCAGTGACAGCGTGTCATGCACAAGATACTGCAAAATATGTGAGATGCAAGCGTAATGGTCAAATGTCTGTCTAGTGCATTTTTACATAGAAAAAATTATGAAAAAGCAGCACAGTTCTTAAAGGAGATCAGTTTCTTTGATGCATGATCAATTGGTACTATATTGTTTATTGGGCAATATTTAATCAGTATGCTCATTTCAGTTATTTTTACATTTATATTACCTTTGTCATATAATGCTCACTATAAGTTTATCTTAAAAAAAAAAAAAAAAAAGGATCAGTTCACTTTTAAATGAATATTAGCCCAAGCTTTATTCACCTGCAATGCTTTATTTTTTACATAAATGCATCGCTTCGCTTCAGAAGGCCTTTATTCACCCCCCGGAGCCGTGTGGAGTACACTTTTATGATGGATGGATGTGGATGGAAGCACTTTCTTCAGTTCATACTCGTGAACCCTGTTCACTGCCATTATAAAACTCGGATGTGTCAGTCAGGACATTTATTAAAATTTCTCTGATTATGTTCATCAGAAAGAAGAAAGCTAGGATGGCTTGAGGGCAAGTAAAGCTTGGGCTAATTTTAATTTGAAAGAGAACTAATCACTGTTAAATGTATTTTGCAAACCTTAAAATAAATATCTATTATTCATACTGTACACAATATGATGCCTAAATTTACTTGTAGAATTAAAAATGATTGTAATTCGATTTTAGTGCTTTATTTCAAATTTATAAAATAAAGCAAATTAATTTAAAAACTCAGTGCTGTACTATTCCAGCACATTTTGTAAAAACTGGAAAACTGGATTGAATACAGCACAGGTTTTTGCTGAAATATTGCATGCGTTTAACAAATGTTTGTTAAATCCAGATTTTCAGAAGCATGGAATTTCTCAACTGAGCATGCATGTGTTTGCAGTGATATGCTGAAATCCATGTAGATAGACTAGGCATGCAGGTGTGATTGTGCAACTTAGTCAAGAAGAAAAAAAAAAAAAAACAGAACACACACATACACCCACACAAAAAATCCATCCAAATGATGTCCCTAGATATCTAAACTTATCTGAGACTTCTTATAGTACCAGCATGCTGCTGCTGGTGTATAGATATGCTCGGCATGATTTTAGAGGGGATTGTCACGTATAACGTGAGGAAAAAATACGGATTTTCTCTGAAGGGAGTAAGTATCAGGTTTCTTTCAATATGGTATTATATAACCACACACCAACAGCTTTGAGTTTCTTAAAGTGGTAGTCATATCATGAAAAAAAAAATTCTTTGATCTCTTTAAATAAAAGGGTTCAATGTAAACATACTCAGAGTTTCAAAACTTAAAACTTTTCCAGGCCAAAAAGACCATCTATTGAAAGGAAACTGCAAAAACATCTCTTTCTGAACTTTCTGAAGTCAGATGAATGCATTGACACATGACTGCCCACATTTGCACATCAATGATGCCTAATCGGTGGTCGGCAACTTGGACCGACCAGTTATGGTGAAGTAATATGGAGGAAGTAGGATATATCATTATAAAACACAAAAAAAGAAAATATTATTATTTCAGTTTGCATATAACAGTAAGATATGGAGGTCTCTGATCATTTCAGTCTGACCGAAACTGTCTGTGTATCATATTTCAGTGAGAATTGTTTTATGAACTTGCCACAATTGAATCCAGCCTTTGCAAAGAGGTTGTTATTGAAGGTCAGGGCAGCAACAACTATATTGGACCCAATAGAAAACATGCCACAAACTATACATTTTTTGTAAACACCCTCTTTGCATGTGAAATGAGAAACAATGTTCAATGGTACAGTCACAAAAAAAAGGTTTTTGGTGCAGCTTCACTAGCATTATCAGTGGACCTCAGGAGAAAACAATTAAATAATTTATTATATAACACCAAAATTGTTCAAATACACAGCATTATTATCTAACAATACTCTCCTAGTTTCTAGCTTTATTTGCAATTAAAAACAAGCCTACAATGCAAATAATTTTCCGAAAATGCCGAAGATAAATTTACTTAAGAAGTAATACTGCATAAGATATTAAGACTTGATTTCAAAGACTGTATTTTGAATATATTTAGTGTTACTGAACTGGCAGATTTTATTTATTTATTAATATTTTCTTGTTTTTAACTTATTTATACTTAGGCCTAAACCAAGTAGAAAAAAACAACCAGTGCAAAACACTCTTACTACAGACACATTCTCTTAAAGTAAGTCTTTAAGTAAATGCATCTTCTTCTTTTTTTTTAAGGAATTTTACACATATTTAAAAAATAAAAACTCATTAAAAAGTCATTACTTGCTGTGTAAAGTCTGCTTCTTAAGGTTGCTAGACCCATACCATAAGCCCCAGAAAGGTTTAGCAATGATGGGAACAACCATGGTGGTCATGCTCTACCATGCTAAATCATCTTAAGAGTATCAGTTCCATGGTTTAGAATAGTTCAAAGGCATGAGTGAATCTACAGACCTTGTCAGAGATCAGAGATAGAGGCCCCCAATATGCCTCAGGTGACTACACCAAGCAGCCGCCAGAAGGCGTCAATTAAAAAAACGTTCATCCATCAAAGAACCTAATCTCAAGTTCAGCCAACACTTCCATTGTACCAGGGCTTCCATACCACTGCTTCAGCATAAAAGAAAGCATTAAGGTGTGCTATGGGACTTCCATGCCATTGAGAACACATAAAGAGGGATTTCGAGGTGTGCTAGCTTACAATGCAAAGCTAATTGTTCAGCAGCTCTTATCATGAATGCTATGCATTCCACAGTGCCTTTGCTTTGGGAGCTAAAATGACGGAAGGGAATAGAATACCATTAAAAAGGGGGGGGGGAGAGACGACGACAGAAAAACTAAAAGATAGTTCTGTCATGACAACTCTCGGTGGGTTTGGCAATTGGTAATGGATATGACAATGTTGATATATTGGTCTTGGCGGAATAGATCTGCTACGCTGCTGCTGTTAGTTATTGCTGATCTATACATGTGGAGCTGGGGAAGGCGGAGGGTTTCTGAAAGGCCAATGCTAACTAAATATTTGAATGTTGAGCACACAAGCTCATTGGCTACTGATATAGCAGGATCCAGTCAGCTCTGTCCGACAGAGAATGATGTGATTGAAAGCAGATGAGTTAAGGACCTATTAGCCTGCACCATCTAGAGTTTCATGACAGTTTCATCTAGAGTTATATTTCCTTGCTTATCTGGCTTTACTGTAGTGTTTTCTAACTCAAGGCAATTTGTAAATCCAGTCCTATTTTTACACTATGAAAAAAAACAAGAAAAAAAAAACCTTGTTGCTTTAATAGCAAAGCATAAAATGACAAATCAAAATGCAGCCTGAGTTTTTTCTGAAGCAATAAATGGAACTGGCCGTAGGCAATGTCTATATGAGCCATGGCTGCCCTAATGTCCAAGCAGGTTTCATATATTAAATAGAGCCCCCTGGTCATCAATTCCTTTTGTTTCCCATGAGGCATTACTTTGCAATCTTTGACATGTCTCTTAGTGAGTCAAAAAACACGCTTCTCTTACCCCATGGCCAAGACAACCGTCAACAGATCATATTCACTACAAACATACACTGTTGTCTAAATAAAATAAATTCTTGGAGTAGAAAACACGTTTGTTCCATGGGTATGGAAAAGATTTTCTAAGTGATATCAAGGTATGGCTGCACAATCTGTTTTCTTTGTGTGCTAGGACACAGGAGGATAGAAATCTTGACGAAATGAAAGACGTTTATCTCTTGCTATCTTTATCATGCTTTATCACTGTCTTAAACGTGTGGAAAACCCAAATAATAATATAAACAGAACAAAAAAAAAATGTATATCTACAGTCTGAGCCTGCCTAATATACAGGGATAGTAGAAAAACAACTAGACTCACTACGCTGGGCACTACATTCCCAAACACTTTGAATTCCAGCAGTGGACTTTGTCAGAAAATTGTTTATAATGGTGGTGAACATGCCTGGCCACATCTTCCAACAAAAGACTAAAAATTGCTGTGATTATCTGCAATTAAATCTGACTGAGGTATGCACATGCGCTAAAATTATATGCAAGCTACCTTATGTGCCCTTCGAGCATGGGTGAGCCAACAAAAAGACTGCCAATGTTTAGCCATGCAACTAACTATATTTTTCTATAGTATGACAGTAGCTAATTTCAAAGAGTATAGCTTTTCCAGCAACCAGTAATTTTCCAGTTCTTGCACCGTCTTTCGGTATGTAGCATTGGTAAAATACGATTTAGTCAACTTGGTGAATTGAACATCACCAATTCAGATGTCCATGCACAGCATTTTGAGTCTTCTTTTTTATTGATTAAATAACTAAATGCTGTATTACCTGTGCAGTCACAGTTTTTGTTGTTGCTGTTGTTGTTGTTATTGTTGTTTTGTGTAAATTTAATGCTGATAACCTAATTGAGTTCATTCATTTAAAAACTCTGATTGTTTTTATGCCACATAAATAATATACCATCGAAAAGGTTAAAAAGAAACTGCAGCCTTAAATAATTCAACATAGTTAGCTACTTTGGTAACACTTTAGAATGCTGATTAACAAATTCATGTCATAAGTAATAAGTAAATACTAGTGGCTTACCATGATCTTCACTTAAGTTAGTAATTTAGTAATTAATTATACATTATGCACTTCTCACATTATTTATGAATCTGCATATAGTAGTTCTTAGTCCTCCGGGAGGTATGAAAAAAAAAATAGCAGTAAAATAGTTACTGATAAGCTAATAGTGAACTACCTCATTCAACTGAGTGCTATTACTTACTAAATTGTTAATCAAAGTTTCTTTTTAGTTAATGGTAGTTACTAGAATGTTAATATTGCGATACTCATTTTTTCCTGTGTAGTTATTCATTAATAGTGGAATAGCATTCTAAAGTGTTACCGCTTCTTTCATGTTAGTAGCTTGTAGTGTAGCAAAGTACTTTTTAAAAAAAGTAAGTTAGCATCACTAATTGGAATTGTAAAATGTTCTCAAACAGGTTTCCTGAACACTCCCCATCATTGGTCAGAAAAACAAAAAGTCTTACCCCAAACTCACACTATTGGTTAAGCCAATGTTGCTACACTGGGCTGGTTGGGATAACCAAACAAAGTAATGTTTTGATATTGCCTCTGAGATGTGTTTCTTACAATTCAACCAACAAATGGCTTACTTAAAGCTGTCTCTATTAAGGTGGGATAGAAGAAAATATTTGAACACTGACACCTTCAACAACTTTAGATTAACTTTTAGTTTGGCAAACCAGAATTTCAAAAGTTGCTTCCTCAACACTGCTGACAAATGTACTACAAGAGATACCAAGAGAAAACAGAAATATTGCTGTAATATCCCAGGAGTGAGAGTGCATGTACTGCAAGAGACATTAATGCTCACCTTGAATAGAGACGACGGGGTGCTCTAGGCGGGTACACTCCGGCCTTGTGTGGGGTGCTGGGGTGGGGGAGGGCTCTGTGGGGAGAGGGGGCCTCTGGGATAGTATAGCAGGAAATGGAAGAGTGATGAAACAGAGGATAAGGCCAGGCACAGCCAGGGAAGCCACGTACCGTGGCAACACTGTCATGTTGACGGAGGCCGACCTCTCCTCTAGCTGCCAAGGCGGGCCTCTGGAATGCACCTGTTGAGAGAGGAGACATAAAATCCTAACAAATGTACTACTTCTTTATTTTTTTGCACTTTCTTTAAAGTTTTTCATTTTAAACAGTTCACACACACCTTTAATTATCAAGGGAATCTAATAGTTTGGCAATATTTCACTTCTTTATGATTTCGTCTAAGTTGTTGATAGTGAGGGAGAGAGGGGGAAAGAAAAAGTATTTGAATTTGTATGAACAGAAAGTGGTAAAGGTGTCACATCATGAAAATGAAAACTAATTTTCAATTTGTTTTGAAATAAAAGCATTACACTTTACAGTGGTAGACAAATATGCAGGGGTGCACATAAGTGGCGCGCATGTGTGATAAAAATAAACGATGCGCACCAGAAAACATGGAGGGAAGCGCTTTTGAGTACCAACATTTTAGACCGGCTCACAGGGACACGTTTACTTACTAGAGTAGGATTTTTCTCCATCTCTGGTAAGATAGCAATCATGATGATAAGTGTGTTCTTTAATTATTAGGTGTGCAACAGATCGCAGTTAATCAGTGATTCGTACAGATAAGGTCCAACGGTTTAACACGCATGTGATTCGCGGATTAACTGCTAAGTTTAACCATCATAGAGTGAAAGTTTATCATTTGGACGTGTTTTGTCTCGCCAATTAACACATTCAAATGATTTTAAAAGAGGAAGAAGAGGCGACTTGTGAGCTGTTATCTGTGCCACACCCGAAACGTGCGCACGCAGAGAGAGAGACAGAGAGAGGCATGTTTCAGACAGCGCTCGAACACTGAATTAATTCCTCTTTCACGTTTACTTTCACTTGAACAGACACATACACACAAAATTATGTGTCACACAAGTAATGTGTAAAATTATGTAGCACACAAGTCCAAAGTTGTGCTGTTCCTTTCATTTGATCCTAACATTTGGAAAGAGTTGCTGAATTGTATTGTTCAAGGTCCCTGATCTTTTCAGTCCAAAATAAATAGTTTGTGTGGCATTTAGCTCTGAATGTTTTGTGGTTCTGTCACAATGTAATGAAGGCTTTATAAAGAGACTGTTATTAAAGTACTCTGACAACTAAATAGGACCCCACAGCAAACCCTTACAAAAACATCTAGCATTTGAAAAGTAGCAAGGTAGAACTTTCAGCTTTTGGATCACAACAATTACGGTAATAAAAATGGAGATAAAAAAAGAAAGAGATAAAATTCACATGCAGTAACTGTGATAGATGGTAGAGTGGAACTGGGGTAGGAAGCAGAAGTGGTGGGTGTTGTTGTTAAAAGTTTCTGGCAGTAAGTGGTAGCCCAGCTTGATCAGCATAAAACCTCTTAAGTGCCGAGGCACTTCCGTCTCCTTCATATGCGGAGGAGTTTCAATATCACGGCTGATCTTATTAGAGGTGAGGCATGACATCTCCATCTCTATTCAGAGCAGCCCCAGTGCAGTCATATTACAACATACAGCAGTTATCTCAATCACTGCGCTCTCTACGAGCAGCTGCCCGTCAATCTCCTCGCACACATTATATGCTAACTGCTCAAATCATAATGTGTCACACTTCAGCAAGCAAACCTATTGACCTAGGAAACAAAGCTTTAATTGAACACTTACATTGCCCTGGAATCTAGTATCCTTAAGGAGCACATTAGCAAAAAATAAGCCCAATTTTCCTTATATGGTTGCAAATTCAGAAGAGAGGAAAAGTGAATTTAAACTTTATCATTTATGTGATTTAAATGTATATTTAATATTTCATATGTATATATTTGCTATTTATATGTTGATTGTAAAAAGTTTTACTTAATCTTCACAACAACTATTGAATGGCTGAAAGATGCTTTGTAGTTACAGCATCTACCAGCAGGGGCTAGCTAAACTAACCAGGAAAACATTGACCCCTACTAAAACTTTCTGGTTAAACTAGTTAAGAAGCCTTTTACAGACATCAGCGAACCAGAATTTTATATTGTGGACAAATGCTGTTAAAAGCTGCGCACCTCCGACATTAATGCGATTTCAGTGTAGACATGATATATGGAGTTTATAGCCACAGAGAATCCAGCAGCACATCACCATCTTTCATGCAAGGCCAAACTTAATCTTGTGGCACATAATATTATTTGAGCGTATTTAAAAACAAGAGTGAATTCATGCAATCCACCAAGATGCACCAGGGGCTAATTTACAGTTTCACCATTGGATGAGGCAATCAATAACAAATTATTAGCCTGGTTATGTTGCAAATTACCATGATGCCTTCTCAATTACCCCTCTCGCAACAGTGGGTAACTAATTAGGCAAATGAACATGGCAACTGGCTTGCTATACCGTCAACCGTCTGCATGAGACAGGGCTGTTCACAACACTTACCATCTCTAGATTTAAAGAGATCACAACAGAATGAACTAAGTTTTTGTTGACTTGTCAAGCTGGATTAGGAAATTAAAATGTTAGCAGAGCAGTGCAAGTGCAAAGGCAAAGATCCAGAATGCAAATGCTACAGAAAAATACATATCCTCTTTGCATACAGTATGCACTTGGGTCAAGACTGCTCATTACAGGTTATGTAATAAAGTACTGTATGGCTGGGTGGGTGTATCGACTCATGTAAAAAGTGGTGTAGCCTATTTAGTATACAGGAGAAATGGAAAAACAGGCCAGAAATTTGATGGGAAAAATTACTACTTGACCTTATGTTATTTCATATGTGTATGCACAGAAAAGATAAGGGGTAATATCATAAATAATCAACCTTTGATTAATTTTCCTTGATGTTTTGAAATAAAAGAATTTGATTTGATTAGTGGTCGACCAATGTGGGTATTTCAATGTCGATGTTAATGTCTACAGAGCAGACATTTTAAATAATTCTATTTAATGAGACAGATAATATTTCTTAATTAGGATGAAATTAACTAAATTAATATGACTAAAAAATAAATTTACTATTTTTAGCATTAACATTTTGTATACAATTTTCTCAATTCACCCCAAAAAAAAAAATTAAAACAGAATTCACTCTAAAAATATTTACAGATTTATTAGTCTTGCCGATCACAAATATGGACATTCAGAATAGGTAATGTAATGGGGTAATATCATAAATAATAATCCTCGATGAGTTCTTAATGTTTTTTTTTTGTTTGTTTGTTTTTTATAAATAAAAGTTTTATATACTATGTATTAGGGATGCACTGATACCATTTTTTAAGGACTGAGTACGAGTACCGATACTTTTTTCTGGTACTTGCCAAAACCGATACTAATGCCTATACATTTATTAATTTCTCTCTCTCTCTCTCTTTTTTTATTTTTTTTCTGTGATGTTGCAGTTTTCCAAGCACAACACAGTGAGACTATTATTACTCTAATGAAAAAAAGTAATAATTTTTATGTGCTTGTCACAAACTTAAAGAACAAAAAATTTTTACAGTGTCCAATAACCTTCAAAGGACATAATTACCAATATATATAATTGTTGTTATATAAAAAGAAATTTACAAACAATACAACAAATACTATAGAGATAAAAATTAAATAAACTTGTTTTTCAGATACAGTAGGTTTATTTACCATATACATTTATTTAACATCTTTTGTTGTTTTATTAACATTAATGACAAATATAGGCTACGGTCCCTTTAAGACCAAATCCATGGATACTGACACATATCCTGTTTTCACCCAAATGTTTACGTCAGCTTAAGCAATAACCAACTGTATTTACGCAAGATACTCCACACGATGGACATTTTGACAACTATGTGTACATTTGACCATTCAGGCGCAAGAGAACTGATTGCGCGCTGTCTGAGAACTGGGATCAGCGCATGAAAGAGAGAAAGAGAGAGAGAGAGAGAGAGAGAAAGAGAGAGAGCGAGAGAGAGAGAGAGCCCTTCTGCTCTGTGTCATTCAGAGCGATTTGCCTATCCTGCCTTCACTAATTGATAATGAATTGTGTCGCAATGTGTAGGTTGTCATCATTAATTTTGAAGTATTTCCACACCCCTGAGGCTGACATTGTTTCTGCTGCTGCTGCCGGTGTCTCTGTGCACAGAAAATTCTGTCAGTTACGTCACGCGGGGTATATCGGTCTTTGGTATCGTGGGTATTTTTACGAGTACGAGTACAAGTACAAGATCTTAGTATCGGCCGGTACTGATACCAGTATGTGCATCCCTACTGTATTGTAGATTAGTGGTCAACCAATGTAAGTTTTATTATTCCTGACATAGATGTCTATAGGGCAAAAATATATATATATATTATTTAAAGAGACACAGATAATATTTTTTTAATGAGGATTAAATATATTGAATTAATATTACAAAAAAAAATTACTTTTTTTTTTTTTTTAGAATTACCTTATTGATATTTTAACCTATTAATATTATTTACAATATTTATTTGGAATTCACCAATATATATAAATATATATATATTTAAAACAAAATTCAATCTCAAACAAAAATATTTGCATATTTATTGGTCTCGACAATCACTACATCAAAATTCAAACATTCTCACAAGGTTTATGGAAATTAAACTAGGGAAAAATGGATTACTAAAAAATGTTTATGGTTGTTTAAATGTCTCACTGCTCAGGGTTTGACATGACATCAATGATGCCTATTTGCGTTATTCAGTGAAGTAATAAAGATGAAGGATGGGTACTATTATACCAGATTGAAGAGAAAGCATTAAAATACACACTTCCTACGATCCCATTATCATAAATAAAAAAATTTAAAAAGTGCATTCTGATTTAAACAGAATCCAAAATTTTCCTGAATGCTAGAGCAACACCAATTTATCAAGAGGAGGTCATGTACATACTTTTGGTTTGGGATCTGAAATTTGTAGTTGGGCATGTGTGCTTTACTCAGCTGGTTTCTGCTTATGTTGAACTGCTGCTGTGATGGGAAAGAGGTCAGTCTGAACCAGCTGCATTAAACCCAAGAGACGAGCTTTGGAGAGAAAAAAAAATCAACACATAAAAAGCAAATTTACACAAGCAAGCACATGTAAGGTTCAAAAGCAGTTGTTAACAACTTGCATCCCAACAGTGATTCAACAGCTGTTAGCTAATTAGTCCCAATGCCAAATAGCAAAGGTGTTAAGGATCTACACAGAAGTGCCCATGCACAAGCACCACCCACACTGAAAAATTAATGCTTAAAACAGCTGGTGGCACTTCTACACTGTTCTTGGAGAGTGGGTCGAGCTGGCAGCGCTTTTGAATGTATGTGGTATGCTTACCAAAATGGTAGAAGAAAGATCAAGCCAAAGAAAGCACTCAAGACTCCTTCCCTCTGGGATACTTACAAAATGGCCCATTGCACATTATGGCTGTCTAGCTATTTTAGAGCGTGAGAAAATAAAATTCCCATCTGGGACACTTCGCTAGTTTCACAGGAGTAGTGGACAGTCTGAGTGGATGGTCAATTATCCATGGGCCGTGTGCACTTGGCTTAAGGAACTTCCCTTGATTACACTAATGAATGCACATGCAGCGCTTCTGTCAATAGCACCCTGATCAGCCAGGATAACACGCGCCCAGCAGGCTATTTCCATGGAAACAGACCCAACTAATGAAGAAGCCGTTAATGCCGTCGGAAAATTGCGAAAGACTGCACAGGTCTGTTCAACACCTTACAGGCAAGACAGGTCCCCTGTGAGACAAGGGAGCAGGTATAGCCAAAGAGCAAACACGATCTCTCTTAATGAGCTCCACTTCTTCATTTAACACCTCATCAAATGACAGTGATGTCAGACGGGGCATCAAGATCTGTCAGCGAGAGGGAATTGCACTGAGCCTGGTGCTTGGATGGGAGCAGATTGTAAGATGTCAACAGCAGTTTCTCATGTACCTCCTGGGCTGTTCATCTGACAGTAAGATGAACAACAGAACATAATCAGCTTCAAGCACACGGGGTAGTAACACTGAGCTGTTGCTCCAGGCTAATACTATAAAAATCATCATCAACACCTTATTGTCAAACACGGTTGCAGGAGTATATTTTATAAGTTTTAGGTGTGATGACATAACACACTTGTGAAACTAAAAAATAAATAAGAATAATTTTAAGCAGAACAACCGTTTATAACATTGATAATAAGAAGTGTTTCTTGAGCACCAAATCAGCATGTCAGAATGATTATGAAAATCCAGCTTTGCCATCACAGTAATTAAAATAATTTTAAATAATTAAAAGAACAAACAAACAAACAAAAAAAAACAGTTATTTTAAATTGTAGTATTTCACAATATTACTGATTTTATTGTATTATTGAACAAATAAATGAAGCTATACATGGGTCAATGACGTGACAGGTCTTTTTTTTTTTTTTTTTTTTGTCTAAAGGCCTTAATAATAATAAAAAACAAAGATATGATATCCAAAGTATGTAAGGTAGTACAACTAGATCTATTTTATTGAATCCAAAAGGTTTTAATTATATTTTGCTACATACAGTATCTCACAGAAGTGAGTACACCCCTCACATTTTTGTAAATATTTTATTATATCTTTTCATGTGACAACACTGAAGAAATGACACTTTGCTACAATGTAAAGTAGTGAGTGTACAGCTTGTATAACAGTGTAAATTTGCCGTCCCCTCAAAATAACTCAGCACACAGCCATTAATGTGTAAACCGCTATTTCCCAAACACAACCTCTGGATATGACGCTGAGCACGTGCACTCAACTTCTTTGGTTGACCATGACGAGGCCTGTTCTGAGTGGAACCTGTCCTGTTAAACCGCTGTATGGTCTTGGCCACCGTGCTGCAGCTCAGTTTCAGTCTTGGCAATCTTCTTATAGCCTATGTCATCTTTATGTAGAGCAACAATTATTTTTTTCAGATCCTTAGAGAGTTCTTTGCCATGAGGTGCCATGTTGAACTTCCAGTGACCAGTATGAGAGTAAGAGCGATAACACCAAATTTAACACACATGCTCCCCATTCACACCTGAGACCTTGTAACACTAACGAGTCACATGACACCGGAGAGAGAAAATTAGACTTTAATGGCTGTGTGTTGAGTTATTTTGAGGGGACAGCAAATGAGGGGACACTGTTATACAAGCTGTACACTCACTACTTTACATTGTAGCAAAGTGTCATTTCTTTAGTGTTGTCACATGAAAAGATATAATATTTACAAAAATGTGAGGGGTGTACTCACTTCTGTGAGATACTGTATACAGGTATATTAAAGATTTTGAAGTGTCAAAAGGTTGTTCGCTTTAACCGTCCAAAGGCCAATACAGTCATTTCATTTGTGATTAAAATATCTTAAAATGTAATAAATGTATATTTTTTTACTCTGGCATGACTTTATAACATCATATATCAACATAGTGCAAAATGGTATCTATAAATTAGGTGTAGAAGTCATTGCTTTGTTATGAGAAAGAATGTCCGGAAAAATTTATTTTATTGATGTAATTCAGAGTAACCAATGTAAAGGGACTATTTTGGATCAAGTCATGTGGTCAATATCATGTGACAGGATGTGACATCATTCAGACACTTGCAAAGGACCACATAGTCATGAAGCGAAGTAACTAACTCGCTCTTAAATATTTGAAAAATTCACATTTTCACTTGCTCATACGCATGTCCCAAAACATCAGGTCATTCGGTACAACCACTATAAAACATTGAAAATGTTGTAATATTTTAAAAACTTGTACTAAATATAAAAGGTTTGATTTTTGGTGACAAATTTTGTCCATGTTGTAAAAAATGACAAATGCAGTGTTAATTGATTATAAAAACCACTTAATCTCATTGTTTCATTGTATTTTACACTTTTAAAAACCTTATTTGTCAATGACCCACATACATACATATATACATACATACGGAGGACTACAAAATTAAATATATATGTTACTTGCATCACACAAATTATAGTTTGTGGATAACATATTCTTTATTATGTATTTTGATGTAAATAACATTAAATTATATATAATGGATCTTGCTGGTATTGTGTTCTCTAAGAATCATTCCCACCACTCCTTTTAACTTGCTTGTGCACTGACAAATAATTGGATGACATCAGTCTACGGCAGAAAGAATGGAAAATGAAACTGGAAACAAGACTTTAAATCATTTAAAATCACTGTGATGCAACAAGTCTCCAAACAGGGCAATAAAAAGGACATTGACTAGTGAACTCCAGCATTCCCATCCACTGGTCTCAAATAAAAAAGAAAAGAAAAAAAAAAAAGGTTTGTGAATTACTTTCTTTCCACTTTTCCTTCTGTCAGCACAGAGCTTCTTTTGCACCATCTTTTAGCCTGTGATCAGGTCATAAGCTTTGTTAGTTGGGTCATATACTTACAAAAATGTATCCAATAAGTATATATCGAGCCTTCCAAAAGTAAAACTTAAAAGGAGAGTCTTTACACTACACAGGCTGTTGGGCTGCCAGCTGTGTTGATCTCTTTGGCTATATGTCATATATGGCTTTGGCAGCTATAAACTGTCAGCCACCCCTGGGCTAAGACCTCTCCTCACAGCACGGTGCTTCCCATAACTTAATCACATACTACACTTCTTAACTCAAAATTCAACAAAAACAGTATATATTTTAAAAAACATGGGCTATTGCCTACATTTAGTTGATTCAGATAAATAAATAGTTTAAAAATGCAATGTACATCATGTAATTTGATTGTTTTCTCCTTTTATTTAGAACTTGAAAGCTAAAATGGATAGTTCCAATTCAGACTGGATAAGCCACATTCAAAGCCATCGTAAAATATCTACACATACTGATTTAAACTAATTAATTGCTACTTTTTTCTGCAATTCATTGCAGATAACGCTAGCCAAAGGATGTGGAGAGACATTAGCATAGCTACTTCAGGAAAATGTTAAACGCATTAAATAATAACTGCAGAAATGTGTTATCTTTGACACCCCTAAACATAATACAATAATATAATTAATTATATGAATTCATTATATAATTATATTATTCACATCAGTCGAATTCTACATTGATCCGTCAAGTTGCAACATTGCTTAGCAATCATAAACTATACAAATGCCTTAAGGCACCAACACACTACAAGATAAGCAGGCCGATTTTGGGCACAATTCTCCCCTTCCAACTAGTGTTGTCAAATGCCAAGTCGGTACTGATATTTTAAAAGTTTGAAAGCAGGCTATAATAGGGATCCACTTATAGACGGATCTGCTGATAGACACCTGCTTTCAAACGCTCCAGTGTGTATCTGTGTAAGCGCTCAGTGAAGAGCGTCAAAGACGTCTATTTACAACATGTTTTTGAAGCGTTGATCATTGTAGCCAATCACAGTCATATCTGTTTAGCGTGTGAACATAATGGCCAATCAGAAGTGTCTAAGAATCCACATAACAGAACTCAAACAAAACTTTGATATTAATTGGGATGCAAAATGCCTAAAATACCTAGGTGTAAATGTAACTAAAGACTTAACAAAATTGTATATGGCAAATTACGATCCAATTCTAAAAGACCCAGAGTGCATTACTCAACACTCCAATTACCTAAAGAAAAAGGTGGTATGGCTCTTCCAAATCTAAAATATTATTTCTGTGCAGCACAGTTACGTCCCATCTTTTATTGGTGCACTTCCAGTTACATAGCCAAATGGAAAGACATAGAAATAAATATACAAGATCTTCAAGTTCAGTCATTAATAAGGGGAGAGCGAATTCCATAGTTATAAGACAAACTGGACCCAATAATGACATTCTCAATGAAGGTTTGGCATTCTATTGTTAAACATCTCAAATTGGAGAAAGAAATTGGAATACTTAGGTGGATTACTTATGATGAGGAATTTAAGTCAGGAAAAGAAGATCCAATATTTCAGCAGTGGAAGGAGAAGGAAATAACAGCATTATTCTGTGTAATTACAGATGGTGAAACTAGAAGCTTCCAGGATTTAAAGGATAACTTCGGAATAAGAAATCAGGACTTATTTAGATATTTCCAGTTAAGGGACTACTACAACAAAAAAAGGTAAATCAGAGTAAATTATATTCATTCCCTTACTAAAATGATGACTGATGCCTATAACCATGTACTACCCAGAATAGTACAGAATAGTACATGGTTATAGGGAGGGCCTTCTAGGACAAACACACATGCACTATGTAGTTTGTCACGTGAAATGTCTTCCATCAGAAAGCAAGCTGATGGAAGACGGTAGCATAACATAACTTCATCCAAACCTTTTTATTTTTTTCCCCACAAATTTTGAAAATAGGATTTAAAAAATGTTTAGTGTGGGCCAGCCTTTAGTGCTACCCATGACTCATACTTCAAATCAATGTATTGACAACAGATTGGGGGGAGGGGGTGTAAGCCATGCATCTGAGGGAGTATGTTTACTCTCCAGTAATTTCTGCTTGCCTAGGCAAAGTTGATTACCACTTATGCTATTCTCCAGGTTTAGCATCTTGTGTGCACTCATAAGTCCTCATAAATACTAAATGTATGAGAAATCAGTCATTTAGGTGCTGCATAATGCCGAGGTTACCTTGTCATTAGCTCAAACAGCGCAGCAATTCTGATGAGGGCCAGTAGAGCACAAAGCTATTTAGACACCCACCAGCTCAGATCCTGGGAGGTCTCATTTGCAGCCGAGGGTTAAGAAACACCTGCTTCTCAATTAGAATAAATATACAAAAGGAGATCCACAAAGTAAATGGCACACCGTCAGCTCACTGTCTCCAAATTAAATGGGTTTCTGGGAAAACAAACACAATTGTACAGTAAGTGGTTCACACTTGTCATTTTCTCTTTACATCATTTTTACGGACCAACTGAAGAGAAATTGGAAACAAATTAAAACACATTTACACTTTAACTGCTTAATATGTTTGTGGAAGTGTTAAATAAAATAGTCAGTAACACCTTACAATAAGGTTTCATTTGTTAACATGAACTAACAATGAACAATACTTCTAGAGCATTTAATAATATTTTTAACAGTGTCAATTTCAACATTTAATAATACATTATTCAAAATTAAAACGTGCATCTGTTAACATTAGTTAATGCACAACATGAACAAACAATGAACAATTGTATTTTTATTAATTAATATTCAAGGGCTAGTTTACCCAAAAATGAAAATTCTGTGATTTATTCTGTCATGTGACTCTAGTTGTTTAACTCCTATTTTATGAAGTGACGTGAGTGTCGCTTTGTTTGCTCACAAAAAAAAAAAAAACATAATTTACTACTTTATTTACACAATATTTATCTCCAACGCATGTTCACACAATGTATGCTCTCGCATCAACACAACAAACGTGTCGTGGTGCTCTCGTGAACGCACATTGAAGATTAATGTTTTGTAATTAAAGTTGTTAATTATGATTTTTGTGTGTAAACAAAGCACTTGTGTTGCTTCATAAAATTGATGTTAAACCACTAGAGTCTCACATGGATTACTTTAATGATGTTTTTACTACCTTTCTGGGCCTTGAAAGTGGTAGCTGCATAGGCTGTCAATGAAGGGACAGAAAGCTCTCAGATTTCATAAAATATCTTCATTTGAGTCTTGTAGGACATTAGGGTGAGTAATGACATAATTTCATTTTTGGGTGAACTAAGTTTTTAACAAAGATTGATAAATGCTGTAAAACATATTGCTCATTGTTAGTTCAGGTTAACTAATGCATTATCCAATTTTAACAAATGAGACCTTATTATAAAGTGATACCAAATCTTTGGGATTCAATTGAGTCAAATCACATATAGTGCCATTTCTAAAAAGGCTACTCATCAGCTCAGCACCAAAAATTACAGCTCTGCTCACCCCGTGTCCCAGATCTAGGTTCAGGTCAGTTAGGGTTACATTAAGCATGTCTAATTCTTCAAAGCCTGAGTCACACCAAATCTCTTTAATGCCTGCTCCAGTATGCCCTACCAAGGGCATTAGAAGGACAAAAGGGGCCCTGAAGGCAGGGGAATGGGGGTCTACACGGTTAAATGGAGGAATGACTGAATTCAGAGCGAAATGGAAAAGAGCTTCATAAAGGACCCTTTTGGTATGAGGGTGAGGGCGGGTCATGGCAATCACAGAGCAAAGTTGCTCGTCTCACGCATGAGTGTACCCGGTAAATCGCCGGGAGGCTGTCCTCCTTGCTAACCTCACGGAC
Source organism: Elopichthys bambusa (assembly GCA_037101425.1). NCBI lineage: Eukaryota > Metazoa > Chordata > Actinopteri > Cypriniformes > Xenocyprididae > Elopichthys > Elopichthys bambusa. Next base: position 21,239,452 of record CM074438.1, read on the forward strand.
GGCACAAAAAGGATAATCAGACTCAGTCGATACTTCAGGCGTGTCCAGGAATGTATCTGATAACGTATCAAAGCTCCATTCATGGAAAAGGACACATCAGAAAGAGCGTTCATGCCTTTGGGGCAGGTTGGCATCTGTAACGATGCAATTTCACACTTATCTGGGATTCTTGCACAAAGAGCCGAGCTACTGTCGAGAGCGTAGGTAGGTGTTTGGAGAGCGTATCAGCTTTTTTTGACCGAAATCTCTGAGCTTCTACATGTGTAGGAGTAGTACTTCAACAACAACGCACTAAAGCTTGTTGGCCGCATGTCAATGTGCGCACGACAAAATTAGGTTGCAACAATGGCAACACAGAGCTCGCAACTTTACGTGAGAGCTCCATCCATGTTCTGGATGTGCTTTTTAACAAGGGTCTTGACCATCCAGCAGAGTGGCTCTTTTTCGTTGTCATGGCTCCAGATATGAAGTCACATGCACACACACAATACACATCATTTGTCATAGCTGTGAGACAGTTCCATTTGGTGAGGGCCAATTGGGCTACTGGTGTCTGGCAGAGTAAGAGCGTAATCTGCACAAGCTGAGAAAAGCAGCGAAGCGACGCTGGTCGTGATCAGATCAGCTCAGCCATCTTGCCCCTGAAGTGCCTCTTCAAAAGAGCCTGAAAAGAGCAAAACCTCAACAGTCCTCAGCGCACCACAAACTCTATTAAAAGCGCAGCTTGATTGCAAGAACCAGCATTTAATCTCCAGCTCTGACTGAATGCAAAAAGGTGTTTATTGAGTTATCGTATCAGTTTGTGACAAACCAGATTAAAGGAAGAGAGACAATGGACTGTGATTCAGCATGTTTTGTTAGTTTGCTGCTTGACGGAAGGGTCATGGAGAGATGTTAATTTAAGAAAAGAAGTACCTTAACATTAAGCTTGGCAATTATGGGTACCGATCACCTCCCAAGGGTCTAATCAAGCCTGTTCAGAGGAGGTCTTCTGTATTTGACGCACATTCAGCACAGTCTGTGGTGACAATCTCTTTAGTTTTCAGACAGAATGCAGGCCAGTAGATCACAAAACCTAATCTAACGCACAGCATTCACCTCGATTTACAAAAGTAGCCACTCCACAGCGTGATTTTCACCCACATAATCACACTGAGCTACAGACTAAAAGAAATCTTTACTCTCAGAGGGACTGAAAATTAGGACCATTTTTCACCAAATGAGCCTCCAAAAACTCACACAGCAGGTTTCTGGTTGACATGCTACTCTAAAGTTCAGAGTAACTGTTTCCTAATTAGGCGCTACATGAAAAGTTTCCAGCAACAAGTAATTTGTCTATTCACATTAAAAAACAAAAAACCTGTGACATAACAAATTCACAGCTACTGGCAACACATGATTTAATATAATATCTTTGATATGGCTGGTGCATGATTTTGGACGAATGAGATTTCACTGCACAACATGAACATGAGCACAAACAAAGAAAATACATAAACCAGGTGTAGAACCTGTATATACCCCCCCATTTGACCAATCTTGGCTTCTTTCGCTCTGACTACCCACACTGCGTGGGTGGTCATACCCAATCTGAGAAGGCGGCAAAAGAGCCATCCTCTAATCTGAACTTGTGTCAACCTGTATTATGTCCTCACAGTCTAGCCACGTCCAGCCGTATCCAGTAACACACCTTTCTCCAATTGCCCACCAGCCTGTAATACTGTATGTGTCTATCACAGATAGCCTGGGGTTACACATCATCTCAACTCTCAGTGCTCACTGACACGATCAGATTGCATGTGAAGCTCACGTCACCTCTTTGTAGTTCAAGGTATGTTATGCTAGATGGTGATTCATTGGTTCAAAATTCAATAGGCTGAAAGAGGTCTGGAACTGAACCAATGATTTCAAAGCTTGAGCAATGTGATAGGTAAGATGTCAAGTCATCTTCTCTCCAACAGTTCTCTCACATATAGAGTATACATGTAAAAAATATCAATGTTTTTGTCTTGTTTTTCAGTAACAACATCTAAACATACTTAAAACAACAAACTAACTTAAGAAGCACATTTAAAAAAAAAAAGTTATCTGCCAAATCAAGATATATTATCTGAAACCAGTCTTAATATCTTATGCAGTTTTGCATAAGAGTGTTTTAAGGATTCTAGTTAAAGGTACAATATGTAAATTTCAACCGCTAGAGGTTGATGATGTCTTGGAAGGTGTTGTCTTCACGTCTACAGCCGGTGAAAAAAGAATCCGACAAGACTTGGGCAGAAATCATATTCATGGATGAGCTAATGTATTAAAGATTTATTAACATTACTGTAGTATGAAGCAGGGTGTGGCTGAAAGCCATTGGAGCGGAACAAGGCCGCTGGAGTGATTGCTTATGAGAGACGAGCGCGACACATTATTATGTGAACTTTTACTATGCCGCAGACAACCGTTTCCGCTTCTTCTGGTCAAGCGTATGTATGTGGGGTAAATCAGCGCTGTTTCATCATATTAGATACATTTGTGTGTGTTGAAAATTATATTATAATGTTACTCTGTGCGTTCGCTTGACGGCCACTATGAGACACTTGTTGCACACTGCAGTATGCTAGATCGATATTAGGCATGGTAAAACATGGTACTCGCGGTAAATCAAGAAAACGAAATTTAAACGATAATACTTACTTTGTTGAGCTATATAATAATGATTAGTTTTCTGTCAATAAATGTATCCAAACAGTTGCTCACTTTTCGTATAAAGCACATAATGTATTAAAGTGTCTTTGGTGTTTCCATGGTTTCCACAAAAAAAAAAAAAAAAAAACAGAAATCGAGGGTAATGCGGGTATGATGTCATTGATAGCATTAACGCATGGACACATTCCTTAAAATAGCTTATTTCTCTGGATTTAAACATTCTTGGAAACTTCTGGGATAATGTAAGTACACAAGTAAACAAAATATATCACACTGTTTTAGTGGTTTTTGGATATATTAATCCAAAAATCATACATATTGCGCCTTTAATTTAAATGGAAAATGCAACAAAAATGCTGATTAAGGAATGACCTTTGACGGTGATGTCATCTTGATGTCTTGCTGGCGCTATTATGCTATTAGACAAGATATTGGGGAATAGGATCAGTAAACAGCCAGAGCCAGCTCATGTGCTAGCCACCATGCCACAACTCCGACAGCGAGTATTTCTAAAACTGTAATAAAAGAAATGAAATAATGAGGAAAAAGGACAGAATCGGTGATGCAAGGAAACATAGTCCCTTCTTATATGCACACTGAGACATTAACTCACTGGGTGGGATGAGGGGGCGGCCTTTCCGTTCCACCACAAAAATTAGCCGTAAAATTGTGTGACTGTATTCCCCTGAGTGTACTGGAAGTCATTCAAAAAATCATTTACATAATGCATTAAACGCCTGCAGGAATCTAAAAAGATATTGCTGTAATTTTCACCTATTTTAAAGGAACAGTTGACTCAAAAAATCATTCAAAATTCATTTAAAAGTCATTTACTCCCTAATAACTTTTCTTCAAAAGGTGAATTTTTAAGCATATCCTGGGCAATATAATAAAAGTGAATGACAAAAGCAACATAAAGGTCTACACTTAATCATTATTTTCCAAAGTTGTCTGAAGTCACACAATAAATTTGTAGGAGAAATAACCTGAAATCTGTCATTAGTCACTAAAACAAAACTATTTTTATGGTTCTTTCGCATTCTTTTTGAAGCATAAAAGCTCCTTTTCTCCATTCTTCATAATTTCATGGAAAATAACCTACTATATTCTTCTAAACCTCACATTTTGTGTTTCTAGAAGAAAGTTATACAGGTTAGGAAATATATGCGAGCAAATGATGACAGAACTTACATTTTTGGGTGAAAAATCTATTTAAGAGCATGAATTGAGCCACAATAGTCAATATTGGAAAGGTATTGTAAATTACAAAATGATAATAGTGCAGTAGGTCTGTGACCTCCACAGACAGAGTTCAGGGGGCAGAGAAACAGCTGCAGCTTTTTCCAGGGACAATGAAATGATGGACAGGGATGTGTGTCAGCATAAAAGCCAGGGTTGGGACTTATGATGTGCTTGCACAAAAGTGCCATCCACTGCTTCACACCAGCATATCTATTAATAAAGTGCAGCTCCTTAGCAAAGTGACTCGGGTCAAGAGGTCAGAAACTGATGGCTGCGGCACAGAGAGTGAGATGAGACCATCTCACAGCTTAGAGGACAAAACATAGCTAAAAGATAAAGAGAATAAAGCTTTTAGTGGTCTGTTATAAACCCTGATTAAAGAAGAATGTTTATCCTACGCTGCCGCTCTGTTGAAAGGGCCATAAATTTTACACAATCTCTCTGACCCTTTCATGCCTTTGGTTGTTGTAACTTGTATAAGTTCATTTGAAGTAGCAAGAACCATTACCACATGAGCCTGTTACCGTGAAGTGGCATTCTGGAGAAACAGAGCCCATTTCTACAGCATCAGTGTTGACAATTTACTCAATTTAACTCAATAACAATGCATGCAACTTGTTAGAAACTAAACAAATCCTGACAGCGACCCTGGAAAATTTAGCTGATAATTAAATTGATTGCAAGTGACTTTAAAAGAGATCTAGCAAACTGGGCATTGATATAATATCCATTAAAGTAGAGTACAGTCAAACACCAAGACACAACAGACCTCACAAATACATATGCAATAAAGATACAAAAACATACACAGCACTACTCAAAGTCTTGTTGTAGCATAAGTGGGAACTAAGTTACAAATATATGCACTACTACATATTTGAACACCATTACACACACAGTTCCTTATATACATATTTAAATATATATGTTTTCAAATCCGTTAAAGGATTGTTAGGCTGCATAAATTAGGTCAGCCGGAACCGGGAACACTTCCTATAACACCAGATGTACTCGTTACATCAGAAGAAGAATGGCATCTACACTAATATTAGTCTCTCTGTTTATCCCGAGGTTTACCGTAGTCAGCCGGATCCGGGCCGTATCCAGGTGAGATCGAGGACCTGCACCTTGACACGACCTCAACGCAGCCCTGAAGTGTCAGCAGAGATCGAGTCAACTAGATCATCCACTGTGAAGGCCTCATCGACACGTCAGCCAGTGGCACAGTTCCTCAACAAACCGTCCATATCGGCATGATGAATATGATCCTCAACTGGATGGAACTGGAATAAATACTTTGACTGTTGCGATCCCAATCGGACTTGTGATAGCTGCCTGAATCATAATAAAGCACTGTTCGCTGTTGGCCAGAGGAGAACTGGCCCCCCGACTGAGCCTGGTTTCTCCCAAGGTTTTTTTTTTTTTTTGATTGGGTTGATTTCAAATATCAATATTGTTCAACAATCAGTGCATTTACATGCACCCTCATAATGCGATTATAATGGGATTTTGGCAATATTGAGATTAAACTACCTCATGTAAATGCAATACTTCAATTAAAGTAATGTGATTAAGCTCATAATCGTAGTAAGCATAATCGAATTAAACGTAGTCATTGATCCTCAGAAATCGCTTACTGCATCTTTAAAGTTCAACTGTGAACAGCATGACTAGCACCAAACCAGCTTAAATCAGCCTGGATCTTCATTTAAATGCAAGCAAACTCATTCTCTCTAAATGTGCATTTCAAAAAACAATCATGTCCTCCTTGTCGGATACAATTGCATCCTTATTTCTGTCAACATTCTGCTTCGTATAACATGTACACATGTCTCGTAACTTATCTGATTGTTTATAGCTAATTATCTGGGGGCACTGAAGGTGAGAAGCAATAACGGATTGGGCGGTCACCCTGAAGCTCCAGGTTCTATGTGTTATTAATAAGACACCACCGCAGTCCTGATCCCATCAGCTGGAGGTGGACCGGGGCATTCGCGTCCGCGGGGGAATTAGAACCCCTCCTGTCAGCCCGGGGTCACCAGAAAACGAAGGGGCAGAGTGGATTCAATCAGGAACCCTGTCTAAATCACTCCAACACAAACACACACACACACACACGCTCATACAACACCTTTTGCTATCAATAAATCGGTGGCAGCAAACAAACAAAACTAAGAAACATTTTGTAATGTGGACCAAAGCCACCACAATGCTCTTGTAATCAATCGTCCCAGGAATTTGGAAGCTGCACCACTGAAGTTTTTGGGATAAATAGCTTGAGGCACCAATAAATAAATTTTCAAAAAGTATATCCATGCAGGTCATCCCTAGAGAGAGTAACCTATGGGCTAATAGATGTGACAAAGCAGTATGAAGCAATGCTTCAGTCTGTATCTAATGGATGTGTCTCTTAGTCTAGACTCTAGAGTTTCAATCTTGGAGTGAGTTATCATAGGTAGAGACTGACAATCACAACAATACAGGCACTTATATATCCTGTGCACGTTTCTAAGACATTATATGGCAGTACTTGAATCTCTCTGTGTGTGTGTGCGAATGGGTGAATCTCCTCCGGCTGAAGTGGCAGGATGGCCATTTATTGCCTGAAGGCTTTCCGAGAGTTGTCAATTTGGACTTCAACACTTGACTAAAATCTAATCCTAGAAATATGTTGATGTGTAAATTGATTTTATCATCAGGTTCTTGTGATCTTATCACAAATGGTCGGTTGAGACAGACTGCCTCTTACAGTCTCAAACGAGTCTCCACTGACCATTTGCAAGCATTTCATCAAGCAAAGGAATTTTCAGAAATGTCAAAGTTAAATACAGCTTAATTGTAAGCTTTATTAAGAACCACAGATTAAAATGTTTTTGTACGTAACAATTTTCTGCAGTATTTATTGCTGTTATGCTTAAATTGTTTTTTTCTCCGGAATATTCATTTAAAGCTGCACGTAGCTGAAAACGTTTAAATCGATTGTTTTGAAACAATGGTTACAGTACATGTTACATGACTTTGGTGTTGTCTGAGTTGCATCAGGACACAATAGTGTTTACATTACAAATACAATGTGGCCATACATAGTAAGCCCCAAGAGACCATTTTCTGTTGAGTTGTGTTCTTGAGATTGGTACTTTAATTCTTTTATCAATTCTCAACATAACCAAATATTTCTTCTTGAGATGTAGACTTCATTTTCTTGACATAAATATTGTTTTCTCAAGATCTCAACTTAAAAATTTGCAGAACATCTACAGTGGATCACAACATTTTTTTTAAATCTAAGGCACCCTACTGTCCAACACAATTTTCAAAATATTATATTATATTATATTATAAAACGGTTAGTTCCTGTCCTTGTTTCTGACTGGTCAATAGCTGTGTTTTATTTATGATAAAACATTGCTATGACTGCTTCACCCAATGGTTCTGTGTATCACTACACAACACCCTTAGCAACCGCTCTTTATAACAAACAGTTTTTTGTCAATTTATATTGTTCATCGAAGCCTACTGTATTATGTAGAAGAGTACTGTGAGAAAGAAATCGATTGAGTGAGTTTATTATCTGCATTCAGATTTAGCATTTTCCTTCAGGTCAGTCCTATGTTCATAATAAAAAATATGTGTAAATGTCCGATGCAATATCTTGTCCTTTTAACAGGTTTTCCGTGACTGACAGTCGCTAGTCAAAGCATTTGTCAGTTGCGTCTTGTTCCGTGTTCACAACAATTCAGTCTTTTCAATGTAAAAGTCTACTGACTGACACACTCATAAAGACAGTCTTTGCCGCCATCTAATGGTGTAATAATGTAACTTCTGTTGCTGTTCATGGTCAGGGACTATTTTTTTCCGACGGAAGGAAGGCTTAGTGTTTTACTTCATGAAAGTTGCATTGATACATATTTTTTTTGGCTTCAATATTTGTATTATGTGGTAACCGTTTTATAGAAGCAATAAGGTACTCAAGGCTAGTGCTTTATCGTGAAGAAGTCATCCTGTGCCCCCTTGAAAGTTTGCGGAGGTCCCAGAACCACTAATCCACATGCTTAGAGAATTATGTTTAACAGATGCAATCTAAATAGTTTACCAGAGAAATTGTGACTGAAATAGAGATTACAAGATTTTTTAAAAATGTTAATATCATGAGAAAACGTAAATTGCGATCATGAGACAAGAACAAAAAAGAAAGAAAGAAAAAAAAAGGCCTTTCAAGGCTTTTGTATGTACCTGATCGTTGAATCCTGTTTACACTTGTTATGTAGTGTTGTCCACTTGGAATGGATCCTCTGAGATGGATGTTAGTAGTATCAGGTGTAAATGGACCTTTTAATCTGTGAAAAGCACAGATTAAGAACATCTGCTATTTTTGAACAGACTGATAATTAATGGCAGTGAAACAAAATATTAAAACTGTAAATGGCTTCAAATTGGTTTTAGATTTGCTTGATATTTATAGTGTATGAAAATGGTGTGGAAGTGAGAAGAACCAGTTAATTCAATTATAAATGGCCACTTACCGTAGAGAGCTAGAGAAGGTAATGGATCACTGGCGCAGATGAAAAATTGCGAGGAAGTAAACGGTGCAAGCTTACCCTGATTTCTATAATAACACATACACAGTTCTGTTATAAACCGCTATAAAAGCCTGAGTGGTTCTTCGCTGCTGTTGGACAGGATGTTTTTTGTATGACGAGGTTTCTCAGACTAAAAACAATGACTCAATAGGAGAGGTTCAAATATCTAGCAAAAAAAGCAGCAAGAAATTGAGTTCAAGATCTCACTGTGGGAAAAGAATGATCGAAACATGGCTCAGTAATTAGCTGACGGGAGGCTAATGGGCAAAGCTACAAATAGTCACACAAGACTTGTTCCTGTCTCTATCACAGCTGCTTGTTGATACTTCTAATACCATTACTACTGAGACATCACAGCTGGAAAAAAACTCCTTAAAGTCAAATGCTAACAGAAGACAAATTCAAATATTTTTCATAGCAATGAATCAAAAGTGAAAGCTAACATTCAGTCTCATTGACAGCAGCATTTTAGGTGCAGTTCACAGGGAATCAAACCCACAAACTTATCGTTGATAGTGCCATGATCTACAAATTGAGCAATTTCGTGTATAACAAGATGACACTGCGATAAAGCATGGATACATGTATTTGCTAGGTTCTTTGTCAGGCCACACTGATTAAAGATGAGCATGCGGCTGTGGAGAGGCTCCAAATTCCAGCCTCTCAAGTCTGCTTATTTCATTTAGTCTAAGAGCTTTCATTAGTCATCACCATCGACTTTAATAAAACCTCCCCCCAGATGGCAGAAGAGAAGGCAGTGCCACCAAAGTGAGCTTTTCATTTGTTGGTGAATGGTAAAAGTGAAAATCTATTGTTGTAAATCACTTGCAATTTCTGAATTAAATTAAGATAAAGTAATGTTAATAAAAAGGTTTTAGTACAGTCTGCCACAAAAGGAAGGCCTACAACATGTCACCACATGCCATAAAGCAGTGTTTCCCAATGGGTGGATTCTGACACAAAAATGGGCCAGCAAAGAAAAAACAAAAACAAAAAAAACAATGCTACATGCGAATAATAGAATTGAACTAACCCTATACACAAACTCAAAAAAATGTACTTTCACTGTTGTTAGTTTCACTCAAACCACCCTTGTAATTACATGAACGTAATTTAACTGCGTTGTTTCTACTAAAAATGAGTATTGTCAGCTTAACTTAGTAAGTGTTTGTTCAGTCAACTTAACATTGCTGAGTAAAAACGCACAAATTAATGTTGACATAACTAACTGGGCAGTGGATCCGTAGTTCCCAGCATGCTTTGCAAGGGACTGCATTAGGAGAGTAAATTTAGGGAATAAAGTGTTTTTTTATGTTTTATGTTATTTTATGGGAAAGATGTTGTTAGTTTATGTTAGTTTTTAATGTTCAGTTATGTTGGACATTTAGAGTAGTTTCTGTAATGTTTTTGAATTTTGTAGTTACCATTATGCAGAAGAGTGGCGCCTGTGTTTAGGCTGTGAGCCTCATATACGCATGTTTAGGATGGAATTCTTGCTCTCAATTCAATTGAGTTTGTTCAATGAGTTATTTTCTGAGTGCATTTGGTAGAGAAACTAGTTCATTTAATAAGGTAAATAAATCTGTTCTCCTTACGTAATAAACATAACATTATTAAGTAAACTGCACATATAAATATTATGTAGCAGTGACATTAAAATGATCTGTATTTACTCAAAGAAATGTTGTCAGCTTTAATTGAATTTCTTTTGTTCATTCAACTAAATTGTTATTTGTACAAATTACTCAATATAGTTGTGTGGAACCACTTGACACTGCTTTTTTAAGTAAATCCAACAATTAATTGTTTTGAGTGCATGTTAGTGAAGCAAAATAATTAGGTATATCTTTTATAAGAATAAAAAAAAATGAAAAATACACTACCGTTCAAAAGTTTGGGGTCAGTAATTTTTTTAAAGAAATTAATACTCTTATTCAGCAAGGATCCAATAAACTGATCAAATGTGACAGTAAAAGCATTTATATTGTTACAAAAGTTTTCTATTTTAAATAAATGCTGTTATTTTGAACTCTCTATTCATCAAAGAATCCAGAAAAAAAAAGTTTCACGGTTTCCACAAAAAGCAGTACAGCTGTTTTCAACACTGATAATAATAAGAAGAAATGTTTCTTGAGCAAATCGGCATATTAGAATGGTTTCTGAAGGATCATTTGACACTGAAGACTGGAATAATGGCTGCTGAACATTCAGCTTTGCCATCACAAGAATAAATGAAATGTAAAAATATGTTCAGTTACATTGTAAAAATATTTCACAATAATACTGTTTTTACTGTTTTTTAATCAATTAGGCCTTGGTGAGCATAAAGAGACACAAAAAAGGACCCCAAACTTTAAAAAAAAATTATGATTTACATAAAAATGTTTGATTTTAAGGATATTTTGTGCAATACAGTTTGTGCAATAAATGTACAAATATAGTCATGAAGTACAATAAATAATTTTGGTTAAGCCACCACTGGATGTCTGATGTAAAATCTGAAGCAAAATCACTGCCATAAAGAACCAACAGTTCACTTTGGAGGGGTTAGATATTCATCATTTTGTATGAACTGGGAACATGAGAAATGCTGAAGGCAAGGGGATTATAGTGTTCCTGCTGAGTGGAAACCATTTAATCTGCCTTTCCCAAAAGTCTGCAAACCACTTACTCATTCTACACATCAAAGTATGATGATGTGCGGAATACTGAAAATATGATGAAAGACAAACACTGTCCAAATAATTAATCAAGATCTGCAAATGTGCTGGCCAGTCCTGCTAAATGATTATGTTGGTTTAGATGCTGTGTTAGATGCTGTTCATCAGCTGGTTGATCAAAAAATGTTGCTAGTTAAGCTAACTAACCCAAAAGTGCTACCAACTGCATCAACATAGTATTCAACTGATGTGTTTATAATATAATATAAAGTATTTGCTATAAAAAGCATGCCCTTGAAGTTAAAAAGGATCCTATTTTGTTGCTCCTGCAACTTTACATAGGTGATTTGCTAATTATAACCAAACTTGAGGCGAATTACTCTTTGAAAAGGTTCTTTGAAAGCATGGTGGAAATCAAGCCAGAAACTTTGTGAGCAGGCTTCTCTATATGAACCAGTAGATATGGCTGCTGTGACTTCTTTTCTGACCCTCCTCGCTGCTTCCTTCATTTCTAAGAAACCGCTGTCTGAGAGTGCAAGGCTCTTTGAGAACCTCCACCTTCTAAAGATGCTCTGGCTCCTTTCATTTCTTCCTTCAGAAGCCCACAAGTCTTTTATTGGTCTTTCACTCCCTGGCTTTCTTCTTGTCCCCTCCTGGTCCCTGCTGAGGAACAGTGAATTGATCTGTAGCTCTAAGCCAAGTATACATTCACAAGCACAGACTTCACACACACACACACTTCACACACTTCACACACACACACACACACACACACACACACACACCCTTCCTGTGGTTTGCCAGTGATTGTATTCACACGCATACAGAGCAATCTTCAAAATGAAAACTGTAACAGGATTACTCTGAGACACCGCATTGTGTGACAGACATTGGACAAACTAAAAAATATTGCATTTCCTGATATTTCTCGTTTTCAGGCAATGCTGCCAATCTTCTGGGTAAAACAGCAACTCAAACAGTCAAAGAACCCCAAAATGAGAGCAATACGGATTTCATTTAGAGCTGATTTCATTTCATTCTGATAATGAAAATGATGCCAACAGTCTTCAAACACTATATTAACATAATCTGTGATAAATACATTTCCAAATTTCAGTCAAACTGGGTTTATTGTTATTTCTTTTAAAAGAAAAAGTTCAGCCCTCAAAAATCTGTCATTTTTTATTCACCCATGTCATACCAAACCCGTATGCTGCTGTTTTTTCTGTGCTGTGCAAAACAAAGGAACATCTCTGAAGAATTTTCTGAAGATGAAAAGCACAACAATCACTATTTAAGCACCATAAACTGGTCTATACTTCAAGTCTTCTAAAGCTATAGAGTAACTTTGCATGAAAAGTCTGACATTTAGGTCATTATTTACTGATAATGTTTTTCCACATATTCAAACCGGCTTGTCACATTTGGTTGTGGCACACATGAGAACCAATAACGTTTTGGCATCAATGGGTATTTTTTGAATCAATTTTCAGAGAATAATGACTTAAATTATTCCCCACAAAAAGCTATTGTGTGACTTCAAAAGACAGAATAGAGTACAATAGACTACATTTATGGCATTTTCTTTTTAGAGATTGACAGACATGACCAATATGAACGGCCATTGTGTGACAAAGAGTTATGTGATTTTTATTTATTTTATTTTTTTTAACCATTACGCAAAAAAAAAAAAAAAAAAAAAAATCACATAACATACAGATTTGGTAGAACATGAAAAAGCAAATAATGACAAATTTCATTTTTCTTTAATGAAGCCAATCATTGTTAAGGTTTTCTATATTACTTCTCATGAATCAGTGACTGAAAGGAGCATATGTTTAACACTAGTGTAAAAATCTAAACTGCACTTTTAAAAATAAAGGTTCTTTATTGGCATCTATGGTTCCATGAAGAATGTAATCTTTCTACTGGATAAAAGGTTCTTTATAGTGGAAAACGGTTCTTTAGATTATAAAAATATTCTTCTCACTAAGGCCTGGTTTACACCTGGTATTAAGCTGTGTTTTGGTCGATCGAATCACAAGTAGATGAGGGAGACACATTCCCATTTACACATGGTATTTTAATCTGTCTCTTTTGTCCACTTTTGACCATTTCTGTCTTGATTTCTTCAAGGGGAGGGTCTATGGGCGGGTAAAGATCTTTCTATGGGCTTTTCCAGATCTTTCGAGCTAATGAACAAAATAACCTCATGCAATTTACATATGAACACACCAAAGAGGACGGAAAAACACACGGAGAGCAGCAGCTTTCGTTTTTGCTTTGACAGCTGCAAGACCATGCCGAACGCAGTGAATGAGTGTTAGAAATCACGAATGGTAAGAGAACATTAATTGTAATTCATCTTCAAACCAGACTTGGGTCTTCAGCCAACAAAGTTTAAATCCCATCTGGCTAGCGTGCTTCCCATAATATTTATGTCAGTAGGTGGAGAGTAGGTAGTCTTTTGTGGTTGTTCAAACACATTCGACCACATGAGCGTTCACACTACAAAAGCAATCCGGTCGCGTGCGTTTTCGACTACCTCTGGAAGTGGTCAAAAGTGGACAACTCAAAACGTTTTAGACCCTGTTTACACCTGTTTTTATCGTCGTCCACTTGTGATCCCACCGACCAAAACACATCTTAATACCAGGTGTAAACACTGTTCTTTTAAGAACTGTTAATTGAAAGGTTCTTTGGGGAACCCAGGATGTTTTTTTTTGTGGCATCACTGTAAAAAAACAAAACAAAACAAAAAAAAAACCCTTATTTGAAATGTTTATTTTTGAGAGTGTAGCTAAACATTTTTATTTCATGTTTACAGTGTAACTTTTGTCCTTGTTTCCCATGCACTTACAGGCATAGTTCTTCATAGACAGTTTGAGGTTCACCACTAACCACTGACATCTGGAAAGCTGTCGAAATCTCAGTGAAGAGGGGCTAAAACACTTTAGGTGAACAACGGCTCTCCCAGGCAGAGTAATATTTTACGAGGCAGTTAAATCAAAACCGTCAGATACATTGTCAGAGGATTTATGGACAGGTCTCTTCTGCTCAGCCAAATGAAAGAATGCAAAAGAAAGAGACAGGCGGCATGAAAACATATGGGTGGAATAATTAATAGTGAAGGTTTTTTAATAGCAAGCAAGTAATTTGTGAAGAACCACCCAGCTATGTGGTTAATTCATCCATGAAGAACATTAGGAATCTTTATCTGTGTTTAGCAGCTGTCATTTACAAACCCTACATATACGTCTGACAACCCAACCGACTACTGTAGTCCATCAAAGACATAATTGTCATTATGCTATGGTCCTTGGGGGTTTTTATGTAATTTTGCTGGAAAAAAATGACAAATTAGTGAAGTTGTCAGTTTGTTAGGAGCATCTTAATTATCTGTCATTTCACTCAAAAGAAATATGAACAGCTCTTTGAGAATCGATAATTCTTTGGAGGCTGCATATCATGCAAGGCTTGTCATTTATGGCATATTTTACAGCTGACAACAAAGGAAAATTTATTTTACAAGGAATAAGATCAGTCTTAATGGTGGCAGCACCCATAACTTGGATGGAAAGTACATCCCAATAATTTACTACAGTTCAGTTTAATTAGGAGGAAAAAAGGCATCCACTGAATTCCATTTTAATTGGTATAGGGTTTCACAACATGATTTCTTGTTACCAAAGTCCTGAAGCATGACTGGGCTTTGTACCAGGAAATGAAAAGCAGATGATAATTGTAACAGACTCAAAATAGAATAACAGCAGATATTGGATAAGCTTGCTAATAACCATTAAATATTTTCCTTCATTAACAATCATAGACTAATGCCTTTTTATTAGCTTACAGTGAATTTTGTGGTGACTGTCTATTTCATGTTTATATTTTTTTATCTGAATTCTGATTTTTTTTTTTTTTTTTAATTCTGATTCTAATTATTATCTTGAGTCACTGAGTCAGATCATCTTATTCTCTGAGCTTGTCATATTAAAGGGATAGTTCACCAAAAAATGAAAATTTGATGTTTATCTGCTTACCCCCAGGGCATCCAAGATGTAGGTGACTTTGTTTCTTCAGTAGAACTCAAATTATGATTTTTAACTCCAACCGTTGCAGTCTGTCGTATAATGCATGTCAATGGTAACAAAATCTATGATAGTAAAAACCGACTTAAAACTAAAAGATTACATTCTCTTGCGCGAACTCATTCGGGAGTGATGACTTTCCATGTATTCCCAACTTCTGAGCCTGCTCGCCTTAAGTTATGGTTGATTGCTCTTCAGCTGGATATCAACATACCCATTAACGTACTAAAGGGTCTGCAGCGATCATTTTTCCCATGATGATTTTACATACCCAGGAGAGGATCACGTACGACTTAAACCATCAGCTTTGCCTATGGTTTTTCCACATCCAAATGAGGTAAGTGAACAAGATCTTTGTATGTGTCCTTTTCATTTGTAAAACTGCCCTTATGAAAAGTAACAAAATAAAATGAAGTTTTAATGTAATAAAACCATGTTTTTTAGTGGTTTACTTCCATTTGTATAACAACTGTTGTACTACAGGCACCATGTTTAAACTACGCCAGAGCGTGTACACACCTCACGCACCGGATGTCGTGCGCGCGCTCAAGACAGTTGGACATAGTGATGTATTACAGATAAAAAAAAATGATATAAATACTGTTCGGTTTCTCGCACAAACCAATAATTTCGTGTCTTAGGACATCAATGTGTGTCGCCACAAGCCGCTGGGTTTAATTTGGATTTGTCTGTGCATGTTTTTTTTACACTCATAGATTTTGTTACCATTTACATGCATTATACGACTGACAGACTGCAACGGTTGAAGTTAAAAATCATCATTTGTGTTCTACTGAAGAAACAAAGTCACCTACATCTTGGATGCCCTGGGGGGTGAACTATCCCTTTAAGTCCACATTTTTATTTGAACTGAATGATTTATTGGTGCATGTTTATTCCAATAACTTAAAAAAATGTCATCAGATAATCCAAATGTAGTAACTAGTTGGTAACACTTTAGTATAGGGAACACATAAACTATTAACTATGACTTTTCCCTCATTAAACTCCCAATTTACTACTTATGTGAAATAGTTAGTAAGGTAGTTGTTAAGTTTAGGTATTGGGTAGGATTAAGAATGTAGAATAAGGTCATGCAGAATAAGGCATTAATATGATCTTAATAAGTACTAATAAATAGCCAATATTCTAGTAATATTCATGCTAATAAGCAACTAGTTAAAAGATGCTAAAATAAAGTGTTACCATCTCACCTTTGGTCTGGCTGAATTCTAGTATGTAATGCCCACTTTTCATAATCCACATTGCTAATTCTGATTAAATTTATTTCAGGCCTATATTATATTATATATATATATATATATATATATATATATATATATATATAGGGAGAGAGAGAGAAAGAGAGAGAGAGAGAGAGAGAGAGAGATAGTATACACAAATACATATACATATACATATACATATACACAAATTCAACACACAAGTCCTCTGACTGATTTAACAAATATAACTCAAATAACAGTTTCTAAATCCAGGTAGTTCACACCATACATGATATGACTAATCTTCATGACCTCTGACTACACCCTGAGAGTTGAACATGCTGTAAAGATTGTGCTAGACATTTGTAAAATGCTAAAGAGCCATTGTGACATTTAAATCAAGATCTGAAGGGGTGAGAACTATGATCCTGTCCATATTAAAATAAACTAAGGTTAAGACATATTTTCTGCTAGTTGCCTTCACTAAAGCGAAACCTGTTTCCTGCATAGCACAAGCCAATTGCACCTTTTTAACTGGTTAAAAATAAACCCAATCTTTTACCCTCCAACAAAGAAAGAAATTAGAACTGTTAAAATGAAAATTAGTCAGAAATGATGTGGTTACAAGATGTGGTGGATGGCATTTCATTTGTACCATTTTACAGAATAATTAGTGTTTGCTTTGTTTATTCTAAGCCTCTAAGCATTAAACCAATGCACGTTTGTGATACACAGGCATGAAGGATACCCCAATTAGTGCAAAGAGGTGTGCTATTACTTTTCTAAGTGATCAGACTCATTATATTTGCCTGGTGGGTGATAAAACAGGTGAAAAAAGATCCATAAACTTAAATTTAATGGAAGAACCTGAGCCACATCTACAAGCAGAATGTCATAGAAATTTGAGGGAGGCTAATTTATCTTGAACCAGTAATCAACCACCTAGCAACAACCCAAAACACCCTAGCAGCTGCATAACAACACATCCAAAAAAAAAAACAAAAAAAAACCCTCAGAACACTTTAAGCAACCTCACGCAAACACCCACAACAACTAGCATCATGGCGGCAAGTTGCACAACCAAGAATTTTTATAAAAATCACAATTTGATTTTATTAATAGTTCAGGAAAATATCTGAATCAATACAACACATTTAATATTGCACAGGTGGTAAGAAGTAAATTGTAATACCCAAATAGATAGCTAATTTCATTTGAGAAAACTGACTGCCTTAATCCAGTGAATAAAAAAAAATAAAAAAATATTTTTGACTTTTGCCACAGTAAACTCCTAATTACTGCTTATTAATAGTTAGTAAGGTAGTTGTTAAGTTTAGGTATTGGGTAGGATTAAGAATGTAGAATAAGGTCATGCAGAATAAGGCATTAATATGTGCTTTATAAGTACTAATAAACAGCCAATATCCTAGTAATATTCATGCTAATAAGCAACTAGTTAATAATTGGACCCTAAACTAAAGTGTTAGCATACTTTCTTATTTTTATTATCACCGCGGCTGCCCTAACATTTGCACAGCTATTGCTTTTCAAATAAAGCAACATGCAGCATAAACGAATTTGCAGTACTACTGAAATTAAATTAACTTCATTGTTTCCAATGAACCACTTTGATTAAATTTAGTTTTTAGTAAAATGGAGGAGTTTATGATTGTAACACAAATAAAAACTCTTCCATTTCCAAAATAATGTCTGCTGCAGTTGCATTGCATTCATTGTCATAAAAGATCTGCTTGTGTATGCCACACTTCAAGAACAAAAGAAATGCCCTCAGATCCCATCATCTCAGTGAATCTTTTAAGACTCCCCCCCCCTTTCCTGCTCAAGCTCACTTCACAGAGATAGACATGTCCTACCTGTTTGCAGTGTCTGAGGCTGAATACTTCAAAAAACTCCTAATAAAAATAGATTCTGGGAAGACAGGCTGCTTTAGAAGCCTTTGCTTCAACTTATGGGGCTTCATAACAGCCCACAGGATTATTCATTATCATTCCAATTTCTGAAACTAATGCCTCGATGAGCCCCTTTCATTCCAAGTATGAACTACAGGTGAACAAGGTAAAAATATTCCATTTCCCCCTCGCTGCTATGAAAATGGGTCTGTGACTGACTGCATGTAGAGGCAGTGTTAATCAGAGCTATTGTGCTTCAGGTGTACTAGAGAGAGACACAAATCATGAAGTGGACTATAAATGAGGAGTGTAATTCAGTTATTTAAATTCCAATCTTCGCCTCTTATCTGACATTAAAAGGGATCTTTAGTGGCATTTTCATTAGGATACTAAAATAACAGGATACAGCCCATTGTCTCCTGCTGCTTCCTTCTTTTTTCATCTTCATCAAAGAGAGTGAACGCAAGCCGCTGGACGATTTCCAAAAGACGGATCACAGTGTACAGGAGAGGCCAGGTCTATAATTGGGTAAAGGACCAACTGGTTTCTCTAATCCTCCTCCTGAATCATTAAGGAGAAAAACACAATTGTGCAAGTAATTGATGGCTAGCTTCGGTCTGTTTTTCCCACATTTTCTAAGAACTGTACATGGGGCTTCCTGAGAGCGAGTAGCTTTGTACACAATGTTGTTAACCCTGTGGAAAAGACCAAATATTTTGAGACATATGATGAGTTTTGGATGCTTGTGTTCAGACTTCTGACTTCTTAAACTTTCTTGGTCAATTAGCTTAAAGACTATGCTGCTTTACAAGCCTAAAGGCAGTGGTTCTCAACTACAGTCCTGGGGACCCACTCCTCTGGACATTTTGCTTGTCTTCTTTATTTAACACATCTGATTCAGATCATCAGCTCGTTAGGAAAGATCTCCATTAACTAAACTGAGTGTCAGATAAAGGAGACATAAAATGTACAGAGTGGTGGGTCCCCAGGACCGGAGTTGCCTTAAGGTGTGGTCACATTAGCGACAATTGTCCATTGTCTTTTATCAATAGAGTGGTGCAGGTATGATGGCACTTTGTAGACCAACAGGCAGTTAACATCACCCTGGTTCCCTCGACAAAAACCCAATAGGATTTTTCCATAGGCTTTTGGATTATTGCAAAAAACAAGCTCTGGTCAACAAAGGTTTATGATACTTACACATTTTGTCCATCAAGATAATTTTCACAGATGAACACAACTTCTATGAATTCTGAAGCCTAAATGCAGTCAGAAGAAGGAAACAGTTAAAGGTAAGTTATAAACGAACTACACCACGGTCGCTCAACTTCAACGTCACCATCACTAAGCTTCCAACAACTCTTTCTAAAAACATTTTCCCAGAAGGTTGAAGTTAGACTAGTTTATAAGAGAACAATAATGAGCATAATGAGGCTGTAAAAGCGGACTGAGCTTACCTTTTCACCGTGATGACGTTTAATGTCCCCGACTGTCTGTGTAGTCCTACTTAGCAACCGCCTTTTTCAAGACACATAACAGCTTAAAATCACAAGTAGGGTAATACTGATTCATTTTATGTCGCAGAATACAACGTGAAAGTGTCTTGAGCTTGTGTTCACCACAGACCTTATTTCAGCTATTTAACCAAAATTCCATAAAAATAAAAAAACATTGACTTCGAGGGAATGGAACCGGAAGTTCTAAAATGCTAATTCGTTTCTGCATTTTGGCCTACAAAGTGATGTCATCCCTGCACCACTCTATAGTGTAGCAATGTATGAAGCACAGTTCAAACTCAAACTCCAATAAGCTTTCTGTTGGTCAACACATGAATTCACATGAACTTGAACTGGTGGCGAAACCAGCCTAGGGGAAATCTTTCGCCATTACACAAAATTCCCGATTGCATCGATTCCTATTGAAATGATTTGATTTCACCCATGAAAATTCGCCAAACAAAGTGACCGCACCTCTATTAGTACACTATAAAGGCCATCATACGGACATATTTGGCCAATTCTTTTAACAATGGCATGTCAAGTTAAAAGTGTTTGAACTCCTAAAAATGCACCCCATTGCTCCAGACTGAAATTCACCATGAAACAATATTGAAGAAACTAGCTGTCTGCCGAAAAAGAAGTCACAGCTAAAAAAGATCAAAGACCCCAAGAGTAGTGATACTTTATAAAACAATAACATCAAAATGTGATAGGAACTGTAAACTCAAACTGTTTAGTAGATATGTTAAAGGGTTAGTTCACCCAGAAATGAAAATTCAAATGTTGTTTCAAAGCTTTGATTGACTTTCTTCCCTGGAACTCAAAAGGAAAAATATTTTTAAAGTCAGAGGGGTCCGAACAAATTATCCCTTTAAATATATATTTGTCTGGGGTTTTTTTATTCATATGTCCTGTACTTTCAAGATTTTTCCTTTTAAAACACATTTCCTGACCATATATATATATATATATATAGAATTTTTTTTAAATTACAGCCAGATCAACTGTACAAATGTTCACATCCCATACAATATAACATGCCAAATTAATTATTTGTTTTTGTTTATGACTGCATACTAGTAAGCCTATTCACATTATACTGATAATTACTGTAATAACTCCAGGAGGAACATATTGTAGTTAATTCAAGTGAAATCTCTTGATAATTTTTTTTGTTCTATTAATTTTCTCGTTACACTTGACAAGTCATTTTGGGGAGGGGGGCACATTATGTCACCCACTAGGCTCACTCCTGGCAACGGCCTTGTTTGGTAGAGCAAAAATATGTGGCAAGCACAAGCGATGCCTCAAAATTAATACAATAGTAAAAGTCTTTTAGAAAAATTTGAATTGTAAATATGATCATTTTCCATAAGCCTAAAATATTTCCTCTCACAGTGCAGATCTCTCCTGAGTTTAACTTCTGAATCATGACCCAGAAAGCAAGCCACCCCCGCCTCTCCAACCCTCCACCACAGCAGCAAATCATTCCAGGAAGCTTCCACTGGAGGCCCTTCTCAATCTTTTCCCTCAGAACCACACATCCACATACATCGTGGAAAACATTCCACAACGTTTGAGTTATTTCTCCACTAAACATGGTAAAACATGCAAAAACATGATCATAAATATCACAGTCTCCAAAGTTACATTTAAGAATGCAACGATTCTTGCTATTCTCTGGACTAATATGCTTATCGGACACAATCATGCGCTCTACTGAATAAGAGCAGAATAATTTTATCTCTCTTATAACAGTCAACCTCAAACAATGAAAGCAGTCAACTTAATTAAGACAGATGCATAGTCTTGCAGAGCCGGCATAAAACTGAGTCCAGTTTCCAGCTAATTCTGAACAAAAGACATGAAAAATGATCAATCACAGTTTTTTTTACATGCTTTTTAGGATCTTAAATAGGTTGTGTGAAAACCTAAAAAAGGTAAGACCGCTCACCAAAGTGCCATTTATTTGATCAAAAACAGTAAAAAAAAAAAAAAAAAATAGTAATATTGTGAAATATTATTACATTTTAAAATAACTGTTTTCTACTTTAATGTTAATTTTAATTTTCTAATTATATTTTAAACTATTATTTATTCATGTGATGGAAAAGCTGAATTTTCAGCAGTCATTACTCCAGTCGTCAGTGTCATGTGATCCTTTAAAAATCATTCTATGCTGATTTGGAGCTCAAGACATTTCTTATTATCAAAGTTGAAAACAGCAGCTTAATATTTTTGAGGGGTTATTTATTATATATATATATATATATATATATATATATATATATATAAACTAAGTGCCTCACATTAAACTCTTAAAAAAAAAAATCTGATGCCAATAACAAGGGGAAAAAAACATTCAACACCTGTGATTAGTCCTCAGTAATGCATCAATCCAGTACATTGTAACCACAAGCTGGACTGGTGTCAGATTTCTAGCAGCAATATGCATCTGACAGTCAGCTAATGGACTTTGGGCAGTCCGTGGGCACGCTGTCTGAGGTCGAGACTGGAGACGGAGTAAATCAGTTAGAAGTCATAAGGCGAGAGAGAAAGTGGGAAAAGGGCAAAGAAAGGTGAGCACAATGAGAAAAGAACAAAAATTGGGGAGTAGATTTATGTTTCCACGGCTGCTCGAGTCCCAAGGAGCATTAGCTGAACTCATGAGCTGTAGACAGCTAATCTTTTGTTATGGGGAAATAAACACACAATGTTAGCCACCGTTTTACAGCTGCTGATCCAAGGCGGATGATAAAAGATCCAGTGGGCCCAGACCACGCGGCTTAATGACCCTGAGAGCAACACACAATTTATTGGCTCTTGGTCCCCATCATCACTCCCAGCTACTAATTTATGACGAGAGGGGGAACTGGAGTCAATATAAGCGAAAACCATTTTACTGTTTTACAGAACTAAACAAGACTAAAAACTGCTTTCATAACACAAGTTCTGGCTCCCTTTCTCAAGTTCCCCATCTAGGATGTAAAATATGATAACATACTTGTCTCCATCATTGTTTATTCTGTCTGATTTAAGAGAATATTCCTTGTAGCTGTGAACAGTTTCATCATGTCATACAAAGAAAGTTGACCGCTGAATTAGGATTGTGAATTACAGCCATTAAAATAATGAGTTAATTATTAAAATAAAAAAATAAAAAATCTTGAGCAAAACAATGTGTGGTAAGAATCCATTGGGAGGCACGTAATTCTTCCCATTGTAACTGGGTCCAGCTACAATATCACCACCCCTAAATTCCAAAATCCACAAAGCCGGAACCCAAAACAAGCAACTCCACCTCTTCTCTTCCACAAAGACCAAAAACATCACAAGCATGGCTAGTTCTGTTAAGATATTCCAACTCTACACAGATGTTCTGCTTCTCTGCCTTGGACAGTTGTCAAATCGAACTTAATTGGTTTGCATTTGAGGAAATGGTTGTTCTGCAAGCAATACTTTAGTGAATTTTGTCATGGCTGCCTTGTGGCCGAGCTCTCTACCGTACGGCCCCTTCTGCCTGGTGTGAATGGCTCCTCTGTGTGACCAGCCAAGGATCTGCCAGGGGGACCCTCTCTTTGTTAGGTGAATGGGCACAGCTAGACCATCTTAAGGCACACTAATGTACCATGGCTGGACCACAAAGAGCGCGTAGTAATTTGCCAAGCATAATGGCACGTCTTTAATTCGGCTGAGGGGGAAACAGACCCTTAAAAGCAAGCTTACAGATGAGGAGTCCCATTCTAGTGCCTACTCTATTCATATCGTAAAAGGCTTGTTTTCTTCCGGCTCATTGTCATCCTGAACCAAATGTCGGCAAACAACAGTGGGTCGAAATTAAAACAACGCGGCAGCTCCTGGCCTCACTAAACGGGACCATAAACATAAACAAAAAAAGAGAGTCTTCTCAGAAAGGCAAAATGATTGAGACCAGCTGCTAAAATGATGTCATTTAGCAGGATTAAGTCACTGGTGCAATAAAGCTTTGGAGGAAGATGCGATGTAAAGTAAAAATATACATAGCACAGAAGGAAGGAAGTACAGTAAGAGCTTGGAGACACAGAGTGTTGGAACCCTGGCTGGCCCATCAGAGGACCTGGTGAGTGGGAAAGTGCTCAACATCCAGGTGTCTGGCAATTCGTTATCTTCAATCCCCAGACACCAATGTGTTCCTCTGTAAACTAAAGTCAACTCCAAAAGGCGCTGGATGAATCTTTAAAAATTCACACAAGCCACATTTCGCCCAAAGGTAAAAAAAAAAAAAAAAAAGGAACATTTACAATAAATTTTGCTTAAGGAAAATAAAGATTATATCAGGACCACTGAGACTCTCATTACCATAATGCAATCTTATTTTTACTGCTGTAGTGCAAAAAATAAATAAATAAAATAATAATAATAATGATTTGAATTTTAAACTGTTTATACATCATGGTATATGTAAACAGAAAAACATGAAAATAATGTTTATGAGAAACTGCTTAAATCTTATTCTCAGTACTGTATTGTAAAAAAAAAAAAAAAAAGATAATATTTACATTTTAAAATATTTATGCAACATTGTAGTATTTATTATAATGACTATAATTTATGCAGATTTAAATAATCTTTTGAAATAAATACAAATATTGTTCAGTAACAATTTAAACCTCAAGTAAACCTCATAAGTATGGTATTAAGAAACTGGAAGGATTTTAAGATTGTTTTCATTATTTCCTTTCAAACAAAATATAATTAACACTACCGTTTAAAAGCTTGAGGTCAGTAAGATTTTTAATGTTTTTTAAAAGAAGTGCTGCATTTGTTTGATCAACAAAAAAAAAAAAACAGTAAAAACTGTAATATTTTGTAAAAAAAAATGTAAAAGCTGATTTTCTTTTCATTACTCTATTGTTTGATAAATAGAAAGTTCAAGAGCAGCATTTATTTGAAATACAAATATTCTGTAACAATTCTTTTTTGGTCAATTTAATGCATCCTTGCTAAATAAAAGTATTCATTTCTTTTAATATATATATATATCCACTTCCAGAGGTAGCCGGATTGCTTTCGTAGTGTGAACACTCATGTGGTCAAAAGTGTTCGAACAGCCACAAAAGACCGCCTACTCTCCGCCTGTACTGAATTAATGCCTAAACATTATGGGAAGCGCGCTATCCAGACGGGATTTAAACTTTGTTGGCTGGAGACCCACATTTGGTGTGAAGTGTACCAAGCACAATGTTCTCTCACCATTCCTGATTTTTTTAACACACATTCACAGCATTCAGCGTGGTCTTGTGCCTATCAGAGCAGAAACGAAAGCTGATGTTCTCTGTATATTTTTTTCGTTGTCTCTGTGCACATTCATATGTAAATTGTGCAAGCTTATTTTCCATTAGATCCATTAGATCGAGGAAATAAAAAAAAACATACATTTATCAGCAGAATAGACCATCCCCTCGAAGAAATCAGCACAGAAGTGGTTGAAAGTGGACAAAAGAGAATAAAATACCAGGTGAACATGTATGTGTCTCCCTCGTCTACTTGTGATCCGATCGACCAAAACGCATCTTAATACCAGGTGTAAACAGGGCCTTCGTGTATTCTTACTGTTATGGGTGAAATGTAACTTGAATACACCAGCTGTTTTTGTTGTGACCTTCATCCTGATATACAATTACAATTACTTAGGAAAGTCAAGTAGTCAAGGAACTACATCTACCCTTGCTAATGACTGTGACTACAAGGGTACATTTTCAAAAATCAATTTTAGTGAGGCCTCTTCGTAGAATTTGGTACTTTCACACAGACATACAAAATGTACTTTCAAAAGAAGTCTGAAACATGAAAAAGACCCTGGTGATTTGTCAAACACATCAACATACAAGCTTTAATTAGCTTACAAACAGCCAATTAAATATGTCAGCCTCTCTTACAGTTTCTTTTGAGGACAGGAAAAAGAGCCTCAGGCTGTGCCGCTCCATAAATGGCTGCAATGAAAGTTTCAGCCCTTTCTCTTTGCCAGAACTCTCCTTTTCAAAACACTCAATTTCTGACATAGAATAAAGGGATTTGACTTGAAAGGCACCCTGACTTTGTCCGTGGTCACAGAGTCAGAGAAGCAGAGAATGGAGAGCGTTGGGGTGACAAAAACAAAAGACAAAAGAAATAAGAAAGAGAATAGGAGAAAAAACCTCACACAGATTCTCCAGGAAGACTGGAGATCTCCATTATATGAGTTCCTTTTAAAGAAAACTGCACTATAGTATGAAGATTTTTCCTCAAAATTCACAAATAAAACATAGAAAATTCATATGAATGTACAACTTCTCCAAAATGATGACTTTTTTTTTCTGAGCCTTTCTAATGGCTTCTTCATTTAGGGCCTGATTAGAAATCCCACAAAAATCACTTTAATACGACAATGTTAATACAAAAAATGTTTTAAACAAGTTTGGTCAAATTAATTATGTTTTGTTCTACACTGCGTCAGTTAACTCACAAGCTAACCTGACAGCATACTAGCTAACAAATAGTTCCATATCAGGCAACAGCACCTGAACCCTGTTGGTGGAAAAGGGTCAATACCGAGGTACTTCTGAGGTCCCATTTGTTTCTCATGTTTCATTCGGATAATGGTGTCTGGCAGAGTGAATAAAACAAGCAGAAACCTACTTACAGAGGCATCACGAGCATGTCATCTTTGAAGCTGCAGGGCTATTGCAGAAACAGGTAGCAATCCTTCTGTAGCCTTTGGAGAGAGAATCAGAGGAAGCACATAAGTGTTTTATTTAGAAAAGCAAGAGATAGAAGGTACGCGTTACCCTACACTCATAAACAAACCACTAACCCTCTTGGAGAAATAGAAACTGGAATGCTGTTGAAAACGAGATCCGAGTATGGCACATATGGAGGAGAACCAGCTATACTACACTGGGTTCCCAACCTTTTTTGTATCCTGCACCCCTATGACCTACATTATTTACTTGAAGTACCCCCATTAAATAATACATTAGTAAGAACCACTAACAATTGTTTCCAAAGAGGTTTTTCAAACATTTTTACCATCCTTTTACCTCATCCTGGATGTCCACTGTTTAACAAAGAGTCAGGGTTGCCAAACATCCCATACAACAATTAAAAAGTTTGGGGTCTCTAAGATTTTTTTAATGTTTGGAAAATCAATAAAAACTGTAATATTGTGAAATATTACAATTTAAAATAACTGCTGAATTTTCATCAGCCATTATTCCTGTCTTCATTGCCACATGATCCTTCAGAAACCATTCTAATATGCTATTTTTTGTGGAAACCATGATACATTATTTTCAGGAATTTATATTGAATAGAACTGCATTTATCTGAAATGTTTTGTAACATTAAAAACATTATATTATTATAACTGAATAAAGTATGAATCTCTTTAAAAAAAGATATCGTACTGATCCCAAACTTTTGAACAGTATAGTGCAATACGGATCATCTTGCATTAAAAGTTGTCATGCTGTCATTTGTCCTGTATAAATATGGACAAAAATATGGAGCATGAGACCCGATTACATGAAGTGCATGTCATTCAAACTAAGTTTGGTACATAAATTATGTTGAAAGGAAGAACGCTAAACATGAGATCAAGCAAAATGCTTTCAAAATGTGAATACAACTATGATTCAAATTAGCCTATATGATTACTGGCACATACATTACATACTAGTGTTGTCAAAAGTAAAATGTGATGACACCAGCATTTCCTGCTTTTAAACGTTCCCGGATCCGTGATATATGCGCCGATAGACACCTGCTTTCAAACACTCCCGTGTGTATCTGTGTACGCGCTTGATGAAAAGCATCAAAGATGTCTATTTACAACATGCTTTTGAAGCACTGATCATTGTAGCCAATCACAGTCATATCTGTCAAGCACGTGAACACAGTGGCCAATCAGAGGCGTTTAAGAATCCGCTCAACAACGCTTAAAATGCTAGGAGGAAATGCTGACAGTCACGTTTTTAAAATGTCAGTAGCAAAGTCATCACTTTAGACAACAGACAACACTATTACATACTGCAAAATCTTTGTTTAAAAAAAAAAAAATATATATATATATATATATATATATTATTATTATTATTATTAGCAGTTGTTTCATGATCATATTAATTCATTGTGCAAAATTTCAAGATAAATTAAACCTTTTCTTGAGCTCTACTCCATTCTTATCAAACTTTGCAATTAAAAGTGCACTACAGCATCCCAGAGCTTGGACAACATCAGTCTCTATACTGATAAGAGCAAAGCCTGATTGTTCAGGACTTAATTAAGATTAGTAAGAGCAAAGAGAGAGGCCGCTCCACTTCATAAGCCTCCACAGACCAGGCACAGGCGTTTTGTGCTCTCTTCGTCTCTGAGGGTCTAGCAAAGGTTAGTCCAGCATTGTATAGTGCAAAGCAGAGAGACGGAGTGAGACACCGGGCCAGAGTAATTAAGGAGTAAATAATGAAGCCCTTCAACGAACCCCTGCTCCTATGATCTGATTGACCGGCGTGCCAAGGCCATGTTCAATAAATCAATTAAGAACCACTGAGAGTTACTGCTTTAAAAAGGTCACCGAAACCGAGAAGTTTCAGTCACAGGCCGAGCAACCTCTACATCCCCAGATTCCACAGGTGACTTATCTTCTTTTTTATGACACTCAATTACACTGCTTTTTCCTGTGCAGGCTTTTAAAATGAAATATCTTTTTTGATTAAATTTTTTAATGTCTCTTTATTGAAAAACATGCAGGCTTGCAGCTGGCAGGACTAGATTATGGATCAGGTGGCCAATGAGGCCAGTACCCTAGAGTCTCAGACTGCCAGGGGCCTTCAAAGCCTCAGGACATGCTGTCCAAGATTAGAAAAGGAAGCTGAATCAGGGTGAAAACAGTGCAAGTTGACCACTAGACCCCCAGGGCCCTTTTTTTTATATATATATATATAAAATTCAAGGATGTTCTTTTGGATCCTGTCGACTCTTATTGTATGGACAAAAACAGCCGAAACATTGTTTAAATATATCTTCTTCTGCAGAACACAAAGTCATACAGGTTTATAATGACAAGAGGTGAGTTAATGATGACAGATTTTTTTTATTATTTTGGGTGAACTATCCCTTAAAAACAAAGTGGAATGGCACCAAGGATGTCTGGCAGGACCATGATTCGACACTGGGAGTTGATACAAACTAACTTGCCCTGTATAGAATGTGAAAACTAAATGAGAATGTTAGCTTGGCATAAAATACATTAAATTATGTGCATTTCCTTAAAGATTTTCCATGAAACACCACTAAAGAGTTATTCTATCAAACTGCTAGAAATCCCTCGGGACATAGGAGTAATCGTGGTTAATGATATGCGATAAGCTTTGTTCAAGGGTCTCTTTGGGTAATATCAAGTTTAAGGATACAATTCATAGCTTTACCATTTAATGCTTTTTCACAGCTGGGAATAAGCCCAGGAAAATGATTCATTAAAGGATGCCTAAATGAGGCTTATGCTAATCACAATGTTGAATGCGACAAACTGCACACTGTGGTAAGAATACGATGTGCCGGCTCACTCTTAAGCACGTTGTTGCTCGGGTGGGGGATGGCAGTGCACTGTGGGCGTACTCTCCAAACAACCAGGTGTTCACTGTGGGATAAACATTTGCTAACAGGCTCCAACAAGATCCCCAGGGCCCAAGATTAAGGGAGTCTAGCGAGCTACAGATTCAGAATGCTGCTGCAGGTGGGAAGGAGGGTGAGAGGCAAGCTCTGGTTTGATCTCAGAGTTTTAATTTGGCTGTGACTGTGGCAAAATTATTGTGTTGCTTCAGCAGTAGTTTTTCCGGGAAGATGATAAAAGTTGCTCCTTGCATGTCTTGTGCAACCTACTGCTGGCCTTCCAGCTCTGAAGGAGTATACAAAAAAAAAAATACTTAAGTGGTTGCCGTTACACTGCATTCGACAACAGTTGCCTGAAAAAATAAAATGGCAGCGTAAACCTAAGCCAATAGCTCCCAAATATCTCTAAAAATACACAGTAAGAAGGAAAAGGAATGAAGTTTTATTAAATGTTATACATTTCTGGTTTTAACATTACATGTCCTTCAGCTGTTCCTCTTTGAAAGATTTTGGTTTTTGATCACTTAAAATGTGTACAATTGAACAATTTACTCATGGAGCCACATTGAGATTCCCATATCTAAGGAATTTAACCATATACAGTAGGGCCATAAAATGTGGATACCAAAAGAAAAGATTGTTAAAAGCCATAATATAAAAAGATATTAAAGGATATTTAATAACTCTTGAGTTACAGGCATGCAAACTGGAGGAAAAACATGCTTTTTCACCCATTTTTAAATGGTCACCATTGGCATTTAATGCAATAAAGATTCCTAAAGTCACAATTTTACTAATTTTACTTTTTAATTTTACTAATGTGCAAAAATAAAAATTCTAAAGTCATTTCTGCCCCCCTGTATTCTGCCTCCAAATCTCATGTGAAAGTTGTCATTTGTCATATAAAATATATTAAAAAATACAGTATATGAATAGACATCAATAGAAAATGCTTTTTGCAGCCACATGTACCAGCAGGGGCAAACTTGACCATGCAAACCAACCAAACTATGGCAGAATTTGGAATAGCAGGCCATATGGAAGAAATAGTAAGATGCTACTATACTATGCAAGCATGCAAATTCAGGCTTTGAGCATTTCATTTGAGCATCCTAGCAAGTAGTGCAGAATTTTTTATTAGCTATGATCACATTAAGGGCTGAAAGTGTTAAATCTGATTTGGGTCATTTCATTTGATGTGTTCAGATCAGTCTCATATACGATTCATGACAATGTGACCCAAGTGCAAACCACTAGAGAATTAATCCATCCTTGCACACGGCCTAGTCAATGTCACCCTCATTAAGAGCCAAAAAAGATTTTTTTTTTAATCATGAAAAAAATAAATCCTGCAGTGAGCAACAGCAGGCAGCATCCGTAAAAAGACGGCGAAGTAGAAATTAGGACGATGTAAATGTCAATACTGCAGGACTATGTTCTTGCACATCAATTTAAGTAAAAGTAACGCATCACAATTCTGCAATGTTAGCAGGATCGACATGTTATGGCTTTTCATTTGCTAATGTTAACACTGTTATACGAGTCATTTACAAACATGGATATGAACATCAGACTGAATCTGAAGGGGAAAAAAAACAGAACTGATCATTTAGACATAATGTGAACATAGGCATTGTCTATATCAATTGCATGTAGCCAGCAGGAGGCTGGGTATGCAAGACTCATACAAAACATAGCCAATGAAATGCTGAGAGACGAGGTCTAAGGCGAGGGGACCTCCTGGGTCAGCGGCCCAGTGTGACTGCAATCGGAGGGACCGCAGCTGCAGTAATTACGCCTCCCACAGTGGATCTAATAACGCCCACCCCTGAATCAATGCAACAAGCCTGGAGTGGCTACAGTATCTGTCAACAACATACTAATTATGTGCTATAATGTATTAATTTGACTACTGCATCAGATTTCTTTAATTAGTGCCCCAGTCCTAATCCTTTCTAAAGTTTGCCCCTTCCTCAACTGCTATCTTGAGTTGCTCCTCAAAATTTCAGTTTACTGTTTGTTTTATTCAAAGTAAAAGTCCTATTATGTCACAACTACAGTTCAGAAGTTTGAGGTCGGTACAAAGTCTCTTTATGCTCACCAAGGCTGCATTTATTTAATCAAAAGTTATTTAAAGTAAAACAGTGATATTGTTACAATTTAAATTAAAGCTGCAAGTAGCGATTAAAGGGCCCTCGCACCTGGGGCCACCACCACCAGTGAATAGTGGGTGACATGCATGTAAGCGAGTAAATACAGTTGAAATATGGCAAAGTCATTTCGACGTGCCACACTTCCTGCTGCCAACAGGTGGCACTTTGATTATTACTGAATATTGCCATGTAGATGTCTTAAGACTATTATCAAACATGTGAAGTTTGGAGCAGATCAGACATTGCTTGCCTGAGTTACAGCAGCTTCCTCCTTCATGGCTGCCTTCAGTGAAAACTGAAGCGAATTTACCATCGCTAAGGCCTTAAGATTAGAGTGACCAAATATTATGTTGATCTGATTAAATCATTATGAGGAGTTAATCACAGTGTAAAACATGTAATTTCCTGTTGCCCTCAGGTGGCGCTATGACTGTAACTGAATATTGCCATGTAGATGTCTTCAGGTCAGGACTCAATGAATCATGTGAAGTTTGGGGCAGATCAGACATTGTATGCCCGAGTTACAACAACTTCCTCTTTCATGGCAAAACATCAAACGGACACACCCTTCAGTGAAAAGTCAAGATCTTCGCAATTTAACATCACAAAGGCCTTTAGATTAGACTGACCAAATATGACCATGATCTGATCTAGGAGGTCTAGGAGGAGTTTGTTTAAGTACAACGTCTGGAAATGGCAAAAACTGCAATAATTCTGCAGAGAAAATTCAAAATATCTCACTTTGTGTTGGGTTTTCAGATTTTACACCCAGGGACTTTTTTTGTAGGGATTGGGCTGTTACATCTGTCTACCGAATTTCATACCTGTACGTGAAACGTAGCGCGAATGGCGCTTAATTGAAATTTCGCTATCGAGCCATTTTGCCACACCTAATTCTGAAACCCATATCAGATGTACATTTTCACCATTTCTGACGCGTGTGCAAAGTTTCATGAGTTTTTGAGCATGCCCTCAAAAATGTGATTTATTTTGGAGAAGAAGAATTGACTGAGCAATTCCAATAGGGTCCTCACACCATCGGTGCTCGGGCCCTAAATAACTGATTTCTATTTTCAGCATCATTACTCCAGTTTTCAGTGTCACATGATCCTTCAGAAATCATTCTAATGTGCTGCTCAAGAAACATATTATCAATGTTCAAAATAGTTGTGCTGGAAATAATGATGCTTTTTTCTTCTTCTTAGGATTCTTTGATTAATAGAACGTTCTAAAAAAAATCACATTTATTCAAAATAGAAATCTTTTGTAACATTATAAATGTTTTTACACTCACTTTTGATAATGAATACATTATAAAATTAATTTCTTTAAAAAAAAAAGTAGTGGTATAAGAACTAATTAGTGGATTTCACCATATGGTGAAAGATAAACAGAAATCAATTAATTGAAATATTTTTAAAGATAATAAGGCACTTAATTAAATAAATAAAATATCAACAACCAGAACTGTATATTCAATTTTTCTGAATAACGTCTGTAAAATAATCTGTACATTACTTACATTTTACATTTTGATTACAAAGTCCACAAATATTTCCTGCACACATTTCTTTAGTGGTTTCTGTACACCCACTTACAGTGACTTACTAGAAAGAGTTTTTTTTATTTTTTATTAATTTTGCAATTAATATTGGTTTTCTCATGGGCAGATATCATGTCAATAGCAAGGCATGAACAGAATAACAGAGTCAATAACATCCGAGGGAAATGGCAATATATCACAACTACACTGACAGCAAAATTATACCCATATGTTTCAATTGCTTAAAACATTCCTTAGTATAGATAAACATATGGATTCAAATTGAACTGAATAATTTAAGATTCCTGACAATGAGAAAGCAATAACTTCCACATTGAATTTTGAACAGGAATATGACAGATTGCACGAGCACAAAGTGAAGCATGCGAAAGCGGGATTTCACAGAAAGGTGCATTGGAATTGCTTGAGCTTTGCAGAGCACCTTAATGCCTAAAAAGTCTCCATTGTAGTCTCCAGCGCCCATCTGTGATGACCACATCAAACATCAGCGACATCAAAAGCCGAGATCACAGCAGAGCATCTACAGCACTCAATGCCTGGTGTCATCACAAGTTCACCTATTTCAGTTTATGCCAAACAACTTGCTTCATCTCATTGTTGGAGTTCTGAAGCTAATGAATACACTGGAACTTTTCTATAATGAAACTGAATTAAAGTCAGTGGATGAAGTGCCAATCCTTTGAGTAATTACTGCCAGTCAGATAAATCACAAAGGCACAGAATGTGCTCCCTCTTCTGATGGTCAACAGGGTGATTAATGATTCAGAGTAAACCTCTCGCTTTAATGAGATCATTACAGAAAACAAATAACCCCTGGATGGCTGACCTAACTGTCTTTTTTCCAAAACATCGGGGGCATACACTTAGTTTACTTAATGTAAACATGTTAATCCATCTATCATTTCTCAATATGACTCTACAAGCTCTTTGAAATATTACAAACTTCTGGACTGAAATGAACGAGCAGGCACTTAATACAACAACACATTACTCATCACAATCTAACTCATTCTGTATTCTAATAAGTATATTAAAAGGGTTAGTTCACCCAAAAATGAAAAGTCTGTCATTAATTACTCACCCTCATGTCGTTCCACACCATAAGACCTTCGTTCATCTTCAAAACACAAATTAAGATTTTTTTTTAATGAAATCCGAAAGGTATATGACTCATCCATAAACAACACTTTCAAGGTCCAGAAAGATACTAAAGACATCTTTAAAACAGTCGACGTGAGTGCAGTGGTTCAACCTTCATTTTATGAAGCAAAGAGAATACAAAACAAAAATATCAACTTTATTCAACAATCTCTTCTCTTCCCTGTCATTATTCTTAAGTAGTTGCCGCAGTAAGCACAGTTAAGGTTTCCGTGTTTACGTCCGAATGCCGGCTCAGTATTGGCCAAAGCTGCACATGTGAGCAGTACGATGCATCCGTGTGACGCTGAAGCAGGAGACAGCCAATAATGAGTCGACGTTCTGATGTTGAACCTGGGAGCGCTAGATGTAAACAACATATGAGAATGACACTGAAGAGAAGATATTGTTGAATAAAGTCGTTATTTTTGTTTTGTTTTTGTGCACAAAGTATTCTTGTTACATCATAAAATTAAGGTTGAACCACTGCAGTCACGTCGACTTTTTCTATGGACGAGTCATATACCTCTAAGATTTCATCACAAATATATAATTTGTGTTCCGAAGATGAATGAAGGTCTTATGTGTATGGAGCGACATGAGGGTGAGTA
Organism: Elopichthys bambusa; assembly: GCA_037101425.1. Taxonomy (NCBI): domain Eukaryota; kingdom Metazoa; phylum Chordata; class Actinopteri; order Cypriniformes; family Xenocyprididae; genus Elopichthys; species Elopichthys bambusa. The sequence goes on from CM074438.1 coordinate 21,274,446, forward strand.
ATTAATGACAGAATTTTTATTTTTGGGTGATGCATGCATAGTACAGGATCATTTTGACAACGCTGTAGTCTGAATGCAAAAAAAAAAAAAAACCCAGAAAGGCAAACCTTTTCCATTTTTAGTACATCATTGTCATGTTAACATACCCTAAGTTGTTTTATGGTTAAATAAAGTAAAAAGATTAAATAATCTTCATTTGGGCATCACCTTGTAGCTATAAAAGACTGGTTACCCAATTTAGCTAAGCAGGACTGAGCCTGACCTGTAGCTGGATAGGACACCTCTTGGGTAAACTAAGGTTGCTGGTAGAGGTGTGAGTGCATTTTTGCATTTGTTTTTCTATGTAAAAGTTAGCACTAGATGGATGTGCTTGACTGTTGCGCTCACGTCTTGTGTCTTTTGCAGCATCTTGCACATGACACGGCATTCTAAAAAGGCACCTCTCAGGTTTTTTTTTTTTTTTTTTTTTTTTCTTCCACTGCTCTGTGTCTCACATTTTTAACTGCAAAGGCGTGTCTGATGTAAATGGCCCCTTAAACCAGTAAGGAAATGGTAATCCTGTGATCTGTATGGGTGCACACCAGACCAAATTTCACCATTTTCCCCAATCCATCATGGCCTCTTAATAATCCCAGCTATAAATTTGCTATATCATGAATAAATAATTATAAAATCTACTCAGACTAAAGTAGTAGTCTTTATTTACTAAAGTAGTAAATGAATTAAAGAAGCATTATTATTGATCTGGACATGTGATTCCAACATAGATAACACCTTTTTATCCCATGTTAATATACATATATTACACACACACACAAACTGAACACTGGAGTAATGGCTAAATATATTAAAATAGAAAAAAGTTATTTTAAATTATAATAAAATTTCATAATATTACAAGTTTTACAGTATATTTGATCAAATAAATGCAGCCTTCTTGAGCATATTAGACTTCTTTCATAAACATAACAAAAATCTTACCAAAACTCCCAAACTTTTCAATGTGATATAATTAAACTGTATCTGTCATGTTGTTGTGACAGTCAGTCTCTGTTGGCTGATGTGCCCTCACAACTACATGATACAATGACCTCCGGCTGTTTTCTACATCCATCATGATTGTTTTTCCTTTGCTCTCTTCTCACAGTGGGTCAGTCGGAGCAGAGGAGTGCGCTCTGAATGTTGCTGCTGCAGCAGGGGGAGGGTTTGATCAGCAGCATCTCTGTCAATGTCATAATTAAGACTTCAGAGGGCAGACGTAAAATGTAGAGATAATTGACGAAGGATCAAACGTTCACTCAATCACAGATAAACGTCTGTGAGGTCTAGCATTCATTAGCGGCAGAGATCCAAAATAGACAAGCAACACATTTGGAGATAGTGACTGGAGGGCTGGTGGTTCAGCTTTTGAACATAAGCAGTATGACATGAGCCACATATTCAGTCTCAGCCTTTTTCTTCTACTGCACAGACTGCAACTAACACCAACAAAACAGCACCTGCTTCATGACATCACAGACAACATAAAACCTGCTGAAAAGTCCAGTTATTGTATTCTGTACACATTATTTTTTAATATTCGTTCTTAATATTTGCACTGTGGCACATCCTTTTACAGCGTCTCACGCCATGAGCATCACGTGTAAAAATAGTTTTTCGAATATTAAAATGATGCTATAAAGTTAAAAATATTTCAACTTTTGAGATGTAACACAGCAGATCAAATGTAAGTTTTAAAACAACTAACTGTTCATATATACAAGAATTTAAAAGCCAGTAAGATTTTTATGAAGGAAATTAATACTTCAGCAAGGGGAAAGTATTCAGCAAGGGCACATTAAATTGATCAAAAGTGACATTTATAATGTTACAAAAGATTCCCATTACAAATAAATGCTGTTCTTTTTTTAAACCACAAAAATATTCAGCAACACAACTGTTTTCAATATTAATAATATTAATAAATGATTATTGAGCATCAAATCATCTTTATAGAATGATTACATGACATTAGGGGCTTTTGCACTGGGTAGTAATAGGAAATCAGTTATAGGAACTAGCCACCAGGGCAGTCTCCCAATAACAAAAATTTTCCCTAGGGCCATTTTCGGCAGTAGGAACTCTGAAGTAACGTAAGCCGGCCGACTGCAATGTCATTTAAACGCAGAATTTAATGACGTCAACAACTGGGGGATAGAGAAAGCTGTGTTTTTGTTGTGTGGGTTTTGTGATAACAGAGATTAAATGTGACAGGTAAATGCAGTTAACATAAGCTTTCTGTATGTTTATGTCTTATCCACGTTCGTGGAGTTAGTTTGTGAAGTATATGTAAAGTTTCTTGAGAATGGCAGGTGTCAGTGTTCCGTACGGCATGCGTTCTGCCAATCAGTTTACACTTATGTGACTGGTAGTTCCTATCTAGCTAATTTACTTCCCCCAAAAGTTGTTCCTATAACTAAAATCATTCCCAGTTACTGCTGTGCAAAGACGCCAAAAGTATACTTCCACCAATAGTTAGGAACTATGAAAAAATTCCCCCGGTGCAAAAGCCCCTACTGAAGATGGGAGTAATGGCTGCTGAAAATTCAGGAATAAATTACATTTGAAAATGTAATAAAATAGAAAACAACTAATGATATTCACAATAAATGCTCAAATGATCAAAAAAAATGCAGCCTTGGTGAGCTGAAAGGGTTAGTTCACCCAAAAATGAATTTCTGTCATTAAGTACACCCTCATGTCTTTCCACACCTATAAGACCTTCATTCATCTTCAGAACACAAATTAATATATTTTTGATGAAATCCGAGAGGTTTTTTTTTTTTTTAACGTAATTACCACCTTTCAAGGTCCAGAAAAGTAGTAAAAACATCGTTAAAATAGTCAACATGACTACAGTGGTTCAACCTTAATGTTATGAAGAGGCCGAGAATACAAAACAAAAACAATGACTTTATTCAACAATGTCTTCTCTTCTGTGTCATTCTCTTGTGCTGTACGCATCGACACATGCATGTGATGCTGACGCAGGAGCCGGCCAATACTGAGTCTGCGTTCTGACATAGAACCTCAAAAGCGCTGGACGTAAACAGCATAGGAGAATGACAGGGGAGAGACGAAATTGTTGAATAAAGTCGTTATTTTTGTTTTGTTTTTACACACAAAAAGTATTCTCATTACTTCATAACATTAAGGTTGAACCACTGTAGTCACTATACTTTTAATACCTTTCTGGACCTTGAATGTGGTAATTGTGTTGCTTTCTATATGGGAACAAAAAACCTCTTGGATTTCATCAAAAATAACTTAATTTGTCTTTCGAAGGTCTTACGAGTTTGGAACGACATGAGGTACTTGGGTGAACTAACCCTTTAAGAAACAAAAACATTTTAAAAAATTTTACTGTCCCCAAACTTTAGGTAGTAGTTGGGGATGGTATCTAGAAAGCACTGAGTATGTGTCAAGTTACAAGTTAAAAACAGTTAACCTTGAGACTCCTGCATTCTGTTCCATTTGACTGCACTCAAAGCAAAAAACAAACAAACAAAAAAACATGTCCTGTGTAAGCCTATGTCAGTATCCTGGTCTATCTGCATCAACTAGCACTGGCTAACATTAACTATTGTAGACCAGCCTGAATTCAAGCAAGTCTTCATTTATCTTCTCAGCAGGGAACCTAAGCCTTTGAAGAAGATATTTTTGAAAAGGCAAAACAAATAATTGATGTTGCAGCTGAAACAATTCTGACAAATTATCTGATATTCTGCAAGGACTTATTTATCTGTCAACACTGTCAAAATTACCACTGTCAGAACTTGGATTGTTAACAAACACTTCCAGTACAATAAAAATAATGTTTCCATAAAGCACTCAAACTGTTTTAACGCGAGTCATTTATGGTCATGTTTCTGGTTATTAAATCCATCTCTCCAAGCCCGATCCATCCTATTTATTAAATAAGAGGTGCTCTTCAGAGTAGTTAATGGTTACCCATCAATTCAAAACCCCACACTTTGCTCATTGTGACGATTTAAATCAATATCAAAAGAGATGTGATGGGGGGGGGGGTCTATTGACAGTGACACTACCTTCCAAGAGAAAGAAAGAAAAAGAACAAAGAGAGAGGGGGAAAAAAGACTAAACGCAGCATAACGGCAGCACAAATTGTCCGTCTACGCTTAACAAGCTTCTATTTTATGTCTTGTTTATTCCACTCACAGCACAGTGGCAGCAGTTCTGTCATTTTACAAACCCTAATAAACAGAAGCACGCTTTTGTAAAGTCAAAACCCAGGCTGCAGCTACATTGTAAACTGCTGAGGGCTGCTGGGCTCAGTGCCAACTAAGATGCAAAAAGACATGTTTACTGTTAACAGTTGGAGGGAGATGGGTATTTGGGGGGGGGCATGTGAAGTTGGCTCATGTTGGCTTAGCATTGGATCTAAACCTCCAAGCATCAGCTCTGTGTATTTATGGAATGAGCAGCACACCTTAGGCCAGATGAAATGGAACTGGTACCCATAGGGGGTAGAGAGTCTGATGAGGTGGCCCTTAAGCTGCTTTCCCATGAAGGCGTGAGTAATGGAAGTCTTCAATTACATTGGTTCCATACATGTTCTCAACTGGTGGGTCGTGACCCGAAAAAGGGATTGGAGGTCTTTTCTGACAGAGGTACGGACAGCAGGGGGAACTAAGTTATGTGCTGAAATAATAAAATGCAACTAGCCACACAATCGTGCATAGTTAAAGGGCTAGTTCACTCAGAAATGGAAACTCTCATTATTTACTCAGCCTCTTGTTCTTTCAAACTTGTATAACTTACTTTCTGCTGTGGACCAAAAATGATACACTTCTTAAAATAATGTTTATTTTAACAATGAATGTCAGTGGGGTCCAATGATGCTTGGCTCCTATGTTCTTCAAAATATCTTCTTTTGTTCCACAGAAGAAAGTAAGTCAAACATGTATGGAACGGCTGAGTAAATGACAGAATTTTCATTTTTGGCTGAATTATCCCTTTAACATTGAAAAGCTTATATATTTTCTTTAGTTTTCTAAGGCAGCAGAAACACACCATATATCTTTTGTTGTCAACAACAACAACGTCAAAAAAATGTGCATCCAGTCAAACCCTTCTAAATTATGTTACAAATCCATTGTCATTTGGTAGAGGCAACATGGACAGGTAGTGTTGCATGCCCCCATCTTCAAAATCCACAAACAAAACTGTGCTAAAATAAAATACAATCCAGACTGCATTAAAGGTATACTATGGGTGATTTTGCTTAATTTGCCATGCAAATTCCAGTGAATAAAAAATAATTTAAAAAAAAGTGTCCAAAAAATGTTCTGAATAACTATAATTGTAGGTAAGCTTACAATAATGATTTAGTATAACTGATGAAAAAAAAAATTCTTCCTCTGAGAGTAACTTGCAATTTTATGTTTATACCAGAGATGGCAATATGAGCCCAGATTTCCATAGTCAGGAGTGCACATAACTTTTTTGGTCTGGTTCTCAAGGGAGCACCTGGAGATGTTGCTTGGTACTCAGTCTCACACTTTACGACACACTTATCCTAAAAGCTGTCCTCATCACTTTCCTCCTGACTGCTCTCCTCGCCATCTTCTTTTCTCTCAAACATGGTAGATGATGATAATGAATTTTTTTTTTTTTTTTTACTAACATTAATGACACAATTTTGTGTGCTAAAAAATGTGGTACTGTTGAACTTGATGACCAATGTAAAATCTGGAGAAGTAAAACCTGTTAAGAAGCACTCATATAGAAGACCCTCTGCAAACTCAGTTTATGAATCTAAACATGTAGATCTATCCATAATATCTGAAGGCTAGAGAAAGCTAGGGGACTGATTATGTAAGCAGCTCAATGGAGTCTTATGGTGATCTGAATAACATGCAACTCACATTGATCAATGAAGCCAATTCAGTTGTGCCAGACAGAAAAGGTAAGTCTGATCTCAAAAAGTAAATAAATACAGATGGTGAAATGAATGGAAATCTTTTGCTGCATTTCCTTTAAATCAGAAAGAAAAACCCAATACCAAGATGACTGAAGATCTTACAATGCATTATTTACACTCACCATATAGATTTTTTCCTTCCTTTTTTTTCTAATTTGGTTGCATTGGTTGTACTCTAGGGACATATTGCCTGGATTCACTGATCGACTGAACCTGTTATCCATTGCTCTTCCGGAGGGTCCTCTATCCACCTCCATGAGTGCCTTTGTACTTCAGAGTGTGTTGGAATGCAGGTCCGTATCCCTCTTCAAAACTTCTAAAACTTTAAAAACTCACCTCTTGGGAAGCTTTCAATAGGGCCCTTGTCCAAGGCCTAGCACTCAACTGTTAGAAGGGGAGGTCTGTAAGGAGATATATTTACTTTAAAACATCAAACATTTTTCTAGCCTGATTTACACATGTGTGCTAGTGTGGCACTTCCTTTCTAGGATGTATTCCTGTGCATGCCACCTTCCCTTAAGAAATGAAGCACGTCAGGGTGTCAGGGTGTCAGGGCAAGTAGCACTTTAGGTTGCAATTTAGTGAGCTATAGGAGCCTTATAAATGTCAGTACACCCAGGTGAAAAAAAGGAACACTATCATAATGTACTTAAAGTGCTCTATTTTTGCGCACTAATTTTGTACTTATACTAAAATTTTAAGATAATCTTAAGAACATCTAAGTGTACTCAACTGTGCTATTTTGAGACACCATGAAATATGAACTAAAATATGCTTTAACATACTATCTCTGTATTTAAAAAAAAAAATTATTTAGTTACCACTTGTAGCACACTATGGGTTCAAGTTTGCATTTTTGTAATGTATGTTAAAATCATATTTTAGTTCATATTCATGGTGTCTCAAAATAGCACAGTTGAGTACATTTAGATGTTCTGGTAACACTTTATAATAACTGCACACTATGAAGCATTAGTTTAGCATCAGTAAATAGTCAATTCATAATTTATAAAGCATTAACAGACATTAATAAGCAGTTTATAAATACGGCTATAAATGCTTTGTTCTTGATTTATAAGCATATCTATAATGTGTTTAATAATTGTATTTTCATACTTTATTAATGATCAATTTATCATTTCTAAATTATGTAGTACATTATTTACAAACCAGTTATTTAGGAGTTGTCAGTGGTTCATAAGATCATTCAGAAGGTTTAAGTAAATGATTAATAAACTATTTAAATGTACATTAATACATATTATTTAGACATGTAGTAATAGTTACTCAGTGTGTTAATAAATGCTTTATTAGCACATATTCCTACTGTAATTCATGATTAATTCAGGCAGTTTAGAAGATTTAGAAGTGGTCAGTTAACTATTTTTGTGAGCTCATCTAAAGTGAGGATTGTTTATGCCTCGTAAAGCTTTTAAAAAGGAGATTTAAAGGCTCAGTTATCTTCTGCGCTGCTGTTCTCTAATGTTTTAAAGTTAGTACTGAGGTAGTTTTGACACTGTGAAATATTTTATTATATTATTATTGTTTTATAACAAAAAACTATTGGTTGTATTTTGACACTCCTGTAATCCTGTGTTGGCACTGGTAAATTTTTATTCAGCAATGTTTACACTTTACAGAAATTTATTTTTATATCAGATTGCAAAGGTGTAGTTTCATTTTACTGCACAGTTATGTATTCTGGAGGTGTACATGAATTTTTATTTTCTGTGACATTGCAGAGGTTTACTTTTGATTTATCAAGTTACCCGTCGAAAGTTTCATTTTTTGCTTGAAATAAATATTTCTATGTTCTGTATCCTTTAATTCTCCTTTATAAAAGCTTTATGTGGCATAAATAGTCCTCACTTTAGATGAGCTGACAAAAATAGTTAACTGACAACTACTAAATGTTTTAAAACTACCTGAATTAATCATGGATTTCAGTATGAATGTGTTAATAAAGCATTTATTAACACACTGAGTAATTATTACTACATATCTAAATAATAAGATGCATAAATGTACATTTAATTAGTTTATTAATAATTTACTTACACTTTCTAAGTGATCTTATAAACCACTGACAACTCCTAAATAACTGGTTTGTAAATAATGTACTTCATAATTTAGAAATGATAAATTGATCATTAATAAAGTATGAGAATACAATTATTAAACATTATAGATATGCTTATAAATCAAGAACAAAGCATTTATAGCTGTATTTATAAACTGCTTACTAATGTCTAATAATGTTTTATAAATGATGAACTGACTATTTACTAATGCTTAACTAATGCTTCATAGCGTGAGTTATTATAAAGTGTTACCATGTTCTTAAGATTATCTTAAGAATTACTAAGAATTTTTAGTATATTAAGTACATAATTAGTGCACGAAAATAGAGCACTTTAAGTATATTATGGAAGTGTACTTTTTTTTCACTTGGGCAGGAAAATTAACTATAAAAGGAGGTACAAATCCTAAAACATCTTGCTTCTTGTGAATGACTGCAGTGACAAGTTCGCTTGTCATAAGCTTTCAATCCATCTATCCATTTACCCCTATCGTTTTTGACATTACCTATGTTCAGACTACTGCATACTGTGCAGATGTGCCTGAAGCTGAATACATTATTCAGAAAGTATGGATAATGACTTCAAAATAATAGAAAAAAAAAAAAAAAAATGGTTAGACTGATTATCCAACAAACACAGACAAAGCAATATTTTTAAGAAACATATCTGAAATTAATGCAGTGGTGATTCTGTGAAGCCATTATGACTAATGTGTGAACTTTGTGTGATTTCAAGTTCAGAATTCAGATTGGATTGCCACATTTTACCCAATTTCTTAATAATGTTTTTTTGATTTTTTTTTTCAGCTTTGTTTTACAAAAAGGTTAATAAAAAATAAATTATTTCATAAAGTACACAAGGTATTTTATATGGAAACTATCAAAGGGAAAAACAAATTAAAAGTTATAGATACAGATAATTTCGCCATTGCAACAGATATATACACAGACAATGGCTTCACTGCACACCCCTACAGCCTACTATATGAAACATACTGTATCCAGCATGATTCTATGAAGCAAACTGTGGATTGGCATTCATGCCTCGTGCCATAGCAGAAAAAGCTGTACAAAGACAACTGAAGGAATTTCCATATGGGTCACACGAAAATCAGACTCTTGAATAATAGTAAAACAAGGACAAAGCCATCCATCTATGTTTATAGATTTTGCATTGAAATACCCATTACAGGTTATCTCAAGTGAATTAAGAAAAGCCATTTAGCAGAAAAGCACTCCACCCCAAGGATAATATTCAGATCCTGACATTACTCATTATCCTGCAAGGACACAAACTTGGAAGCTGGAAGTGGGGACAGGGTCGCCTCTTAAGTTATGTGCCCACATTGCCCACAACTGTAATCTCACAAGAAAAATTATTTCTACCAGATCTGGTTGAGTGGTAACAAGAAGAGAGATGATAACTAATGACAGAAACACAGGCTTTTGGATTTGATCTTTCCAACGAATCAATCAATTGATTCAGTTCATTCACATAACCTCTCTGAATGATTCAGTTCACAAAACAAGCATAATTAATTTCTAAATTAGACTGAAACGGTTCTTGAATTCAAATCACTGACTTTAATGATTAATTTTTTTGCATCCAGTGCACAGTACAAACATTATATACCACAGAAACACTATGAGCTAGTGCTTGTTGTTGTTACAGATGACAAAAAGTCATGCTCATTAAATACCATGTCAAGCTTTACACCACAGAGCGTTCTTCCTCTATGTAATTTCCAACAAACTAGCAGCAAAAGCTGAGCCCTCAGATTCCCCATTAATTTAACTCATCATCAGTATTGGTCATAAATCTGCATACAAACTCATTTATTCAATGATAATGAGTGAAGGATGGGATTAGCATTGCTCATGCAGACGGGGCGGTCCATGGATGTTCTGTGTTGATCTGGACTGGACATTAATCACTGTCAAACAGGGTTCAGTCTGTCGATGTGTTTGAGACAGACCTTTGTGCCACAACCGAGAGCTACTTCTTATCACTATAGAAACAGCAACCAACCACACTACATACAGGCAAGACCAGAAAACTTGTTCTTGGTACTAAAACAAAAGTACTATAGAATTGACAAAGTTAGAGGCCAATGCTACAGCCAAAACATAAATGTACACTTGATGCAGTCTTTTCGGTATGAACTTACTTGATAGGTCTAGCTTTTTAAATCTGTGGTACGCTAAAACACTGCTTGACTCAACATAAGGCCAAATATGTATCACTTTTCCCACGGCTATAGAAACCTAGTCTGATCTTATCGTTTTTCCCTCATGGGGGCAATTTATAGACCTTTATGGGGTGTAAGACACATTGGATCAACGTCTGGAAGAAAGGCAAGGCCTCAAGAGGAAGATCAGTTCAGGTCAGAGCGATAAGAGGCTCAATCCACGACATGAATCTTGAATGCACCTGATAAGTGACTCTGGTGGCTTTTTTCCCATTCGAAGGCCTATTGTTCATTCGTCTTGCTGTATTCAAAAGTGGCTGAAAGCAAAGGGCAATTAGTATCTCATTTTACAGCCAGAGTTTACATGGTCTGTCATTCTGGATCTGCAAGGAATTCCATTCACATCTACATTTTGGAAATTTGCAGAGCTATTGTGCCTTTTTCGAATTACCTATCAAAATTCAATATCAGAGTTCATACACTTCTGAAAATGACTGTCAGCCAAAGGATGAAAGAAAGAATTGTCAAACTAAATAATAACCGTCTTTTTATTGAGCTGAGCTGAATTAAATTGATTTCTGGGTTGCTTTTTAGAGGTTGTGATAAAACAAATCAGGTGTGCAGAAAACTGTCAGTGACTGAGAGGGCAGAGAAAAGAAATTCTGTATCTGTACAATGGCGGCTCTATATTTGCACGTGTAATGAGACATTTAAAGCAATCTTTGCTTGCATTGAATTAAACATTTTATTTTAAACTTGGCAATTCATAATTTAAGCAACTACAGTCATCCTTTTCTTTTCAAAAAGGGTGTTAGTAATGCTACTAAATACTAATTAAAATGATTACATTGACACAACTACATTTAAAGAATACATATATACATATATATATAAAAAACTAAATACATAAAAATAATTTAATATTAAAAATAAGTATCAGATGATGATTCTTTTTTGCAATAAGATTAATATTTTATTTGTCACAAAAGGATCTCAATTATGACAGACATTAAGCACACACTTACATATAATCAAAAACATTCAGCAAAACACTTTGGTATGGGGAACACATTCACTATTAACTACAACTTTTGCCTCAAACTCTTAATTTACTGCTTATTAATAGTTATTAAGGTAGTTGTTGTAGGGTTTAAGTTTAGGGATGGGGTGGATTTAGGGATGTAGAATATGGTCATGCAGAATAAAGCATTAATATGTTCTTTATAAGTACTAATAATCAGCCAATATGCAAGCTAATAAGCAACTAGTTAAAAGAGAGAATTGTTCCCCATACTAAAGTGTTATTTTAAAACACTTCTCTTTGTGAATCTACTGAAAACTGTACTTAAGCTAGTAGCAACTATATATTTTATTTACACAAATGCTTGACCATCATGCATATGGAAGTAAAAACAAAAATGAAAAAGGTAAGTTGACTTTTGACATCTCAAAATCATGACTTGTTGTTTTATTTCTTATTTTAAACTTTATCTCACAAGTCGGGTTTCCATTCCAGATTTGTGCAAAACTTTTGCAATGTTTTCTAAATGTCGATAAAAAACTGTTGCGAAATGATGCCGTTTCCATTAACTGATGTCATGCGACTAAAACTTAATTTTTCCTCTCACGTTAAGTCATTAAAAAAAATCATGGCAACGGATACTAGTAGGTGTAAGTATATCGCAGCCACTGCACAACCCATTATTTTTAATTTAGGCGTGTTATCCAAGCATTAATGGCAAGGAAAGCACCTTATATACTTGGGAGCGGCCACATATGAGGTGTTTTTGGGTGTTTCTCCCTCATAAATTGTCACATTTCTTTAGAATCCAATATTCCCATAATTCTTTTGACTTTTATGAGTTAATAAAGAACTCGGTCTCATCTTCGTGTCCAAACATACCACCTTCTTTAAAGAATGTAAATGTGAAATGCAAAAAAACTGTTTCCATTGCAAATATTCTTTTTTCTAATTCCCTAAAAAAATCGCATCATGTGAGCGTAAAAACTTTTTTGTGATATATGGGAGTTTTTGCGAAAGTGACGCGTTTCCATTGGACGTATTTTCAATTCGCAACTTCAATTTGCAGAACTTGAAGGGTAATGGAAACGCAACTGGTTTTATATTTTAATCCGAGTCAGAAACAGGCTTCCATATCTATAGAGTAACACAGATCATTTGACTGCAAATTGCTCGTTCACCTTTTTCCAACTGAAAGAAATGAGTGGTATAATAATGAGACATTTTACCTCGTGAAAAAGATATAGGACAGAACACGAACATTTCAGGGGAGATAGCAAAGTGCCTCAGACCTGGGGTATTAAATCACTAGAATGGGGACAATGTTCCCACCGTGCTCCACAAAAGCACTAACACCCATCTCCCATAGTTGTGCAGGGTCACCCATTGCACTGAATGGGCCCCCTTTCTCCAGCTTTTGGGGGCTTCACCAACAACACCATCAATGGGAATAGTGTTCCTCCCCCACAATGGGCAAATCAACTGTGGGAGCATTTTGGTCTCTACCCTTTTCCCCGTCTCCTCATTGAAGCCTCCTTCGACCAAACAATGCCAAAGAAAAGATGCATGCCTTCACGTCCGCTTACATACAACTGCATCCCTCCCTTGACAGCGGGGCAGAGAAAACCAGCTTTACAAATATTAAAATGACAATCCACCGTTCCCTATGACAAACGACAAACAAATAACTTGAGTTCTCTAACTGGAAGCATTTGCATCTAGATACATTTGTTAAAGACATTTCCGCCACTTGTCTGACTGGCTTCAGGAGCTGACGGAAACTCTTAAGAGAAAACTTCAGCCTGCTAAGGGACATGATTTCTCAATTGCGAAAAAGGTGTGATTAAGGAAGTATAGCTTTTGTTTAATTAGAACCCACAAGAGTGAGCGATGCGTCTCGCTTGATTTATGTAAAAACATCTCCATGACAACATAAGACATAATTGTCAGTTCCAGGGCTTAATTGTTTGTTGTATTTCAGCTGCCGTCTGTCTGCAAGACATTCTGCAAAAAACAACAACAAACGCATTGACAAGATAAGACTCCAGACAAATTGAGCACCTTCAATCACATCAAGTATTAATTAGGACTGCAGACAGCGAGCAGCTCAGACGCATCACAGATCACATTTCACAGACCGAGTAGTGCGCAGCCATCCGTCCACACCAGGTTTCTGACATTCAGAAGGGTTGTGCTATGGACAGTTGCACATTTGAAAACAACGTGTGACTGCGGTTTATCAGAAATGAACAGACCAAGGCGATAATCCATCTACACGATTTGTTTTTCCAGTTGAGCCCCAGTCGAACTGTTTGGGGAATACATTTAATTCAACACACCCTGCCATCCCTCCCCCCTCAGCAAACAAAAGATAGCAGGGCGTTCCTACAATATTCTTGAGAAGCGGCCAAGGGCCAGCAAACTCCTTCTGTTCCACCCCTTGATAGCAAGAATAATAAAGAAGCAATTCATGAAAAGCAACAATTCACACCAATCAAGGCATCAAAATGGAGAACATCACAAAAACCTTTATTCCATTTCAGGGACGGCCTGGGAACACCATAAGCTAAGTTTCCTCTCTCATAACCAATGACATCACAGGTTCAGGATGTGTTGCATTTCCACCTGACAAGCCACTGGGGCTAAACTATGATAATTCTTTGAATAATTAAGTTAATTATGCCACTTCTTGTGTTGAAACGTTTGATATCTTCAAAACTCTTTCTCTTTCTTATATATATATATAACAATACCAAGGTGAAACATGGCACCAAAATAATGCAATAAACATTAACTGCATAACAGAAAATGTAACACAAAACACCCTAATGTACATTACTGATTAATTACTACATTACTAACTTAATTATTTATACAAAATAATCATGAGATGTGTCCCGCAGGAACTTTTTTACCGTTTTTCACTGTAAATTATATGGTAATTAATAGTTTTTTCTCTCAAAATACATACATTTGATTGTATTTTACAGTAAAATTACATATAATGCAATGTTAAATCATTTACAGTTTTTTACCGTATATCTTATAACTGACAGTTATCCAATTAATAAGCAAAGCAAAGACAATACATGCCTTTGGTTTCCAGGTTGGGAAGATTAAGTAAAACAACTTATATATAAATATAATGTAAAGATAAATATAACATTCAAACATTATTAAAGATAGTAAACAGTGTAATAAAATAAGAACAAATAATCAAACTACAAGCAATGACACAAACCAACATTAAAACAAAGATACAAATTAAATAAACTTTCAGGGAGATCGAACAGTAGCTATACACAGATTAAGTTGCAAGTGCAAGAAGACGTGAAAAAAAACTCAATTCTGTATTCAATTCTTGGCTTTCTGGGCACGCACTTTCGATTGTGTGCGCGAGTCCCAAATTGAGTTCTCTTTTGCGTCCTCTCGCACCTGAATGGTTAAATTGGCAAGGCTTAAAAACGCAGGCAAATGATAAACTTTCATTACGATGCAGCACTGGCCCAATGGGGATAGTGACAGTTCTATCAACTCTTGGTACTGGTCGAGCCCTGCATTTAGTTCTAGCAAGTCAATTCTCTTTACGTGGCATGCGTAAGCCTCTCTTTTTCTCTCACAAGTGCGTATGTGAGAGAAAATGATGGTACATAAAGCTCAGCAGGTAATGAAATTATATCTGAGCTAAACTTATTTTTTGCCTCTAACTTAATCATAGGCGAGAGAAATCATATAATTTACCAGCCATTGGCTAATTAAAGAAACTTTTAGTCGTAAAATTTGGTCGCAGTTGCCAGTGGGCCAATACCACAGATGATTATGCTCAGTTAATGGAGAGAATCATGATCACGATTCAAATACAATTAACTGTGTTCTGTGTGAACGGCAGTAAGTCTGGGTGATGTTTCACAATGGCTAACACTTACAGCACTATTATGAAGACTCTGTTAGAAATATGGTTTAGAAAACCATGTCAGGTCAGAGAGTGTCAGTCTACACTAGAGGTTACCATACAAAGTGCTTTAAAACACAGCAGTGTGCATACAAAAAGTGAGTTTAAACTGCTAGACTGACTTTTTATTTCATAAACAAGAGCTAAACATTTCATTTCCTTCAAAAGCTAAAAATTTACAATAGAGAGGTTTTGAAGAACCTGAATGATGTCGATTCATGAATGGCTCCTTAACTGCCTTTACTTAGAAACTCAGGCACAGCGCACACACGCACTTTAGCTGGAACATATTAGCAGACTGGCTCTTATGGAAGATATCATTATGATAATTCAGTAAGATGAATCCTGCCTTGAGAAGATCTAATATTCAAAATGAATAAGTGCTATAACAGAGAAAATGCTTCTACAGAGATTAAAGAAGGTAAAAACTGTATTTTGAAGAACTGTATCATGAAGAAACGGCTAACAGCTTTATCCTTTATACATTTATATAGCTTTAATAATCCTGTCATCATTTACTCACCCTCTTGACATTACAAAACTTCTGATTTTAATACTTCTGCAGAACACAAAAGATATTTTGAAGAATGTTGGCAACCAAACGGTTTCGGTGACCATTGACTTCTATTGTATGGATAAAAATATTTTCCCAAAATATCTTCTTTTTTTTTTTTTAATGTCCCACATAAGAAAGAAAGTCATACAGATTTGGAATGAAATGAGGGTGAGTAAAATAGGGGGAAATATTTGGGTGATCGTTCCCTTTAAGCTCAGAAACCTAACTAAGCCTAAAACAAGGCACAAGTACACTTGACATTGACACTCTATTCCATGCAGTCATATCTACTGCCAGTCAGATCAAGTTCTTTCCCATTAAACTTTTATCCACACTGTCCCCTCTCAAATGATGATTCCGCATCAGAAATAATTCACATGGCACATCTTATGTATGCACCGCTAAAACTTTGATAAGGGCTACCAAGTCATCACTTCTCAAGTGCTAAAATTATTTATGCTGATTTCAAATGCAAATGATCAGATTTCTTTCCATTTTCAGGTCTCGTTAATAAGGATGTCACTCACTACGGATGCATGCAACCGATGTCCAGATAAGGCTACTACTTCTTTACTTTGAAACTGACAAGTGATCTCATAAGATTATTACACATTAAAACCTACTTTACATTTGAAAAGAGAGGCCTTATGCACAACGAAAACACATGAATCGACTGGCACATGTGGTAGTGGTGGGGGGAGCTGTATGAATATTAATACTCACACACAAAAGCCTTTAGTGGACCGGCAAACAAACAGACTCTTTGGTTAAGAGAGACGTTCACAAGCCGCCTCAGGCACACGTAGACAAACACAATAGCTCCACTTCCTTCATCATATGAATGATGACAATCTACTGTGGAGTGTCAGACCCCTCAGAATGAGTCATACAATGACTATAAGAACACCCTTGAGGTTTTCTCTTGAAATTGATGTCGAAAACATAGTCCGAACCTCTAGAAATCCTTATCAAGAACCCAAGAAGAAAGAAGCGTCATTAATAAACAACTGAGAAGAGAAGTCTCAGTTCAACAAACCCAACATATACACACTTTTCCAAGAGACATCTATGTAAACATTGTGGTGAGTGGTGTTTAGGTAGAATAAGTGGACAGAGGGTACTTGACTAGAATGAGTAAGCTTGGGTAAATATATCTCTGAATCCTCCTAAGGATAGTCAAGCTAAACATACTAAACCATTTATTCTCATTTTAAATGAGAGACAATGGGGTCTCAAGTTATAATAATTGGGAAATATCATATTTTTTTACTCTAACACATTTAAGGATGAAAAACAGAAATTTCAAATCAATCTGCACAGGTTTTCCTTTCTAGACCAAAGCAAAAGATTTTTTAGAGAATACTATACCAGGCCAGTTGCATGAACATAGCCATTATGGTAAGACTGTGTCTTAAAGGGTTATTTCACCCAAAAATGAAAATTCTGTCATTAATTACCCACTCTCATGTCGTTTCAAACCCATAAAACATTCATTCATCTTCGGAATGAACTTTTTAAAGCATCAAAGTTTCAGTTGCATAGAAGGCTGTCTATGGAGGGACAGAAAGCTATCAGATTTCATCAAAAAGATCTTCATTTGCATTCTGAAGAAGAATGAATGTCTTATGGGTTTGGAACGACATGAGGGTGAGTAATTAATGACAGAATTTTCATTTTTGGATGAACAAACCCTTTAAGGACTCATTTGAGCAACTACCAGTTAGTTAGGTGTAATCAGTCTTACTTTTCGGTATCAAATTAGACCAATCTAGGTTTTTATGTAACTGACATAAAGTTATGAACAGTCTTGAAGAGAAATATTTGATGACTAACTTGTAAGACTAGTCTTAGCAGTTTATGCATACAATTTTCCAGTAAAAGGTTATTGAAGCATTTTCCAACCTAATGTGCTTGCACAGGATCTTATATCAAACCTTGATGTTGTCTGTCCTAGGAGAGCATGCAAGCTTTAGCTTAAAAGCTATCAAATGCATCTATCATTTATTCCTACTTAGCCAACAATGTGAAATCTAAGGATTGGAACAGATTTGGACTGCTCAATCATTTGCTTTTCATTACAGTACATAGTTTTCAACAAAATTGTTGTTGTTACCCTGGGATGAACCAAAAGACTGTGATTAGTTGCTTGTATGTTTGATTGCAGTTAAATCTCCGAAGGAAAGTAGATCTCCAGGATTTAGCAGCCCTGATTTAAATTGTACAAGGCCAACAGGTGATTTTCCCTCTCTAGCATCGGCTTTTGTGTACTATTCAGCCATCTCTATCAGAGTGTGCTTTGGCTACAAGACTCGACACTGCCCCCTACCGTTTTTGACCAGCGCTTTAGTCTATGTTTTATACACCTGCTCTCCGGTTCGTAAAGAGAACTTGAACATCATTTGAACCAGACTCAGTTGTTTCAATTCAAACGACAGTGAAAAAAGCGAAGAAAATGAAAGCACGTTTTAAAACAGCTGGGTTTTTACATTTTGAGGAAATTGAAAATTGAGCCACTGAGTGTAACAAAGCCAAGGCACAGATTTAGCTCATTATGAAAATGCGCGCGGCTGACAAATTAAGTGCCAGGCAGATCATAAACTAGAAATGTTATGTCTGCAGATATCGCCAACAATAATCAGTTCAGCGCCAACATACATTTCCTAAAATATCAGTAAACTGTCATTAGATGAGTCATTGTAATGTTTAGGTAGCTACTTGTTCTCATTGATGGCCATAGTACGTACTCGTTCTCAAGTAGGCTACTTTTTCTCATAATCATTTTTTATTGTAGACTACCTCTGTTTTTCGCATTGGCGCTTTTGTTTTTGTGTTGTAAAGCGAGCTTAAGTTACAGAAAGAAAATAAACTTTACTGTTGCTGTTGTATGTGCCTATAAAAAAAATATAGGTTGTATTAAAAAAAAAAAGACTTCTCTACCTTTCTAAATAACATCATTGCACATCATTCACATATGGTTATGACAGCTGAGTGACAGTATCATTTAGTCTACTCACAAACATACTGACTGAAAAAAGCCAAATACCGGTTTCTGTATTCAAATATTAAAAGAAATATGAATAGCTTTAAAAAACGCTTATAAAGTTGCTCGAAAACACAAAGATATAGCCTACTGTAGGTATAGCCGAGAGATGATAAATCCTTCTCTGAGAGGCTTATTCGCACATTCTGTGCAAAAGTAGATATTCTCGGTGAAAAGTAAGAAAATATGAACAAAGAAAAAAACCCTCAAATGCCAAACGATAGTAAAGAGAGTGAAATATAGCGTATTTTACTGGGAGTTTGAGAGGGCGAACGTTTCGATTCCAAAGCAAAATTCCTCGGATCTTGAACAGAACGTGAGCAGCGAGTAAATTCCTTGTCAGGATAAAGGAATACTCTACTGAATCCTGTTCATATAAAACATTCATGTTCTTTAATAAAATGAGAGGAAAGGACTGTTTAAACGACATGACATTCCCAAAGAGGGTTGTGTTATCACTATAAATAGAGAAAATCTACCAATATCCATTTTTATTAGATAAGGAGTCTTCAATAATTAAAAAAAGCAATATTACAACAACAAAAAAATGTTTCTACTCGTTCATGCGAATCCACTGGCAAATATTAAAAAATAAACATTGGCTACATTGAAATGTGACTATTTAAATTTATAAAGAAAGAACATAAATTAATGTAATTATATTTGGCATATAGGCTATGTTTATGTTCTTCACAAATAAAAATAAAAAATCACAGAGATTCGCTGAAATGTTGATAGTCAGTCAAATCTGACCACAGAACTGGACCGCAGAAGTTCTGAAAGTACTTCTCAGTATCATCCTACTCCAAGAACATTAGAGGCGGTTTCTTTAAATAACTACATGTAAAGGTGAGGTAATGATATCTAAGAGAGTGTTTTTACCTTCTGATGTCCTTCCTCTGAAGTAAACTCTATCGTACGTAAAACGCAACGCATAAACCGCAATCTCCGCTTTGCGTAGGTCTCCTGTGCAGTATCCCTTTTCTGTGAATGACTTCCACCGATCGACCTGCAGCTGCTTTACTGCGCTGTGCTGGAAAGAGGAGGCTACTACAGAAGGACAGCTGCAATTCAAACGAATAGGGGTGCAAACTCTGTTAGGAAGCTCCACCTCAAATGTTTGGCTCGGTGGCTGCAATAGCTGATGAAGCTCTCATTTTGCTTTCTAAATACATTTCTGTATTAGAAACGTTGTTATCCTGTTTCAAATGATCAAAAAAGACATTGTCTTTTGGGATTCAGCAACACCCCCATATTCAGCCTGGATAGTCTGTCCCTAGAATCAGTGAGGTACCATGGCAATTAATTAACTGTTTGAATCGCACAATGTTGCCAAAAGTAGCAATGTGTCATATCAGCATGCCTTGGTTTTGGTGTGGTGCAATCAAAAAACCCTGACAAAGATGTACTGTGGTACCATGTCATATGGAAATGGCATGATATTTTTATATCATGGTACACGATTACCATATTCATATACCACGGTGTTTACATGGTAAAGGCTATTGCAAGCCATTTCAAGGAATTATCAAAGATGTTCAAAAACACATACAAGGGTACCAAATACACAGTAGGCCTATTAACATTTTATTAGTAAAAATGTAGCCTACTTAAGAGCAAAAATTCACTGAAAATGACAGAAAATTTGAAAATATGGGGCAAGTAGGCCCAGTTTATTCAGTTGATGTATTTTGCATAAATAGAATACACAGATTATAGATGTAAGGTAGTGATAGTTATAGTATCAGAAAGAATTAAGGCATACTTATATAATCTAACTACTCTATGTGTATTTCTCCTGTCTAGGGAAGGTGAATAGCATTTATAGAGTAGCCAATATAATAGACTGGCCAATATTACCGTTTTTATAAATAAATGATGCAAAGAAAACACCATGTGTAAATCTACTGGCTTGACTCTTGAAAGAACTGTTTTTTTTTTGAGAACTGTCACATTACTGTACACTGTGAAAATACGTTATACGCCCAAACACTGCAAGCTGCAATATGCATTAAGCAGCTGTGGATGTGATGAGGGAGGTGATTCAGTACAATCAAGAGTCAAGACGTGTGTGGTACCACTGTCACATCCAGGTGGTGGCACTACACTGTCTGACGCAGCATGATCATTGCAAATATGATATGATAATTATTAGTGTAGGCCTATTATTTAATGCCTTCCTTAAGTAATGAGGCATGAAAACATAAGAAAATACTTATTATTAGGGCCTATATTCATTAAATAGCAACACCGAGGAACTACTTAGGAACATTTTTTTTTCACATATATATATATTTGATCTTCAAATATATTATAAAATATAAAACTGATATTTCCAACTGTTAATTCTTATTAGGCTGCTAATAAATTGCTAAGGTACCAGTATGGAAGTAAAATAATGCCATATGTTTTTAAAACAAAAAGCATCTTGAATTTCACTACTTGAAAAAAATGTGCATTGCATTAACCGTACTTACATTTTAATTCATTGTATTTTTAGGGCTTGCATTTTTATGGGTTGAAATTCAACATGGTTGTATATTTAAGCTGTGAATATTTCAATTCAAAACAGTTCACACACATTTTTATTGTTAAAAATGCAATAATCCATATTCACCTTTCAGATTTCACTTCCAAAATATTCATTCTGTTTAAAAATACAACCTATAATATTCAGCAGGCAATTTTTTGTCTTTTTTTTTTTTTTTTTTTTTTTTTTTGCTTCCACAAATTCAGTGGTTCAAATTTCAACATTTCACATCCGGGAACTGCAGGAAAAGCAGTAGAGTACCGAGCATAATCTCCATCTGCTGTTAGTCGACCTCACCAGCAGGTGGTGCAAGCGCGTGTTGACGAAGAGCAGAGCAACAGATAGAGCAAGACATTCATTTCATTCACTAAAACTGATTTACATTAACGGAGCAAGCGGTAAGTGCATGTGTGATGATTATCAGGGACAGTATATAAGAACACAACAAAAGTAGTGTTTACATTTAATTCAATGTCTTCACTGTTACTTCCTGTAGCCTACATGTGAGCAGCTTTCTCTACAGTGAACGAGATTATAACGTTATTCCCCGATGCTGATGTACAGTTCAAATGTTAAATCTGAGATAGACATATAACTTTCCTTAATTTTATATTGCAGCTGTGCTGCAGTACTGGGGTTTCCCTCAATACGTCATACTCCAGGATTCACCTGCCATCGGGACATATAGAACGCTCAACTTATCTTTATAAACTAAAAACAGTGATATAAAACCCCACCAAACGCGCACATTATTGAGGATGTAGGCTATAGGCTACAGGCAAGCAGGTTGACTCAGAATATGGACGTAACGTGCAAAGTTTGACACTAAGCGTTTCCCAGTGAAATACTGGCATAAAGTTGGCTTGACATTGGATCGTCTCTGCAGTTACATACGAGATTTCTAACTTCAATAGCATTTGAAGAGAATTACTTACAGTCATAAAACCAACTGTAAAATGTTCATGTAGGTTTTAGATTCTTGATATTGAATAAAATAAACTGTCAAGTCATATGTACATATCGTTATATATATTTCACTTAGCCTACTGTATGCTCATACACAAAATATAGCATAGCTAATTTAAAGCTCTATAGTATTTGAAGAGAATGGATTACAGTCTGCAAAGTGTTCATGTAGGTGTGATGCACAAATTTTAGACTGTTGATAATAAATATGAGCTCATGCTGTAGTGAAAAATAGTAATAATTACACGATTTGACAGTTTATTTCATTAAGTATCAAAAATCTACCATATACCATAATTTTAGATTGTTGATATTAAAATAAATATAAGCTCATGCAGTAGTAAAAAAATTAGCATTTTTTTTATTTGTTTATTAAATCTAAAAAATCTAAAAGTTGTGCATCATGCTTGACACCTACACAAATGTAAATCAGTTTTAATGAATGAAATGAATGTCTTGCTCTATCTGTTGCTCTGCTCTTCGTCAACACGCGCTTGCACCACCTGCTGGTGAGGTCGACTAACAGCAGATGGAGATTATGCTCGGTACTCTACTGCTTTTCCTGCAGTTCCTGGATGTGAAATGTTGAAATTTGAACCACTGAATTTGTGGACGCAAAATAAAATGGACAGAAAATTGCCTGCTGAATATTATAGGTTTTATTTTTAAACAGAATGAATATTTTGGAAGTGAAATCTGAAAGGTGAATATGGATTATTGCATTTTTAACA
This sequence comes from Elopichthys bambusa, assembly GCA_037101425.1. NCBI lineage: Eukaryota > Metazoa > Chordata > Actinopteri > Cypriniformes > Xenocyprididae > Elopichthys > Elopichthys bambusa. The sequence goes on from CM074438.1 coordinate 21,297,494, forward strand.
ATAAAAATGTGTGTGAACTGTTTTGAATTAAAATATTCACAGCTTAAATATACAACCATGTTGAATTTCAGCCCATAAAAATGCAAGCCCTAAAAATACAATGAATTGAAATGTAAGTACGGTTAATGCAATGCACATTTTTTTCAAGTAGTGAAATTCAAGATGCTTTTTGTTTTAAAAACATATGGCATTATTTTACTTCCATATTCCTGGCAACCATTGACTACAGTTAGGCAAATTAAATTACTTGTCAAAAGAATGGTTTATTGATTATTATTAAGCTGTTCAATCAGTTTAGGCCAAACTGGAAGGATAATAGATAATAGTTTTAATAGAATACTTATTTTTTATTTATGAGTAAAATAAATTAACATTATTTTCACATTTTTTCTAAAGCAAATTACATATATAGTCATACCTTAAATGTGAATTTTGAAGCCTCTATGTTTTTTTAAAAACACATAGGTTGCTAACAAGTTGTTAGCACGTTTTAAAAAAATATAAAAAAATAAATAAAAAAATAAATAAATTATTTACAGTTGTTTCTCTAGATTTACAACACCATCCAACATTTATAAAATCGCTATGAGTTCAACAAGGTCACAGGTCCTTACAGATATTTTCCCTCATTGTATGTTGAGCCATTCACTGTCTGCAACACCAGCTGTTTTTCTATTTTGTATAATAGCCTCTATGTATAATTTTTTTTTTTTTTGACTTTGTAAGATTATATCTGTGTTTTATAAGTTAGATGGAGCTTTAAGATAGATAAAACCATCTTGTAACTTTTCACTGAACATTCATTAATCCAAAATAGGAAGGCCTGATTATTTTCAGTTTTGAAGCTTATGCTTAAGAACCAGTAAGTCATTTGAATAGAATGACTTTTCACCTTTTCTACATGGATGATAAATAATTTACATAAACTAATTACAATTACACACATTTACAAGTATGTGTCTGTGTACAATATGGTCGAGGCATACGGCGCCCTTAATAAACTACATTTCCGAAGAAACTACATTTCCTAAGAAGCACTGCGATCTCCAGGGATCTGGAGGAATATGGATTGCGCTTGCGTAGCCAGACGTGGCAGCGGCATCATGGCTTCTTGGAACCGATACGGGAGACGTTGGAGACTGATCGAAATGTTCTTATTCTTGTCATTGGTGAGTCTTTTTAAAGAATCTAATGGATCGATATGATCAACAATATGAAATCGGCATATCGGACAGATGTTTTGTATCTGACGTAAGACAAAAGTGATAGGAAAAGGGAAAGATCTTCTGCCCCTCTTGCAGCAGTAGCTCAAAGTTGACAGCAGAAGAGAGAGACTCAAGATCAATCCGTCTCATTCATCAGTTCTCGGGTCTTGTTTCTGGTGCTTATACACCTGCAACTGTGTACTTCACATGCATGTTCCCATGCAGCACTCTAATGTCAAATCGGATTCACTAATGTCGTGATATCTGCTATGAAACTAGCATTTCACTCGGTATTTTACTCATGCATATTGCTTTAATATGAATTGTCATGTGTCATGTTTAGAGGTGTTTTTGAATGATTTTTGAGGCCCTGTTTGGGTCAATTGTGTGATGATGCATGTTATTTTTGTCCAGATCTATTATGTTATTCAAAAGTACAAATGAAGAATGCATACAATTTATGCACATATGCACTTGTTATATGATGAAAAAGTAGTCAATTCCTCATAATTAAAAGCCGTTTTGATATATTTTTTAAGAAGTTTAGGTGGTCTAACTGTCTGAAATTGCCTAAAAAAGAGACCTTCTTAAAAGAGGTTTTATTTTTTATTTGTCAAAAACTACAGGAAGTTAAGCGATTTTTGTAAAAAATATTATTAATATTTGAAAAAGTAAATTAAAAGTGAAACATAGAGGACCCTTTTAGACCCCCCCCATGGCTGTGTCATTTAGTTTTTAACTTGAAGTCTTTTTATGAAATGACTCGTTTTATGACCAGTGAAGAAACTCTTAAGGAAACTTGTTGATATCCATGTATCAAAAAAAAAAAAAAACTTTATTAAAAATAGTTATGTTGTGTACATTGTGTATTCATGATATTCATGATGATGGTGTGAATCATGTGTATTCAGCTGCAGGTGCAAGGAAATAATTTTAGTATTTTTAACCTGATGGTTACATTAATTAATAACTAGCGTTTAACACTTCTAAAATCAAGAATACAAAGATGGAATGTGTTTTTTACAAAATATTTTTTATCATCCTGACCCATTTATAGCATGGACTAGTATTTGACAGGTTCCCACATTACTGATGCACGAACATATGAAACCACATTGTAACCAACTGATGTTCCTACTTCTCTATTATGATTATATTTTTATAACTTTATCTTACAGTTTGTCTTAGGGCGTTTTATATTTACAGTAGCAATGTTATTTAACCGTGATGTCTTCCTTGTTCTGTTCTTAATGAACATGACCAAAGTGAGCTTGTAATATTTAGAGCTTATTAACCCACATTTGCTTCAGTTTAAAGTGCATCAACCCTGTTTCACAACTGATTTGTGAATCAATGTGGGCCGTGTCCTCAACACACTGCTCGGCCACGTCAGTCAACTCTCATTACACAGGAGCTTTCCTGTTTCACATCCTGTTTTGTGCCTGCCACCACAAACAAAGGTACTCTCCTGAACTGTTGGGACTTTGTGGTGGTTGGGTGGGGGAAGAGAAACCTCTCTCTGTTGTCTGTGCTTCCCTCCAGCCCTCCTGCTTGTCAGAGTAATTTATAAAATCTCTTAATCTTGATTACAGGCACCCCACAACCCCCTCTCTTCCCCATTCCACAATTCTTGGTCCAGCAGCATGCTGTGTATGGAAACAACTATAGCTGTGTTGTGCACCTAGTACAGTAAACTATTGCAACTCATTGTGTGAGAATGTTTGACTCATAGATTGGCTGTTTTAGTTGTGGAGTCATTTCCTTCTGTTTATGAATTACCTACGTAAGCTTTGCAGAGCCGAAGCCCCCCGTGTTATCTGGCTCAGCAGGAAGAAGCATGTTTGAGGAGCGGTACGACTTGTGCTGAATCAGTGAGACCTTAAATGTGAAAATGAGATTCTATTTATTAAGCAGATTTGTGATGATGTCGGTTGCGCAGTGCATGGTAGATGACAGCTTCCACTGCTGATTAAGCAAGATGTTTTTGCGTTGATGTATGACAGATCATTTTTTGTTTAAGTGTTTCTCATGCTGTGCAAAACATGTCAGCAAGGTCCGCTGCTGAAACGCTGGTGTCCTTGAGCGGAAGATTAATAGCAGTAGCAAAAGCATCCATAAACCACAGTCAAAGATAACATAGTGGACATAATTAGATCACTGAGGAATTATATACTGTGCTATATAGTAGAGCCTTGCAAAGATGCCTCAAAACGTTTTGTGTGGTTTTCTTTTTTATTATCCATTAATGATCCGCTGTTAAAGCAATAGGAATAGCCCCCAAATGAGAATTTTATCATCGCTGACTTACCCACATATTATTTATTTTCTTTCTTCTCTGAACTACTATAGATGATGTTAGAAGGTAGAATTTCTGAGCTTATGGTTTCCATGCAAGTGAAGTGGATGGTGATTTGTAAAGTTAAGCTGTAGGGCATAAAGTAGTCCATATAACTTGGTCGCTATATTCTAGTATTCTGAAGCCATATGTGACATCAATATTTTTCATATTTGCTGCATGATTATTCTGTCATGAGATAAGACATATTTTGGTCTGTTAATCACAAAAAGCTACGGGTCATTTTTTATTATATTTTACTGATGGTTTCAATATTTTTATGTAGCACGCCATTTTCATTGTATGAAAAATTGATCAAAAGTTTGTTACAAAAAATGTTTCAAATAAATGCTGTTCTTTTGAACTTTTATTCATCAAAGAATTCTGAAAATAATATATTATACACCATAGTCTCCACAAAATATTAAACAGTGTAACTATTTAAAAGTGATGATAATAGTAAATGTTTTTTGAGCTCTAAATCAGCGAATGATTTCTGAAGGATCATGTGACTGAAAACTGGAGTAATGGCTGCTGAAAATTCAGCTTTGCCATCACAGGAATAACTTACATTTTTGATATGTATTAAAATAGAAAAGTTATTTTAAATTGTAATAATATTTCACAATATTACCGTTTTTACTAAATTCGAGTAAATAAATGTAGACTTGGTGAGCTTAAAAGCTTTTAAACTTTAGTGTTTAATTCCATACCGCTGAATCCTTCAGGTTTTAATAACCTGGATCTATGCATAAAATATGAAGTGAAAACAAAAACAAAAACCCTGCAGATTTCAAATGGTCTGGCCGTGCAAAAATATGATATTTTCATTGAGTTTGTTGTGCTATTATATACTACTATAACCTGATATTAGCCTTGCCAATTGTGTTCTACTTAATCTCCAAATGTCATTTAGCACTTTGGAGTTTCAGATTTTACTTGGAAAACACTCACAGTTTCTTCTTTTAAAATTTCTAAATGGGTTTGGGGTTAAAGAAGAGATTGGTTTTGAAAGAAATGGAAAACCATGTTTCTATTGTAAGAATTTCATTCTTCTGCTTGCAGCTGAAATCTGTCATATCTCTCTGTCGAAGAATTGTTTATTCCCAAGTTAATAATTTGCGGACCATCCCTGTTGAGTTGAAGAGTCCATAAGGAGCTCCTTGAAAAGAGATTCAGCTAGGAATATGGAGAAAAATGTGTTCCTCCATCACCTCATTCCTTCCATGCATGTTCTCTTCATTCCCTTGAGCCAGAGCTCTTCTTCAGAAAAAGTAGTAACACAAAGCATGCATTTTTTTTCCTCCAACTTGTTATGTTCACTTTAAGGGCCTGTCTATTAAAGCTGTTCAGTGGATGATTTTAACAATCACAGTTTTGTGCAAAAGCTGGTGTTGTTAAGATAATGCCCACATCGAACACCACTGCTCAGGGAAAGCCAAATTAAAGTCTTTGTAACAGGTACAGGACATGATGATTGCCAGACAGTAATGGGCCCGTTCTATTGGTCGACTGTCAGGTTTGGACAGAGTGTTTGAAGAATAGGTGGTGCACTAAATAGGGATGGAAACCTGATGTGACTAGACATAGAACACTAACTCTTTTGTCTCTGAATGGAGTTGAATGCTGCACTTGTCTCTGTGCTGAAACTGTACATTTCAGGTTTAAAGATAGGTTGTTTGAGAAAAATCAGTGTCGTTGGATTATGTCCTGTTCTTTTAACATTAGTCTCTTTTTTAGCAGTGCAAATACTGTAGAGATATGTTTTAAAGGGGTCCTTGATTATGATTTCACTTTTTTTAACTTTAGTTTGTGTGTGATGTTGCTGTTTGAGTATAAACAACATCTGCAAAGTTTTGACGCTCAAAGTTCAATGCAAAGGGAGATATTTTCTTTTACAGAAATCGCTTTTTAAGGACTACAACAAACGGCTGGTAGGAACTACAACAAGCTTCTTCCTGGGTTTGTGACATCACAAACCCTAAAATTTACATAAACCCTGCCCCCGAGAACATGCAACAAAGGGAGCGAGGCCATTTTTTGGCTGCTTTAGAGAAGAGGAATAATGGTTGTAGTAGGGCTGCATGATAATGGTTAAACTGATAATCACGATTATTTTGCTAAATTTTAATCACGATTATTCTATCAAAACGGGTAATGTAGTTATAGCCATTTTTTTTATCAACCTACGCTTCACCCAAAAGACCTGTAGGTGGCACACTGACTTCATTTAACTAACTATGATAACTGTGTTAGATGGTAAATCAATACAAAACACATGGTTTTGGTGAGCTCTTTGTAATCTGTATTCACATTAGATTTTTAAAGCAACACAATTGAAGTTTTGATCATGGCAGATTTAGTCACATGAATAGTACAAGTGGCTTGTGAAGAAACAAAGACTGGCTGTATGACACTTTCATTAAAGCAGAATTTCGCTGTGGAGATCGCTAAACTCCAGCGCACATGTTTGTTTTCAGATCATCAGCGCTTCTTCCGCATTTAGAGGGAGCGCGTGCACAGAGTTGCCAGATTGCACAGATTAAGTAAAACACCGGGAAGAAAGTATATCCTTTTAATGGAAAAGCTCTATTTGGGGGATTTAAGCTCTTTGCATCTGGCAACCACAAGCATGACTGCTAGTGGAGGCTTGTTACCAATGCAAGATCACACAAATCCCAAAGAAAAAACACATTTTCAGGATATGTAACGAGCGGGCCAATATCGTGCCCATTATTTGTAATTAATTGAGAGAAGCAGATATCGTTATCACGATTAAAATACGATTAATCGTGCAGCCCTATGTTGTAGTAGAGTGTTGTTACCATGCCGTCATTTTACACCAGACTGCTTCACAAACGAGGGTCAATTCAATGCTGGATTTGCACAAAAGATTAACATGACGGCACATGCTAGTCGATGAGCTGAATCAACTTCACAGCAACTACATTAATTTATCCACTAACCGTTCAGAAACGTCCAGATGCATTCTAAAAGTTGTAACTTCTTCTTGAGTCTCTCCATCAGTGTCAGACTCCGGTTTGAACAATGTAAGGCTGAACAATGGTTTGAACAATGAACGTTACTGACAATCCTCATTTTGGCTGCGTGAGATTCTCCAGCTTTGTTGTTGTTGAGCAACTGAAGCGTGAGCTGTTAAAGCCCCACCCACTATTGGAAAGTGGGCCGGGAACAGCAGCTCATTTGCATTTAAAGGGACACACACAAAAACACCCAAATAGGGGCAGATTTGACAAGCTAAAATAAATTATCTGTGGGGTATTTTGAGCTGAATTTGTCTTCACAGACACATTCTGGGGACACCAGAGACTTATATTACATCTTGTAAAAGGGGCATTATAGGTCCCCTTTAAAATATTTTAAAAATGTTTTAAATGTTGTCTGGAACAATCATATCATCATATACGTTTATAATTCCCAACTATAATGTTAGTCAAGGTTTATTACAGAAAATTGTCATCATTTAGTTTATTTATTTATTTGTATTCATTTTTCAACATCTCCCTGACCCTTAGAATTATACAGGCCTTTTTTATTTTATTTTATTTACTTATTTATTTTTTGCTTCCGTGCCTTTAAGACTTCAAACACTTCCAAATAACTGCATTTTGCTTTATTTATTTACGGAAAGAGCGTTTGCTGTCTGGTTCAATATAGTTTGCATTGCTTCATTCGTCATTAACAGGCTCTTCGCAAAGCATGAATTGCATTATTGTTCACAAACCAATCTGTACTGAAATGTGATCAGACTGAAATGATCAGGGACATTGTTTAAAGTCACTCTTTCCTAATGCTGGGATCCTTTATAAGGATATGCAGAGCTGTAGGTGCTACACACAGCCAGGAACAGCACACATTTTGACTGAATTTACACTAATTTTACTGTTATTGATTCATATTTTGTTTAGAAATAATACTGCTTTCTTCTTACTGCCTCAGTGTTTTGAAGACCAAAAAGGCATTGTTGATGAGTAAATGAGAGTGGTCATATTCATCTACCTGATGTCAGGTGCAATAGTTCAGAACAATTTCAGCTTAGTCTTTTTGAAAAATCTTTCATGATGACCCATTCAAAGTTAATGTTGGACTTGAGTGACTTGCTGAAAGTAAGCTGGTCCCTTCAAATACCTCATTGAGTAGCTCTGACATTGCTTCATAATGCATCACCATGTCTGCTCTCCCTGTCAGCACGGCTGAAGTCAGAGAAGGTGTGATTTCTTAGGTCCCTCAGCTTTGCAGTACTTTAATTAGCCCTGACTATAATCTTCACACTCTCGCTGGCTCCCAAGGCGCTGGGGCCGCTGGGATGTCACCCTGTTGGCACAGGTTGTCCACTCCTCTGGATCCCATTTGCTCATACAGAGTTAATGAAATGTTCGCCACTGAATGAAAGGAAGAGAATGTTGTCTCTGATCCTTTGTCTTTAATCCACGGAAAAAAAACGTTTTACTTGTCAGTGTGAGAAATTAATGGCCATAAATATTTAATACATAATAATACCATAATAACAAATTCTTACCGACCATGTATTTTGCATTATTATTGCAAAAACTGTATTTTCTATTATTGTTATTAATATAAAATGAAGGAATAATTAATGTATATATTTTTTATTTATTATTAATAAATAAAATTGTTTATTAATTGTTATTTATTAATATAACTATTTTTCTATGACAAAGGAATTTTTTGTTCTTTTTTCCATTACATATTTTGCAGTCTTGGTATCCTGTGAGATGGCTCCTGTCACAAAAGAGTAAAGACACGTTCCTTACATTTTATTTTTGATGGCCTAAAGGGTTCGTTCACCCAAAAATGAAAATTACCCCATAATTTATTCACCCTCAAGCCATCCTAGGTTTATAGGACTTTCTTCTTTTAGCAAAACAGAGTTATTAAAAATATCCTGGCTCTTCAACACTTTATAATGGGAGTGATTGGAGGATGAGTTTTTGAAGTCCAAAAAAGTGCATCCATCGATCATAAAACATACTCCATGCGGCTCCGGGAGGTTTAATAAAGGCCTTCTGAGGCATATCGATGTCTTTTGTGTAAGACAAATATCCATATTTAAAACTTTATAAAGTAAAATAACGAGCTTCCGGCGTGACAGCCATATGCATTCGACTTGCGTCCTAAAAGCGTCAACTTCCGCAGCATAGTACACAATGCCATGATGGATGCAAAACTTATTCTCCAATCACTCCCATTATTAAGCTTGGAAGAGGCAGGATATTTTTAATATAACTGATTGTGTTTGAATTATTGGGTTATTTTCATTTTTAGGTGAACTTACCTTTTAATGGAATATTCCACATTCCTCCAGTGTTTGGTGTAAGGCGTTACTATGTAACACTGAAAAAGTAAAGTAAGGGATTACTGTTCATTTTTAGGTAATTTAATTACAGTTACTAATAATGTACTTGCGTTACATACTGTACATTAGTTCAACAGTTCTGTATAAATCAATATTGAATTTAAAATCTAAATTTGTTGTCTAAAGGTAAAAGTGAACGCTACCTCTTTAAAATCGTTAGCTGTAGTGCAGTTGCGCGTGAGTTCGCAGCTTCGCACCAGCTGGCTGTGTCGCTGTCTGAAGATGTCGGCAGAAGTGAGTGGCTGTTTTGCAGAATGGAAATATTCCAATTACTTCACTTTTTTGACACAGGTAGGCAAGAACATTACGGTAAAATGTAAGCTATGTCTTAGGGAGAAAAAGAAACTACTAGCGCGCTCTCTGAGAGACAGTCTTCAGTCAGTGCACTCTCAACCAAAGCGCACACACATAGCCGCCTCTCGCGAGTGTCAGATTTTTGCGGTTTATTACGCATAAACGTTTAAATAAACAGTTATGTCAAAATGCCCGTCTTAGCATATATTCGCGTTGGTTATGTGAATGTGAACAGCATGTGAAATAGCATATTGTCTTCATCCATTAGGTCTTAGTGACAGCAGCCTTTAAAACATGCATAAAACATTAGTGTACTATTGGCTGTCTGTATTATAAATGATAATCAAACAACAAAAGAAAAGCTTTAATGAGGATTAATCTATATTTAATTTATACAGTTATAACTATGCAGAGTTATTTTATATTTGATTATTCAATTTCTGTGGTATTATAATTACTGCAATTAGACCTACCTGGAAGAAAATATATAGCATTGCTTTATTTGTATCTTTAAATATTTTTACCATGGTATCGACTTTGGTATCGAGTATTGTGCACTTTTGGTGGTATTGGTAGCGATTACTAGATTCGTGACGTCCCTGTTTGTTACTAAAAAAATGTAAGTATTATAGTATGTTTTAATAAAGCTAAAATGTTTTTAAAAGTTTCCATGTTGGAGAGTTTTCAAGAGTGGTCAAGGTTTATAGGGATTTTAAGAATTACTAATTAGTAATGAGATGAATTACTTAATTGAGTAATTAAATTACTTTTCAGACAGAGTAATTAGAAAAGTATTTTAAATACAACATTAATGATGTAATTAGTAAATTAATTAATTATGTGTGACGTGTGAATTACTTTTTTTTTTAAGTAACTTACCCAACACTGGTTGCCACATTAAGTTTTAAAGAAAAAAAAAGTTGGTAAAGACTCGACACTATTGTCTAGTTTTATTTATTTACATGCTAAAGTGTAGTTTTACTCTCATTTGGGCCCAAGCAAGTGTTAAAGGTGAAGTATTTAATTTGATTAACCACTGGTGGCACCGAATGGAATTGTGAAGATAAAGGGTCTGCCATTGTCCAAACAAACAGGTACTCCTAGGCCAAACTCATGACTTTGCTTGAGCTAATGTTGTTTATCATGGCCCGTGAATGCCCCTTCTTGGTGCACATCTGCATCTGGGACAATCAGGCCGCTCAAACATATTACAATTCCATTTGGTGCCACTAGTGGTCCAGAAAGTTACCTTCTTTACCTTTAACTTACCCTGCTTGCATAAGGTTTCCAGTTAAGACCTGGGATATGATAATGCTAAACTAACAGTGACTTTTTGCTTATTTAACATTTGTCCAGATGTAATGGTGTTGCTCAACAGAGTGTGCAGTGATGAATTCAGTCAGGTCACTGGCCATTGTCTCTTGTGTGGAGAATGTGAGTTGTGATTTTTAACGAGGGAGAATATGCTTGTCTTGGTTTTTCATGTAAAAAGCTGTAGGTAGTCAGTGTCTGAGGCACCTGTTTCTCTCACCAACCCTTCCATGTGCACTCCAATGATGATAGCTACTGTCTGTTGTTGTTTTTTTGTTGTTTTTTTTGTGTTGTATTATGTAAAGTTGTTTTGCCCTTTTTATTGGGAGAGGAAGGAGAATACATTGTTCTGCATTATTTTTTTCCCCTCTTACACTGTCTGTTAGTTCGTTTTGTTGTGGTTGTTGTTGTTCGTAGTTTCAGTTTTCCTTCAGTTTGCCTAGTTTTTATTGATGCACCTTTAATACACACACCTTTTGCATATTAAATGCACACTGCACAGGGATGATGTATTTTTGTAGGCTGAAACCCAGAAATAAGTTACCATTTTAGCTCTTCTGGTTCCAACGTTCTGAAGTCAGTGTGTTTTTGGAATGAGTTTTTGGTTTAATGCTTGCAAGGTCTGTGGTTAACAAAAGCTCAAGATAGTTTCACGTTTTATTTTACGACTTGAATCAGTAATTTTTTTTAAATTTAATTTTAATTTTTTTTTAGATAAGTTTAATGTTCCTTGTTAGCTATCTTATCTACTCACTAGTCTGCTTTTACAGCCTCATTGTATTTATAATGTTTAAAAAATTTTAAACTATTCTAACTCAAACTTTCAGGGAAAATGCATTTTAGATTTTTGAAAGAGTTGTCAAAAGCTTAGTGACTGATGTCAAGCGACTGTGGTGTATTACGTTTAGCTTTTTACTTTCGGCAATTGTGTCAATGTTCTTGATGAACAAAATGTGAAGAATCACAAACTTTTGTTGGTCACAGAGCTTATCTTTTGCAATAATCCTCTTTGTTGAGGGAACTACAGTGATGCTAACCCCCAAGATAGCTTACAAAAATATATAATCACTGCAGCACTCTATGCACCACACATACAGTGAAAATCAGAGTGAAATGTGTATAGTAATGAGCAACTGAAGTTCATTTTAAAACTGAGATTCTTCGAAATTCAGATGCTTGTGTAGCTTAGTTTTAATTTATGCTCGTTTTAGACTGGGAAGGAAGTTTTGAGGAAGTTCTTACTACATCAAGCTCTTATCTTAAAAGATCAAGGTAAATTTGGTTTCTTATGATAAAACCTCTTCAAAGTTCAGCCACCTTTAATGTGATCTAGGCTTGATGATGTCACACATGTAATTCTGTGCCATCAGGAGTCGTTCTACAAAGATGTTTTTAAAAAGTCTAACTTGTGAATTACTATCTTTACTTTTCTTTGTAGGTTTCTCTTCAATGTCTAAGATGTGTAAACTCTACAGAGAGTCTCAAAGGGTGTCGATAAGCTATCAGATGACATCCCGACAGCCCAAATGAGTTTTCTTTCAGCATGTCATTTTGTAAATAACATCTGTCTGGTTCACTAACGGCTGAGCATTAATTTCTGCTCATTGTGGTAGTGTCTTTTCCCTTCAAGCATGTGGCATGGGAAGATGATAAGGACGTATGATAGGTTGGGACACTGTCTTTGTTTGTGACATGGCCTGTCCGATCTTGTCATTTTCCTCTTCTTTAGATGACAGCACCTTTATCTGTTGTCGCTTTATCAGCTCAGCTCCATCCGAACTCGGAATCACATGCCTTTGCTGGGAAGACTGATGGAGAGTGTGGCACAGAGAGCATGATCTGCCACCACAGGGCAACGCATAAGACTCACATCAGAGCACAATTTCGGGAGCTGTTTCAGGGCACTTTTGGGAGACATTTTAAAGGTTTTTCAAGGGCTTGTTTTAGAATTTTTTTTATTGTTTTGTGACCAAGTTCCTGACTTTGTTAAGCTGCTTTCCAGTTGTCTCTAATCGGTATCAGAGTGATAGAGGGGTATATTGATGTAATGTAACTACTTTTATGGTTTGTAATGGCTGTTGTTGTTTCTTCTCGGTTTGCCACACTGTCATGATTTCACAGAAATGCCACAATTCTATTGGCATGCGGTTTGGGATGCTGTTTTGAACCTCCTGGTGTTTGGCCTTGACAGTGAAAAATGATGATCTCTGTCTGTCTCACCTCCTCAGGTTGCAGTGTCATCCGCCCTGCAGGCAGCGAAGGTGTCGCCACTCATAGAGAAAGTCAATGACCACAAGGATTTCAAGAAACTTCTAAGGACCAGAACTAATGTTCTTGTTTTATACACCAAGTCAGGTCAGTCTATCTCAAAACTGTTGATTTTCAGGTGCAATAAAAGTATTACAGCTTGCAGCCAAAGATGCCAAGATATCTTAAAGGATTAGTTCACTTTGAAATGAAAATTAGCCCAAGCATTACTCACCCTCAAGCCATCCTAGGTGTATATGACTTTCTTCTTTCTGATGAACACAATCGGACATATATTAATAAATATCCTGATGCATCCAAGCTTTATAATGGCAGTGAGCGGGATCAATGAGTATGAGCTGAAGAAAGCGTATCCATCCATCATAAACACTCCACACGGCTCCGGGGGGTTAATAAAGTCCTTTGAAGCGAAGCAATGCTTTTGTGTATCCATATTTAACAAGTTATGAAGTAAAATATCTAGCTTCTGCCAGACCGCCTTCTGTATTCAACTTTCGAAGAAAGTGTAAAACTCTCACAGTTCAAAAAGCTTATGCTACATCCTACGCCTTCCCTATTCAACTTACGAAAAAACCTTAACTGACGTGTCGCCAGTTTACACTTTCTTCAGAAGTTGCATACGGAAGCTGTTCTGGCGGATGCAACTTACGAAGAAAGTGTAAACTGGCGACACTTTCTTAAATATAGATTTTTTTTTATTTTATTTTTTTTACACAAATGCATCGCTTTGCTTCAGAAGGACTTATTAAAAAATAGACATATATAATGTTGCAAAAGAATAAATGCCGTACTTTTGAACATGTGACACTGAAGACTGGAGTAATGACTGCTGAAAATCAGCTTTGCCATCACCGAAATAAATTACATTTTAAAATAAATTAAAATAGAAAAAAGTTATTTTAAGTGTAATAATATTTCACAATATTTATTTTGATCAAATAAATGCAGCCTTGGTGAGCATAAGAGACTTTTTTCAAAAACAAAAACTTATCAACCCCCAAGCTGTTAAATGGTTGTGTACATGGCTAACGATAAAAATGTGATAATATTTTTTTTTTTTTTTTTTTTTTTTGTGGTGGGGTCAGTGATAATGTTGGCTGTCATGCCACAATAGGTAGGTCAAGCTTGCTTTAGATACTTGACCTTCTGTACAGCACACTTGGAGTTTTCTCTACTTACCACACTCATTACCTGTGAAAATCTTATGGTCATGGGCAGAGAAGAACTTCTAGAACAGAGAAGCATAAAGAACTTGAGCACCCTCAACTTAAAAGTTATGCATCTCTCTCTTTCAGCCATTAGAAAAAAACACTGCATATTCATTTGCATCACTCCTGGCTGTTATTAGCAGAACCAGCAGGCACAGAGCCATATATGAGTACCATATGGATGAACGGTCCATAAACAATCTCCCACCCACAAAGCAAGGCAAAGAGCCTCTCAAGGTCTTGCTGTGCAAGATTTATTTGTTTCATAATTCACGACTCATTTCAAGCACATGAGGTCATTGGATAAGATTGTGTATTGAACACTGCGTTTGATTGATGGCTGACTAGCGCTGCTCATCCTGTGAAGCATTTCCATTAGATACATCCTGCTAACTGTGATGGTCCCTTTAGACTATAGGAACACATTCATGATCAGGTGGTACACAGGCATTTCTCATTCAAAAAGGTATTAGCTTCAACTCCGTTCATTCGATTGAACCCGAGACGTACTGATTGGCAGAACCCTGCAATTATTGTACCTTTGACCTTGGCCGATGTGATTTAATGGGAAGAAAAGCAGATTGCGGGTTCAGTGGTGTAGTATGAGATCCCAGATTGTCACAAATGTGTAAATCTGCAGTGTAGTGAAACTGTCACTGTGTTTTCACACGTAGTACTTTCACACTGTGCGCAGTTGTTCCGTACTGAGGTGTGTTGGCAAAGTGCTTTCATTATCAACATGTGTACTATGGGCAGAAAAGTTTGTAAAATTGGAGAACAACATTCACTTCACTCACTTTCACTTTCACTTTCACTTTTTTTTTTTTTTAAGTATTATTTATTAATTTATATTTGATCAAAACATTTTAGGCCTACCATATTTATCACCAAGTAAACGCTGTAAATGTAGCACTTGTCCTGATGACAGCTGCAGTCCTTCACCACACATTTTAAGGAAATGATGAATGTGACATTGTATAACAATGTATATGTAATTCTATACACATTTTTAGACCAGATTGCTTTTTTTTTGTGAACTTGAGTTTGTATCAATCAAATAAACTAAATGAATTGGTAACACTTTACAATAAGTTTTCATTAGTTAACATAAATGTATTAACTAGCATGAACTAACAATGAACAAAACATTTGTTACAGTATTTATTAACCTTTGTTAATATTAGTTATTTAAAAATGCAGTTCATTGTTTGTTTATGTAGTTAATAAAAGTGCATTAACTAATGGTAAACTTTTGACTTTTTTGATTAGTAAATGTTGAAATAAACATGAATTCAGATTGATAAATGCTATAGAAGTATTGTTAATTCTTAATTCATGTTAACTAAAGTAGTTAACAAATGTTAACTAAACCTTATTGTAAAGTGTTACCGATGAATCTGATTTTATGGAAATATTCGAATGTTTTTGAAAGAAGTCTCTTGTGCTTATTGCATCAAAAGCTGCAATTTATTTGATCAAAAATACAGTAATATTGTGATTTTTTTTTTTTTTTTTTTTTTTTTTTTTTTTATATTAATTTTATTAGGACATTAATCAGTCTTCAATGTCACATCCTTCAGAAATCATTTTAATATACTGATTTGTTTTTTTGTTTTTTTTCTGTTAAAAACAGTTGTTCTGCCTAATATTTTTGTGTAAACTGTGATACGTTTTCAGGATTCTTTGATGAGGAAACTTATATAACATTTTAAATAGGAATCTTTTGTAACATTTTAAATGTCTTTACATTCACTTTTATATACTCCTGTGTTTCACCTGAAATGTTAGACTGCTTATATTTTGTTTAGTGTCTAATTTAGGAGTAGTACTCTGAAGAAAGTGATGAGAATCATAATTGTATGTGAATACCATCCCTTTTTGTAATTCCTTTTTTTGTATGCAGACATATAGTTCAGAGTGTGTTTACATACAGCCTAATATTTAGTTATTAATCTGACTAATTGTGCAATCAGAATGAAAAGCTTTCATGTAAACACCAATCAAAACAGTGTACAGCACAGATTTTCTCTTACACTCACTCACACACAGATCTTTTGAACTAGTAATGGCTCGCTTAGTAGCCTATGCGTATGCAGATCAGAAGTGTTAGCTAAATGTTAAAATACATTTGTAAAATTATGTATAAAACATTAAATATTTTAATGATATGATAAATGTTCAAATAGGTCTTTTTTTTAATATTTTTTATTTCATATATTATGAGGGAATTCAAGCATTATAATTAAGGCTATTTATAGCATGCGCAATGCGGGTGACATGCAGGCTCCATGCGGGCTTCCAGGTGCCATGGGCACAGTGTTGGAGACCATCCGCTTACACCGGAGACAAGCTTATGATATTTAAGGGTGTTACTGTTTCTGCAGCATGTCTCTTCTACAGCTTAAATGTGTTTTTTGTGTCCTCAGCTTCGTCTGGAGATGCTCATCTAAAGCTGCTGTCTGATGTGGCTCAGGCCGTGAAAGGTCAGGGTACCATTGCCTGGGTGAATTGTGGGTAAGTCTCCATTAATTTGGCTCTTGTTTTTAAGCAGGTTACTGCTAGTGTACTTTTTTGCCACTAAGGTTAAAACAGTTGACATCCTGATCAATTGGTGTTTCTCCAATTCTAATATTGAGTCTTTATACCAGCTATGACTTAATGAAATAAACAGCAATACATGCAGTATGAAGGTTATAGATTGTGTTTTGGACTACAAAGGATGTTTCTGGTCAAACTGTATGTTAATGTAGAACTCTTTTTATTTTAAAATGTCCAGGAGAATTTCGCTGCTTCCTAAATTGAATACTTCCCTACTATATAGTATGGGAAAAACAGTACGCCAACAGAGTAGTATGTCCGAATAGTATTCAAAAAACAGTACCCTGATGACCTACTACTTCCTATAGTAGGTCATCCAGGTAGGTCACGTGACCGTAACAACATGGTGGATGTAGTACGTCTGAATTTTGTTCATACTACTCATATTCATACTATATAGAACATAATTTTTAAAAGTCTTGAAGTTTAAATTGAAATGTTTGATTATTCATAATTTGACCCTTAAGCCTAAATTATTGCACAGGTTGTGTTTACATCAATGTCTGTGGTGATTACCTTGTATTTTCTTGTGGCTTATTTTGTTCCATTGCATTCTAGTTCAGCTTATGCAAGTGTCAGAGCTTAGCATCTTCTCAGCATCTTTCCCTGCCTTTAGAAAGAGATATCACAAAAATAGTTTAGATGTATCTGATGATTAGCAATCAAAGCTTGTCTCTGAATCATTTCTTAATGGCTGAGTGATGATGTGTAGGATGTGGTAGGATGTGAAGCTTGTCCAAGCATGGTTTCTTTTTCCAGAACCAATCCTTAAAGTACCTTTTTGAGACCATCTTGGGTACATTGAGTCCCCTTGTGAACAACTTGTATAAAGCTGGGTTTAAAAAAAGTAACTCCAAAAAGGCAGCAGTGTGATAGAGCAAAGCAGAGATACGCCCACATAGTTTCTACAGATGACAGGGACCTGAGAGATGGCCAACTGCAGTCCACTGGGGGATACCATTAAGGAAATAGGTCATGGACAGAGTGGGATCAGTATGAAGAAAATGGGAATGCAATAACCCTAGAGTCTGAACGATGGGATATTCTATGAAAATTTGTTGAAATAAGCCAGCTACTTTTTCTCCGAACCTTCAAACTTTTCTTGGCTTTCAACTTCCTCATTTTTTCCACTCAACTTGTTTGAACCCAGCAATCTCAGACAATAATTGTTTTCCTCTTCAGCAATTTTGAGTCTTGGATACCCACTTCCAAAACCCCCCTGTGCACAAAACTTATTGACATGACCAATGACTTTCATGCTTTAGAATGGCTTATGGTGCTTAAAAAGGATGACCAATTATTTTGGCATACGTAAAAGGGTCATGGGGCTGGGGAGGGTATGAAGGTGTATGTCTATGCATGTGTGTTTATTGCCATCTGTGATCATCTGAGTCAGCTCGTTCAACACACAGCATGCCTAATTGACTTTCCCACCTGACAGACTGAGCTCTGATCTCCGCCGCACCTCTCTCGGTCCTCCCACATAGGTGTTATGTGGGAAATGCGTAACGCTAATGATGGCGTCTCATCTACCTTTAAGGGACGAAGCTGGTTGGGGGCAGATGCTGTCAGAAGCGTAATTGAATTCTGTCTCTTTGAATTTCCATTAGCACGGGGCTTTAGATCGCTGCTGAGTCCTCTCTGCTCCTATTTGTCCTTATGTAATACATTTCCATGCTCATTATCGCTCAAAGGAAGGGAAGTCTTTTCAATGGAGCGATCTGGATCTCTTTGGGAGGGTGTGGGCGTATGTGCAGTGACAGTGGGACCAGGTAATTGTGGGTCCTTTCTGTTCTCAGATTCTGTCGAGTTGTGAGTGTGAAGATAGAGTGCTTTGTTGCTGTTGTTTTTATTTTTTGTCATTGGCTGTATGACAAAGATGAATTTGTCTGGAACTGGAGTGTTCATTTTTTTGTGCAATGATTTTAGAGAGCACTGATTTTCGAATCCCTCTGTGGCACTTCCCCATAAATAGAATTCAAACTAGGACCAGAAACCCTTAAAAACAAAGGTTTTATTTGTTTTTTTCATCAATTGGCCGGTGAAAGTAGATACTTAATCTTCAGAAAATTAATCGTCAACCTAAGGAAGTTTTAACTAAATATTAAATGAGCAGTTATGTATTCTCAGTTCATTTTTTGTGATTTGCCGTTTCTGTTTTTGAAATGCGCATCAAATTAAAATTTCTAGAGCAAGTTAAATGTTTTTTGATAATGTTTTCTTACTATAACTTGAGTAACATGGTTGAATGGTTGAGCATGATAAATTCATTCAGAACTTTGTGTATTGAGAACTGCAATTTTGTACTTCTCATCATGTAGAAATGGTCCAAATTATATTACTTGTGATAAAGACATGTGATGTTCAAATCTAGCTACTTTTCATGCTACATTAAACTTATCTAACATATTTCTCACAATAAAACATATTGAATTAAAGGGTTAGTTCACCCAAAAATGAAAATAATGTCATTTATTACTCACCCTCATGTCGTTCTACACCCATAAGGCCTTTGTTCATCTTTGGAACACAAATTAAGATATTTTTGATGAAATCCGATGGCTCAGTGAGGCCTCTATAGACAGCAATGAATCTTTTGTTTCGAATCAGTGATTCAGAGTGCCAAAATCACGTGATTTCAGCAGTTTGGCATTTTGACACGCGTTCCGAATCACTAATTTGAAACAAAATATTCAAAGCAGTGTTTTGAAATCGGCCATCACTAGATATCGTTGAAAAGTCGTTATTTTGTTGTTTTGGCACACAAAAAGTATTCTTGTCGCTTTATTATATTAAGTTTTAAATATGTTTTAAGTACCTTTCTGGATCTTGAGAAGTTCAATGGCATAGAGGCCTCACTGAGCCATTGGATTTCATCAAAAATATCTTAATTTGCATTCCAAAGATGGTGTAGAACGACATGAGGGTGAGTAATAAATGACATTATTTCCATTTTTTGGGTGAACTAACCCTTTTAATGCTTCAAAAAAAATATTGGGAAGGGTTTACTGTATTGTGGAATGTGGAATGTTTCCTATCTACACAATGCCTATCACCACATACTCATACAAAATCCTTTTAATGTGCAGGACTTATAGCTGTAAAAAGTCGCTAAAGCGGAGCAGGAAGGAAAAAACACTTAACTGTTCTTATCTGGAGACCTGTGGCTCTGAATTAAAGCACTGAACACTGAAGCAAAGGAAGCTGAATGTCTTGTCCTTCAAAAAAAGAAGAATGACGGTTTGCCAAAACTTTGAAGCGGCCCCATACATTAGCTTATTGCTGTGGTCATCTGTCGCTTCCCATGAGCAGCCTCATATTGCTGCTACAGCAATTTATTAAATGTCTCGGGACATTAATTGTATCACTTCACTTTTTGGCTGCATCAATTTGCATGACAAATGTCCTTCGAGGACCTGTGTTATAATAGAATAATGTGATTATAATATTTGTTGAGCATAATTCGCTATGACTTGATGTTCGCTTTCGCCTCTGAGTTTGCACAAAAAGTATGAAGGTAATTGATTGTGCTTGGAGACACTGTACCGAACCTGGTTGCTTTAAACTTTCTACCAGGGTTGTGTGAATTTGAATAAAGGAAGTAAAATAAAATGAAATGCAAAGAAATTATTGTTACTGCTGTAAGTGTTGTTTTTAATACATAACATAACGTAATTTTTAATGTAATGGAATTCCAAGACACGAGTTAAAAAGGAAGCAATTATTAAAATTGGAACTTTGTCTAACCTGAATTCTATCAAAAAACAACTTTTATATGCTGTTTGATATATAATTTTTTTTTTCTGTACGTTTCTCACCACAGGGATTCAGAAGGCCGCAAACTCTGTAAAAAAGTCAAGGTAGATCCCAGCTCAAAAGCTAAAGGAGTCGAGGTCCTGCATTACAAGTAAGAATAGACTTCATTTTTTGAGATCAATGTAACAATGGTAGATGGAGGTCTTAGGAATTATTACTGAGAATCATGAGCACAGCAATTCATCTTGTAGTTTTGTGTTGCTTTTAGGGATGGGACTTTCCACACAGAATACAACAGACCAGCCACATTTAAGGTAATTTCTTTGAAAATTACATTTTGATGAAGGCATCTTTGCCAAAAATCACAGCATTTTTTAAACCTCTTTTGGAATCCAGTTGATCAATGTTTCTTTGTTAGACATATGGATTGACAATCAGCATTTTCAGTAAATAGCGCCTGTGCCTTTTCGGATGCATACTGTCATCTGTCAGATTTGCTCTTTGTTGTTATTTACTCGCCTAACGCCCACAGTTTTCCCATGGCTGTTATTTCATAATACTCAGCCTCAAGCACCAGAGCCAGAAGTCCAAGGTTCATAAGTAGACGAATCAAACTTGTCTCCCATTGGTTTCTCTCACCTATCTCATTCTCCACACGCCTTTCGGCTCAATTATGACCGAATGTGATGAGGCGTTGATGAATGAGTGGAGCTGTAATGTGAATATGTTAAAAATGAATGAGCTGAGCTATGCTGGATGATGAGACAGTGATGGGACATGTTCGCTGGTGCCACTGGTGTGGAAAGAATGGAGAGGTCTTATTAAATGCACCTGCTGTTAAGTACCACATATTGCTCTTCATTCTCCCTTGGTTTAGCAATAATGCTGTACTTTGAGCACTTCATATCAAGGGAGTGATTAGTTCCTAATGTCTAGGATGCATAAATTACTGTAGTTGTGCAAGAGTGAAACGTTTTTCATTGTTGATAATTCTCCATAATTTTTATGTTCAGCTTAGATCATGCTTAGAACAAGTTTGGAATATCTGGCCGGTTGCATAAACTGCTTAGACTAGTTTTAAAAGTTAGTCATCTCATTTAATTTCTTCAACTTTTTAAAGTTGCATAAAGTCTAATTTGAATTGGAAAACTAGGGCTGATAACCTCCTTATTTAACTGCTAGTTGGTCAAAATAGCTCTTAAGACACAGTCTTAACAGAGTGGCTAAGTTTATGCAGCTGGCCCATTACTGAGTAGCAAAATTGCCAAAGGTAAAAATTTCAATAGTCAAAATGTAAATATATAATGGACCCTGAAGCTCTAAGCTATAATGTATACAGCAATCACACAGCTCAGCAAAGTGCACAAACATGTAAACGTGTTCGCTGTTTACCATAGTCTAAGTCACTATTGATTTGAAAATTCAGCTTTGTCATCAAATAAATAAATTGCTATTTAAATGGAAAACAGTTAAATTGTAATATTTCACAACATTATTGTTTTCTGTATTTTTGATCAGATAAATGCAGCCTTGATGAGCATAAGAGACAAAAACATAAACTTTTAAGTAAACAGTAGTGTACATCCTATTATTGTAGATCCGTACCTCTAATTTCACAGTGATCACTATTAAAATGAAATAAATACGGTGAGTTGAACCATTTCTTTTGACAGTGAAAGATGATTCTCTAATGGTCTCTTTTCAAAGTTTCTATCTATTCTCTCACCTCTTTTAGTCCATGGTGGCATTCCTGAAAGACCCTGCAGGTGCCCCCCTGTGGGAGGAGAACCCTGAGGCTAAAGATGTTGTTCACATAGAGTCAGAGAAGGTAAGTATCATTCTCTAAAGCTCACTGCAGCGAAGATCGGTTTTCTGCTGAGTATTTATCAGGTGTGGGAACGTCACACAGAACAAAAGACTTAGCAATCTGCAACAGAAGAAACCTACCTATTCTTCTGTCTCTAGAGGCTAAATCTGGCAGCTGGACTGTGTGTCCAGGAACAGATTTGGTCTTAAATGCCTTAAATGCCACAAATTGGAGCATTTGTGTTATGGATGCACCAACATTTTGGCCGCCAAAAATTGCATTTTTGGTCTTTAGCCAAAAGAGAAAAACTGCTGAAAATATATCAGAAATCAGACAGTGCAGATGACTGTGGCAGATTCAGTTAAAAAACAGCCACACTGTGCTGGTGTGTGATGGAGTAATGAAGCAGTATACTATGCTAATTAATCTCAACTCTTGTTTGTTGGTTTTACTGAGATCATTTAAAAACTCTACTAAAAGTTATAGCCTCTCAGCCTAGAGTGTTTGACTCACTCACTTTGTCCTGTTTGGCTTGCAGGATTTCCGGAAGCTGCTGAAAAAAGAGGAGCGGCCCATCCTCATGATGTTTTACGCCCCATGTGAGTCACCCCGTCTGTAATATTCCACCACTAAACACTTCATATGATGCAAACTGTGTGCAATCATGCAAGATGTTCTAGCAAAACAAATCTTGTAAAGTGTGATTGTGTGTGCCTGACTCAATGTAGTTTGTGAATATGGTCATTATATCATTAAGATGTCCAGCATTTGTCATTGTGACATTAGCAAGAGTTTAACTTCAAAAGACTCATCTGGATTCCTTATGTAGTGCTCAGAGGAACCCAAAAGCTCATTACTGCAATAGCTAGTCTCATAGATGAGGAATCAGCTGAAATCATATTTAGATTGACAGAAGCTCTAGGAAGTACCACCAACTTTTTCATTTTTCCCTCCAAGACTCCAGACAGTTTCCATTGAAAAAGCTTCTTAAGGTTACATTTAACCTGCAGCCATAAGGTTAATTAGATCATCAGTATTACTATCGTAAATACATTTAAGGAATAGATTTAACTTGCAGTACAATACCATTCAAAAGTTTGGGGTCAGTAAGGAAAGAAATTCATCATTTTATTCAGATAAATGCAATAAATTGATCAAAAGTTAGTTAAAACATTTACAACGTTACGAAAGACTTCCATTTCAAATAAATGCTGTTCCTAATAACTTTATATTCATCAACGAAGCCTGAAAAAAATGTATTACAGTTTACACAAAACTATTAAGAAGAACAATAGTTTTCAGCATTGATAAGAATTAGACATGTTTCTTGAGCACCTAATCTGTATAGTAGAAAGAGAAGTCATTTTATAGTGTAATAGTACATTACTGTTTTTACTGTATTGTATAAATGTATTGATGATCATAAGAGGTTTCTTTTAAGACTTAAAATATCTCACCACCCCACACAGATTTTACAATGGTTTAAGTTGGTCACACAGATTTGGCACATTGACCAACAGAAAGCTACTTTTTAAAGTGATGTTAACACTTTAGTTTAGGGTCCAATTCTCACTATTAACTAGTTGCTTATTAGCATGCCTATTACTATCATATTGGCTGTTTATTAGTATTTATAAAGCACATATTAATGCCTTATTCTGCATGACCATATTCTGCATCCCTTAAAGGGATAGTTCACCCAAAAATGAAAATGATCCCATGATTTACTCACCCTCAAGCCATCCTAGGTGTATATGTATATGTCTACATATCTTCTTTCAGACGAACACAATCTGAGATATATTCTTAGTCCTCCAAGGTTTATTATGGTTGTGAATGGGGGGCCAAAAATAATGCATCCATCCATAAAAAAAAAGTAATCCATATGACTCTAGGGGGTGAAAAAAGGTCTTCTGAAGCGAAATGATGCGTTTTTGTGAGAAAAATATCCATATTAAAACTTTATAAATAGTTTTAAATAACTAGCTTCCGACAGACAACGATACACGGAATGTGCGATTTGTGGCGGAAGAGTATCATTTGACCTGATGCACAATGTAATGACAAACACGGAGGCGCAGAGGATGGAGCAAAACAAATCCGATTATAAGTCTAAAATGATAATTTTTAAAGAGAAATGTCAGAGGATTTCAATATAAGAGAAGAGGAGCTTTAAATTTGTTGCACAGCCCTATTTGTTTGACCCGTGAGAGGCATTTAAGCTTATAATACTCCTACATACTGTGTCATACTATGGTCGTCTGCCAGAAGCTAGTTATTTGAATTGATAAACTTTTAAATATGGATATTTTTTTCTTACAAAAACGCATTGCTTTGCTTCAGAAGGCCTTTATTAACCCCCTGGAGTCGTATGAATTACTTCTTTCTTTTTTTTTATATATAGATGGATGCATTATTTTTTACTTCAAAACACAGCCCCTTATTCACTGCCATTATAAACCTTGGAGGTCTAAGGATATTTTTAAATATATCTCTGATTGTGTTCGTCTGAAAGAAGAAAGTCATATACACTTAGGATGGCTTGAGGGTGAGTAAATCATGGGATCATTGTCCTTTTTGGATGAACTATCCCTTTAATAAGCAATATTTAGGAGTTTATTATGACAAAAGTTGTAGTTAATAGTGAGAACTGGACCCTAATCTAAAGTGTGACCAAAGTGACTTCTGTGTGAGCTGTGATTCATATATTGCTACAGTATTGACTTTTGTCCATAAAATTTTGTCTAATATCTCATTAATGTGCCTGCACTTTAACCTCCAACATCTCTACATGTAGGGTGTGGTGTATGTAAAAGGATGCAGCCCATTTTCCAACAAGCAGCCACTGAGACAAAAGGAAAATATGTAAGTACAGTAGCATGTTAGAATCATGACCTATTGATTCCTGTTTTCACTTCTTTCTTTTTTTTTGCTAGACTGTATCTCAACCCTGTTTTTTTTTTTTTTTTTTTTTTTTAAACATATCTAGTACAGTTGTTGAATCACTTAACAGGTGGATGTTTTCAGAAACCATTGATGTCCCTTTTTGACAGAATGTTTAGTTCCCCCTCATTAGAGCGAGAGGCAATTTTGCTTAAAAGCTCTTCTGCTGATTTCATAGTACAGTTATAGGATGTACTTCCTGCTGTTGAAGTCTATGGTGAAGTATGGATTATATGCCAGCTCAGCTCAATATCTCTATGTGCGCTGCTGGGAGACCCACAGTACACTTCACCACACATTTTTCTCTCTCAGTCCTTCTCTTTTTTTCTTTTTTATCTCCCTCTGTCTTTCTCCCTGGTTTACATCTCAGAAAGCACACAGAAGCACAATCATAGATGGTTGAACTTTCATTCAAACTCAAATCGAAATTGAACATTTTTAAAGAAGACCCCACTGTGAATGTCAAAGCAGGAATGTTGTCAGCGTGGAAGCTTACGTAAGTCAAGAGAACATTGGTTAGTATCGTGCAGCTGAAGGTTTTTATATTCCTTTCTGAAAAGGTTAGTATGTTCCTTTTATCCAATGGTAAACTGAAAAATGTATCGCATAAAGAAAAACCACACAACAGGAAGGAGATTTGTTTTATTACTTTAATGTTAACACTTCACAATAAGGTTCAATTTGTTAACAACAGTTTTTTTGTAGTTTTTTTTATGAATAGATCATTCAAAAGAACAGCATTTATGTGAAATATAAAACTTTTGTAACATTATATATGTCTTAATTGTCACTCAATTTATAACCCAAAATTGACCAAAAAACTGACCCCAAAATTTTGAACAGTAATGTATACTTACACATTTTTAACATTTCAACTTTCATGTACTATAATTAGTATTAGTATTATGAACATTAATTAATAAAGAACAATAGATTATCATGAACCTGCATTAATAAATGCTGTAAAAAATGTTAATTCTTCATGATACCTAATGCATTAAGTAACGTTAATGAATTGAACCTTATTGTACTATTATAATTTTTTAAAAATTATTATTTTCTTTTCCCCACAAACGGAGGGATATTTAATCAGTAATTATTTCTCTAACCCCGGACTGATGAGTTAGCACTAGTAAATAAAGTGCTCTTTAGAGATTTGCATAATGAATGGGTAGCTTGCTGTTATGGATGCGATGAGTAGATTTGCTGCCTCCTGTGTTTCTGAGTTTCCACGTGCATGTGGCGAGAAGCTGATAGCGCTGCAGAAACATTGATGGATTTGGAAGGTAATCGCTGGTCAGCAGAGTTCGTCTGCATATTTTTCATTGGCCTGTAGGATGCATACGAGGCACCCGAGACGATTTGTAACTTACTCTGGGATAATATGCATTTATTTTGGAATTCATTATCAAGCATGGCCTGTCATAACAATGCAGTTTGTTTGAAATTAGGACACAAGCTATATTTTTTCAACTTAGAAGTGTGACATGCCATAGAAATGGATGAAGTTTTCTCATGTTTTCTCAAAGTAAATTGAGTCTGTAGTGACTTCCAAAACCTTCCTCCAAACCAAAGCGAGTTGAAATTGTTTTCAAGATGCGATTAGCATGTCAGGTCAAGCCTGCAATGTCATGAAAGAGTTGGATATTTACCGTGTGCCACTTCACTGCATGCCATCTCTGTCGACAAGCTTTCTGCGTACTCTGATGTGGCCATTCATCTTCATTTTCCTGTGTTTGAGGTGCTAGACAGGGATTGTTTGTTTGGAGTCTAATTCATTGCTTTGGTTGTAGGTGTTGGCTGGGATGAACGTGCACCCGGCAGAGTTTGACGGGCTCAAACAGGAGTTCAGCGTCAAGGGCTACCCAACCTTCTGCTACTTTGAGTAAGTTTGATTCTGCATAAACACAAGCAATGTCACCAATTAAACTAAATAAAATGGACTAATTTGCTAAGCATTAGTGCTGAGTGATATAGCTAAAAAGGATCTCTTTTTATTTTTCAGCCTGTTGATGTTACAGTATATATCTCTATTTATATAATTTCCTCTGCAATGCCTTAAATGGATTTTTATTATCATTTTAACCAATCAGTCATTGTTGGCAAGTAAATGATTTAATTCCACAAAATATGAAGGACATTAAGGGATTAGTTCACTTCTGAATTAAAATTTCCTGATAATTTACTCACCCCCATGTCATCCAAGATGTTCATGTCTTTCTTTCTTCAGTTGAAAAGAAATTAAGATGAGGAATAAGAGTCCTTATCTAGCGCAACGATTGTTAATTTTTCTTAAAAAAAAAAAATGTATATACTTTTTAACCACAAATGCTCATCTTGCACTGCTCTACGATGCGCCACACATTACGATGACGTAGGCGGAAGTACCGCGGTAGGGTGAAAAACCTCATTACGATACATCGTACGATATCGTTGTTTTACCTTTTATTTTTTACTTTTATTTTTTGTAAAGGGCATTTAGCTTAGTCTTTGCACCTTTGCTTTGTAGACATTGGATCGGTACTTCCGCCTGCACCACGCATAAACTTTGTAACATGATTACGCCATGCGTGTGGATCACAGAGCTAGTGCAGGACGAGCATTTGTGGTTAAAAAGTATATACATTTTTATTTATTTTTAGAAAATGACAGATCGTTTTGCTAGATAAGACCCTTATTCCTCGTCTGGGATCGTGTAGAGTCCTTTGAAGCTGCACTGAAACTGCAATTTGTACCTTCCACCCGGTGAACCCCAGTGAAGTCCAGTCTATGGAGAAAAATCCTGGAATGTTTTCCTCAAAAACCTTAATTTCTTTTTGACTGAAGAAAGAAAGACATGAACATTTTGCATGACATGGGTAAATTATCAGAAAATTTTCATTCAGAAGTGAACTAATCCTTTAATGTAACTTAACTATAGGAAGCCTTATGTTAAAAAAAAAAAAAATTTCATTTTAAGTATTTTTGTAAGTATGTGATATATATCGACCAGCCCTACCCATAATACTTTTCTTAAACCAGTTCTGCTTTATTAAAACTCTAGTGTCATAAGAATGTACATTTGTGATGCATTTGGTCTGAAGGAGACTAGGAATAATAGATCAGAATGGTACTTTTTCTATCCAATTAAGGGCCACTGGCTCTGTCTCATACACAACAAATGTTTTGAAAGGATTTTTGGAGACGTCTGTGCTTTTTGTAGAACCATTCACCAGTCCTTCATTTTCCACAGGCCCAAGTACATGAAATGTCAGCATTAAAAAATGCACCATAATGAACATCAGTTTTGTGGAGTGTTAACCACAAAAACCACTTTAATCAGTGGTTTTTATTGTTTTAATTTCATGTTACTGACAACAACACTGTTAAAAAGATTTTAACAATAAAGATTTCATCATTAGGTTATTCTGTAGAAAGAAAAGTTCCAAAAAAAAAAAAAAACATAAAATATGTTCATTCTAGTAAATATTTGTTGAAGTAGTTTAAACTTATAGTTGCACAAAATGTTCTTGACCGATACACAGCATAGCATTGCGGGGCAGAGAAGTGATTTGCATTATTTGAAAAAGTACTCATTTCTTCCAGAAAATAATCTTTGCATATTAAATTCCAAAGGTTAAAATTAATTCATTGCTAAGGCATTTTGGGGCAGCTTTTATATGTAGCGTGCTAGAACTAATAGCCCCAGCAAAAGGGATGATTTATGATTTTAAATGAATCAGAGAATTTTAATGTGTATTCTCTGCATGGTGCAATTTGTCCAGAGTCTTTTGCAAGTATATTTAGACTCTTAACTGCAGCTGTGTGCATTTAGCTTCTGTTTAGTGCTCCTTCATTACACAGCTGTTTTAATTACTAGAAGGTAATTAAATGCAGTCCTCTGCCCAAAGGCCAGATCTTTACATCACTGCACCAACCCATACCTCCCTACCTCAGCACTTCTCTTTTGAATCAATTGATATTTCTGTAATGCATTATTTGTCTGTGATCATGGTTCAAAGAGAGCATATTTAATTTAATTTATTATTTTATTACTGCTGTGGATTGCAAACAGATCTACATTAAGTAAGGTTTTGAGGTCCCTTGGAATCTGAAAGTCACTTTAGGCAAAAACGTTTTTTTTCCGACTAGAAAATCAAGATTTAGCCTGACACTAAAGTGATAATTCTGTTTGATGGACATGGGCTTTCCACTTTATTATTATATTTCTTTGTTTAGGTTGCCACAGCGCTTGTGAATCCCAATTGATTAGTGACAGTAACAAATGACAGTCCACTGCCAGCGTCTCTGCTAAGCTCTCACTTGCTGCAGATTATGTTGAGTCACGGAACGGGAGGTGGTTGAAGCCTTCTTCCGCATGTAGCTGTGTGTTCAAGAGCATTTCTGTATATGTTCATGATCTGCTTGTAGTTGTATGGATTAGTAAGAGCACAAAGGCTGCTAGCTGAGGTCTTTGATTATGCTAAGAGCCCTGGGCCAAATGGCTTAATTAGCTTTGAGTCAAATGCTCATTTAAAATGTTTATCTTGGATCGCAATAAGCTAGCAGCGGTCTTGGATGCCCTGCATCTTTGTTGTTTGGGCACAAATATCCTAAGCTGTCTAGTGCAATTTATGTTGAGAAAATAAGTACTAATAAATATTGACTTCTCCCATTTAGTATGTCCTTTTTGAAAGAAGGCAAGATTTGAACTGATTTTTTAAAATCAATGCTAACAGCTTTAAACAAACCTTCTGTTTCTGTTTTAAAAACTTTTGGTCATTTTTTTTTATTTTTTATATATAGACATTAGAGCGAGTACAGAAAATAATGGGATCGTGATAGGACATGGGCCAGAATCAATCCCACGTCTCCTGCAAGCACCGTGGCGGGGGCATGTGCACCAATCACTCCGACCTATTTTACAAACGAATTTTTTCCTCCCAAAATTGTGTCCATCTTATATCGGTGATTTAAAATGTACAGTTGTTTTGTTAGCTCATGATGAAATTATTTGTTTTCAGCCAGTTAATCATAAAGATTTATTCTGCCCTTTTTTGTTCTTTTTTTCAAAAAGGAAGGGGAAATTCTTGCATCACTATGAGAATTATGGAGCCACCTCCAAAGACATCGCTGATTGGATGAAAAAGTGAGTATATAAATAATCTATACTTTTCTTCTTTTTTTTTCAACTTTCAACAAACAAACATGCACAGCTTCTCTTCATTCTAGCACACTTTACTATTATAAAAGCTATAAAGAATCACTATGTTTTGAAGAGGTGTGACACCATTATCCAGGGAGTGTTTTACAGGAACTGTGGTGTGAAAGATATGATATGCACTGTAAAACAGTGGACGTAAACAGTCCTCTGTGCCTCCTAACAGATGTGATGAGGCTTTAATCTCTCTGCAGTGTCTTAACCAACTATTAAACTGACAAAGTGAACAAAATAGAAAATAAGTCTACACTGCCTATTTACATGTCTCAGAGATAAACTCTGAGATCTGAGCATGCAACGCAACAAGTAATTTATGGATTGCATGAATGTTCCAGTCATGCAGTAGCCCAATTGCCTAGCAACATAAAAAAAAAAAAAATGGCTGATAATACGGGTCAAGAACTAGACCAGTTGAACTAGGCCAGAACATCCCTGTAGTGTACTGAGCAATATTTCTATTGTTAAAGTTTTGAATTGTGTGCTTTAACATGACACATGAATAGTTAGTGGGTAGTCTAGTATAGCCAGACCCTTTTTATTGGCGTTAAGTCTGGTCCACTTATTCTGGTCAGTAACTTCTCAATAGGACTGTTTCAACAATATGTCAAGTCTAACCAAAGCTTGTTTTGCATTTTGTGTCATTTACTGGGGTAACACTTTATTTTAGGGTCTAGTTGCTTATTAGCATGCATATTACTGGAATATTGGCTATTTATTAGTACTTATTAAGCACATATTAATGTCTTATTCTGCATGACCTTATTCTACATTCTTAATCCTACCCAATACCTAAACTTAACAACTACCTTACTAACTATTAATAAGAAGTAAATTTAGAAGTTTATTGAGGAAAAAATTTTAGTTAATAGTTTATATGTGTTCCCTATACTAAAGTGTTACCTTTACTGGCAGATAATCTGAACTTAAAATGAAACCAGTGTAGAATAACTTTTAAACCGCTGTGTATTTTTCAATTTTCAAACTCAATTTTGAAAATTGAAAAATACACAGCGGTTTAAAAGTTTTGGCTCAGTAAGACTTTCTTTCAAAAAAAAAAGAAAAAAAAAAGTTTTTATTCAGCAAATGCATTAAATTGCTCAAAATTTGACAGTAAAATCTTACAAAATAATGCTACAAAAGATTTATATTTCAAATAGATTCTGTTCTTATGAAACTTTCCATTCATCAAAGGATCCTGAAAAAAAGAATCAGGGTTTTCACAAAAATATTAAGCAGCACAACCGTTTTCAACATTGATAATAATGAAATGAGCACCAAAGCAGCATATTAGAATATTTTCTAAAGGATCATGTGACACTGGCTGCTGAAAATTCAGCTTTGCCATCACAAGGAATAAAATACATTTTAAAATATATTCAAATAAAAAAAGTTATTTTAATTTGTTATTTTAATTTTCACAATATTACTGTTTTTACTGTATTTTTTTTATCAAATAAATGTAGCCAAGGTGAACATAAAGACTTATTTTGAAAACAAATTATTGCCAACCCTAAACTTTTGAACAGAAGTGTTTTAATGGTTTGATGCCACTAACAGCGGGTCCGTTCTTCGTACCTCGCTTAATACATCTGAGATGATTTGACAGATGCCAGATCTTCTAATCGTGATAACTAAACTCTGACTAATTTGGTTCTTCAAACGATTTTGCAGATTGGATTACAATATCTGGATTGAATTTTCTGCGATTACTGCGCGTTCTTCTGTTCCTCGAAAAGGGAAGATGTATCGATACTCGAAACCACGTTCAGCAGTGCAGCGATTGGCTGGCTGGCAGCATAGTGACATCGTGTAATTAAAAAGACACCTGACGAATTTCTGGACCTTTACAAGAAAACAGCTAAGCAACCAAAAAAATGTTTTTTTAAATCAATATTATTGTCCCTGGTTCACATTAGGGTACGCTTGTAAGAAAGTAGCAGTGGCTGGGACAGACTTTAAGAATCACCTCCACTTAAAAAGATGCCATCAAATCCTGTTTACATGAAATAAGCCTGCTCCCGAACAGGTTTGAGCTTACGGACATGTTGCTATGACAGCAAGTCCAGGATGAGCGTCAAAGAACCGAACAATCCAAGATTATGCCAAATCGTCATCAATCAAATCCAGCTAACTGAGTTAGCAACGAACGGACCCCAGGGGTGCGTTTCCCGAAAGCATTGTTAGTCAACTATGGTCGTAAGTCCCATTGAACTATATTGGTAACAACGGAACTTGCTTTGGGAAACTTGCTTTTGGATGAAATCGCTTTGGGAAATGCACCCCAGGAATACAAATCCAATTATTGGTTGTTCCTCAGAAATGATCACTATAGCAAACTGGTACATTATAAACACTTTATTTTTAGGGGGACCAATAAAAGTTGCCAACCAATTTGTTTGGAACTAGCAATTTCAGTCAGCTCTTACCATTTTTGTTTGCTGTATATCCATGATACAGTCAGTGAATGGACTGTGGGTGGTCTATAGTTTGTGAGAAACAGAAAATCATTATTGCAATTCCATAAACTACAGTATATGACAGCTGGAGTTGATTGACCAATACAAGTGCATGTTAAAAGATTCCAATTGTGACCTCCTGCTCTCAAAACACTTTCAGATGTCCATAGCTTGGAATTAATTTTGAATGAAGTAAATGGAAAACACTAGCAACCCCAACCATTTAGTGCATTTTACCCACCGAATGGTTGAGTTTGCTAGTATTTGTCTCTGGCAAAGCTGCCTCTGGCTAGTCTTTGTTCAGCTGACTCACTTCTAGAAGCCAAGCTTTTGGCTCTTTGCACTCTACAAGGGAATCATTTGGACTGTTCTTGTATGGGCACAGGGCCCATCAGGAGACAGATGTGAATTGCAGGCTCAGGCTAGCTCTCTTCAGTCATGTGGGTGTGACTGTTCCCCGCCAGATGTAGTGTACTGGCAGAGTCCAACTTATAGCTTAGGTGCCTCTCATTAATCATTTGGAGAGTTTTGAGTCATATAGTCATGAAGTTCATAGGCTTTGAGACAACAAAAACATATTGACTAATGGAAATGATTTTTAACTACTTGTTTTTATGTTGCATAGCCCTCAGCCTCCACAACCTAAAACTCCAGAGGTGCCCTGGTCAGAGTCCGGCTCAGCGGTTTTCCATCTGACCGATGAGTCTTTTGACACGTTCCTAGAGGAGCATCCTTCAGTCCTGGTCATGTTTTACGCTCCCTGTGAGTATCATCAACACTGCTCTTGCTGGTCATGGTGACTGCATTTTACAAGTATCATCTTTATTGGTCCTGGAAGAATATATCTTTATCAACCAATAAGATTTTAGGGTTCAGTTTAGGGCTGGACTTGGCTAGAATGACATTTAGGGGTAGTAAAAGGGATAGTAAATGAAATTTAGGGGTTGTTAAAAGGATAGTGCACTCAAAAATAAAAATTCTGTCACTTATGTCACTGTATGAATTCATTTATTCTGTGGAACACAATTTTTTCCCGTACAATTAAAGCCAGTGACCTTTTTTGAGTTCTGCAAGAGAAAGAAAATCCTACAAGTTTGGAACAACATGAAAGCGTGTAAATGATGACAGAATTTTCATTTTTGGGTAAACTATCCCCAATTGTTAGTATTATGTTGGCAAGAAAGTCATCAAAATCACTGAATTACCATGTTTTTATGGAAATGTTATTACAATAACACCATAATTATTTGCACACATACTAAGATAGAACCATAGTACTCTTTGAAGTACATTGGAGTAATATCATTGTATAGTACATGGATATTTTACAGTATAAGGATCATTACCATCATTTTTTGTAAGTCTAATTTGAACCCCAGTAGAGTTCAAAGACAGAAAAAAACACTCTGAGAACATTGTGTCAATATATCTTGGTTGAATTGCACTTGTGCGCTGTTGATGTGTTTGTCTATCAATTTTATTCTCAGATGAATCTGCCTGACACAGATTTGCTGATATGAACATGTCTGTAGTATTTCAGTTTCTTAGGAGGTTGCTTTTTTAGTGATTGAAGGAAGATGGCTCTCAGGTTTCATACATTTTTGATCAAACACCTCAGATAGAACATATTCATTTCCTGTATGACACAAGGTGTATCTTACCAATCTGCCTCTGTGCCTACAGTATATGCACAAAAAACATGAATATACTAAGAAGGTACAGAATGACTAATTTAAATTCTCATCAGCTAGACCAAATGCAATATCCTTGTTTAGACATAAACCTCGGTTCACATGCACGCAGTTATCATTGTGCCAGTGACAACATCGGTTAGGACTCTCGACACACATAATCGACACTGCTGTTTGGTGAAAGAAAAAAAAAGACCCTTTCTCTGCAGAAACACAATGCATACTGACACCCCCCTCAGTGTACAAATTTCATGTGTCACTTTTATTAATAACATTTTTTTTTTTAGAAAGTTGCATCATTCTTACAAAAATGCAAACACATTTATAAATCAATGACCAGATTTTTTTCATATTCCCATAGTGTAAATAAGTGCGTAATAAATCCAGGCTTGACTTAGTGAGCTCTGGCTCATCATAACTGGAAAGGCTGTTATGATTATGTAACAGGTGGAGAATTGGAAAGGAATATCTTTAAATATTTGGAAGGGAAATATAATTTCTTTCCAGATGAGTGCTGTTTCTGATCATTTCATGACTGACATGAAGTCTTCTATGTCAGTTTTCGAGCAATGCAACTGACTCTTGCATGTGAACATGGTTTGTGTAACATTAGCAACACATTAAGCAAAACGCTAATCATATTAATTACCGTTATGTGTTCGACGTTGTGAAAAGCGATACTATTGTGCAGCGTTTACTTCGGTAAGTTGACCGAGTGGATCTCAATGAGTGGAGGCGGGGCTAATTATCATATTCATAGATCCGTGTATATTAAATGAGGCAAAGGTGTAGAGTTACATTCAAGCTATTTTAAGGCATTAAGTTTTTTTTTTGTTGTTTTTTTTTCTCACAGGAAAAAATGTTTAAATGTCATTTTTAAGGGATAAAATGATTGACTACAGGGGGACTTTAATATCTTAAAGTGCACATAACTTTGACAGCCCTACTCAAAAAATACATTTTGTAAAACATTTTTTGTTTCTCATACTTTTTTTGGATACGTGTTAATTTTGTTAAAATTATTCAAAATTATCTGATTTTCATCCTTGTGATGGTCTTTAGGGTGTGGCCACTGTAAGAAGATGAAGCCAGAGTATGATGAAGCTGCTGAGATTCTCAACAAAAACCCAGAGGTGAGTTCCTTCATACTAATTCTCTGACATATGGGAAATGGATATGTGCTTGTTGTAAAATTCGTACATTCTTGGTCTTTGCAAGAGGCAACTTAGAGGCAGGATAGCACCTGTGTACTTAACGAAATGGTTCTAGGTGTGTAGTTTTTGCTTTGAGGCATTCCTTGTTAAATTTTTTTTTTTTTTTAAAAGTCTGTGTCCAATTGGCTTGATTAAAAAAGCCAACTGTAATTTCCTATCATCCTAGAAAATTTGATAACACCCTGTGGCAAATCCCAAAATAATGTTTTACTCTTCAACATCCTTTGGATTCAAAATTTCCGTCCTTCCATGATATGTTTTTTTTTTTTAAGCTTTAAAATTACAACATGAGACATTTACAGTTCATAAACATTTCTGGCCGTGTTGTGCAAGTGGTGTGTTTCTCATTTTCCAGGGCTGTCCGCAGCGCTGGCTCTGCTTTCTAGTCCACAAACGCAGGCCAATTTCAGTCACCAGAGCCTTATAGTTGGAGTATTTATCTCATTTTCCTTTTCCTCTGTGCTGTCCCTCTAGCCTTCAGCTTGGAGCTACTCAGAGTGATGCTCTTCCCACAGTTCAGTAACGACACATTATGCATTATCTAATACTTGCTCTAGTCCTCACATCTTCTCCCTTGAGAGAGCTGAAGTCATTTATTTTTCTCATTCCTTTTGCTCACAGTCCTACAACAGTTTAAAGAGAGAGTCCATGTGTCAAGATCTTTTAAAAAAAATATTTTTAATTTGCATCTCGCTGAGAGCTTGGTATAAGGGTGTTTAAATGT
The DNA here is from genome assembly GCA_037101425.1 of Elopichthys bambusa. Classification (NCBI taxonomy): domain Eukaryota; kingdom Metazoa; phylum Chordata; class Actinopteri; order Cypriniformes; family Xenocyprididae; genus Elopichthys; species Elopichthys bambusa. The sequence goes on from CM074438.1 coordinate 21,333,902, forward strand.
GCATATAGGACATAAGGGGTTACGAACACCACATTTTGCAAGTGGATGGTGGAGAAATTGAAGCGGCCGTGCTTATCTCTCAAGTATGTTGTTGAAATGCGGCGCTGTTACTTTAATGAGAGAGATGTGTTTGTGTATTGGTTGTCAAGCGGTTTGGTTTGCATACACTTCTAATTGGCTCACAGATCCGATAGCTGTCCATAGATTATTTGGCCCCTGCGGGGTTGGTGCCTAAACTGAAACACAAATCCTTTGTTTGTGATAATGACCCAGGCTCTCATCATAGATTTAAGGTATCCCATTGACAGATGTTTGCAGAAAGAGGCAGTTAATTGAGTTTAAGCTGAGGAAAAATTCACAATGACAGTCCATTCTGCAGCTATATAATGGAGGAAACAAAGCTGTGCCAAATTGTGCTGTCATTTCATCAGGAAAAAAAGAAGCCTGTTGTCTCCACAACTTCAACAAATTGATTGTTTAAACTGGGGATGTCATAAATCTGTCTATACATTAGGCCTTTGTGTAACTATAATTTTCTGGAATTTGTGTGCATGACACTCAAAGGGTATATTTATGCAACAGTGCTCTTTGTGTCCCTCTTGCAGAAAAAAATAACAGATATGATATTTCATGAAATGCAAAGTTTTTAGTTGTTGTTTTTAAATCACGTAAATTCACATATTAACTTTAAAGGGTTAGTTCACTCAAAAATGAAAATTCTGTCATTAATTACTCACCCTCATGTCGTTCTACACCCGTAAGACCTTCGTTCATTTTCAAAACACAAATTAAGATATTTTTCATAAAATCTGATGTCTCAGTAATTGATTTGACATTGATTTGAACAGCAAGACAATTAACACTTTCAAAGTCCAGAAAGCTACTAAAGACATATTTAAAACAGTTCATGTGACTACAGTGGTTCAACCTTAATGTTATGAAGCGACGAGAATACTTTTTGTGCGGCAAAAAAACAAAATAACGACTTTATTCAACAGTATCTAGTGATGGGTGATTTCAAAACACTGCTTTATGAAGCTTCAAAGCTTTACGAATCTTTTGTTTCGAAACTTCGAAAACTGCCAAAGTCATGTGAACCACTGAAATTTCGAAACACTTATGACGTAACGAAGGCTCGTTTACTGAAATCACGTGACCACTGATGCAATCAAAAGACTCAGAAAGCGTCAAAGCTTCATGAAGCAGTGTTTTGAAATCGGGCATCACTAGATATTGTTGAATAAAGTCATTTTGGTTTTTTTGGCGCACAAAAAGTATTCTTGTTTTAGTACCTTTCTGGGCATTGAAAGTGTAAATGATCTTGCTGTCAATGCAGGCCTCACTGAGCCATCGAATTTTAAATATCATAAATATCTTAATTTATGTTCCGAAGATGAACAAAGGTCAAACGACATGAGGGTGAGTAATTAATGACAGAATTTTCATTTTTGGGTGATCTAACCCTTTAACATTCCTAATTTAAACCAGTTAGATATAAAGACAGATGTATTCTATCTTTAGATATACAGAAAGTGGTTTTAAAATGTAATGTTTGAGGGAATTTTATTGAAGGCTATATTCTCAATCTCCTCTCCTGAGCTTCAGAAATTTTTGAATAATTATGCATCTCATCTACTCCACCTACAGGAGGTCCATTCAATCACAGAACACAATCAGTATTAAAATGACAACTTGCTCTGTTCTCAAATTATGTAGCCTCATGATTTTAATTAAGTTGTTCACATAGACATTTGAAACTAAATGAGTTCCATAATTGCTGGAAAGATTTTTAGAGAGTGATTTGGATTAAAAATGAGCATCCCTAATTTGCTTGGCACCTTGATCACATTGAAAAAGATCAGTTTGCACAGGCTTTTTTTTTTTTTAACAAATAGACTAACAATGTCTAACATGTAGGATCTATGTTTTTATGATCTTTATGTATTTTAATTAATCAGCTGAAAGTAAACGGTACTTTTCTCTCTTTGTTTATCTGTATGGTTTTAGAGCCCAGGTGTATTGGCAGCAGTGGATTCCACCATTCACAAGTCCGTCGGAGAGCGGTTTAAAATCTCAGGCTTCCCCACAGTGAAGTACTTTGAAAAGGGGGAGGAGAAGTACACACTTCCTCAACTCCGGAGCAAGGACAAGATCATCGAGTGGCTGCAGAAGTAAGTTGACTTAGTCTTTTCCACTCTGCTCTTCGATGGTTTATTGACCAACAGCATGAGAAATTAAATTTATTTATTTATTACGGAGGTGGGTTTAGTGCTCAGCTAAGGTCTCTATAAAACACTATAAATAGTGAGGAAGGTCTATTATAAATACTAAACATGTCTAAGCACCAACTTTGTAGTTTTGATTTATATGTTAAAGTGATAACTGAATGTCACTAAGTTAAAACAAGTGCTAGACTTTAGATAAAAAAAGTGAATCATTTCAGTGAGATGGTGCAGAATTGTTTGAAAGGGCCACATACATTTGACCTAGATATGTTTTTCACACATTACTGAACTTCACACTAAGAGGGCCACATAACTGACAGGGGTTCAGTCAATGGGAACATGCTCTCAAAAACACGCACTGACTGATTCTAAAGAGCGACCTACATGTGGGTTGGGAGGCTGAGAATTTACTTTTACACTGCTGTCTCCCTTGACTTTTTGGGATGTGTTCAGCGGAGCTTGACTTCAATCAATCACTGTTAAACTGACCTCTCAGGAAGAGCTTGCCCTTGCTTTGATCCTGGAGCAGTCCTGCTGTGCGGGCATCAGCTTTGAGTTTAAGTGCATGACTGTGCCATCTCACAGGTCCCAGAACAGCAGGGCCAAGCCTGTTGTCAGACTCATGGCATTACTGCAGACTTGTAGAGATGCAATATGCTAATACCATGTGACATGGGAGAGCACAAGTTTAGATTTTCTTTAGTCCTGAAGTGAAGTCATGTTTAAATTGTTTATTGGGTGACATGCATGTTCAGTAGGGCTGTAAATTAATTGTAATTGATTTTCAGTTTTGATTTTTGGCTTCCAACAATTATGAAAACAAGATAATTGAGGTAAAATGATTATTGTGCTGGTGCCACATTCAGCTGTGTGCTTTCGTTCCTCACCAAGCCAGACTTAACATCCAAATCAGCCGAATAAGTCAGTGCTATAAAATGCAGTCTACTGTTGCTAAACTGCGGGACGTGCCTAAAAATAAACAGCGTTATTAAAAGTGCATTAAGCGCTAGGAGGCTTTCTGTGCGTGCGCTCTGAGATGGGGCGGAACGCGCATAAGCAAAGTATACTGTGGACTTCGCGTCTGAACGGTCAAATAGCCTACACACAATAATGTCAAAATGTAATTTTGGTAAGTATCCTCGTAAACACGGACGGTTATCTCTTAAGTGAATGTAAACGGTTGAGAAAGAAAATGCGTGTGTAACACTACATTGGATCTGTGCATTCGGTCTTAAAGTGACAGCAGCCCAATGTTCAGTCATTAATGTTAATCAAACGACAAAAGACAAAGATAAAAATCACTCACTACTCTTGAATTAACAGCTTTTGTAGCTTTAATAAGGGTTAATCTATATTTAATGTATACAGTGAAGACTATGCAGTGTTATTTTAAATTTGATTGTTATTATTTATCTGAATACCACTGTTAGTACATCTGTCTGGAAATATCACCCACCAATAATCGTTTTAAATAATCATTTCAGTAGTGACCAAAATAATTGTGATTATGATTTTTGCCATAATCAAGCAGCCCTAATATACAGACGGTGTTCCAGACTGTGACTACTTTTACAAGTCGTGCATGTGCGACCTGCAAATTTTATTTATTTTTATTTCATGTTGAAAAAATGAGTAGGGAGCGAGTCCACCAGTGTAGGCCTGTGTGTGTGAGGGGGAGGGTCCAGTGTCATGAAAAATCGAGTCCACCCCGCCCCCAGGAATCGGGTCTCCTTTAGGACCCAGGTGGTAATGTTGTTATCGTGATGTCTTGACTAATTATAACCTATTTCACTATTGTATGATGTACATTAAATGCACAAACAACATGCTTGAAATACAAAAAAAAAAAAAAAATATATGAATGCCTATATGTATTGCATAATAAAACAAACTGGAAACAGATATTGGAAACATTCCTTAAATAATATAAGCTAAGCTAGCAGGCTAATCGGGTGGATGTATGCTATGCTAGTACATATGCTAACAAAAAACAAAAAAAACGTAAGAATGAGAAATGCTTGATTGCACAACCTATAGCTTCAGTTTTATACTAGTATATGAACAATGTAATGTATTACATTACATTGGTCATTATAATGTATTTTAAATTATATAAATCATAATGTGATTTTTGGAGGAAGTATAATCAGGCAACAAAAATACTACCCATTAAAAGTCAGTTGAACCAATGGAATCACTCGGGGTCCTAAAGAAGACCCGGTCAGAGATCGTATTATAATAGGGAGATAAGAGCAGAGATCGTATTATTATAGGGAGATAAGAGGGTCTATATCTCTTACCATTGGAGAAAGTATAACGGCTAACTTAATCATGTGCGGCACCTCTCAGCCTATCGTGTCGCTGTTCAAAACTCCTCCCTGCGTACCGCCAATGCGTACCGCCCGTACCGCCAGTTAGCATTAGCAGTTACGCTTTTTTGTAGTGCTGGGCGGTATACCGGTTCATATGGTATACCGGTTTCAATTTTGAGACCAATATGTATTTTTCAAAAACCACCATACCGGTGTGTAGCTGAAACAGCTGCTGTCTCTATTCAGTGGCCATGAAGTGCTATGTAGAGTGTATATTTTATGAACTTTTCACCGTTTAATTTGATAGAACTATCGATATTTGTCGTATCATATACACAGGAAGTCAAAGGTCTTCACGACCCTGTCAAAATAAAAGGTCTTCATTGAAATGACAGAAATTGCACAGTAAAAATGTAGCCTACTTATTAATATTATTAATTTAATTAAATAATTTAATTATTTGATTACATTTTAAACTTGTTAGCTTTATGAACTGATCTGATTACAATTAATTTTTTAATTGTCCTTACAATGTTTATTTAATATATTCCCTGTACTCCTGACGGTAAAATATGCCAAAATAAAGGTCCAGTGCAAAAAAACGTGACATACCGTGAAACCGCCAGAATCTTAAAAAACAAACATGATAGAGATTTTTGGTCAAACCACCCAGCACTACTTTTTTTTGACTAAAGGTTGCAGGCTTGCCTTCCAGTGGCTTTGACCCGGTTCCTGGGGGGACTCAATTTCTCACCACACCGGGAGTGATTAGTCAACTGCACTGGTCTCGAGTCGTCATGTGCCCCGCTGTTGCTGTGTCTAACGTTACAGCTAAGTCAAAAATGGCGAAACGAACCATTGACGCTTTTTTCGCACCAGAGCCATGCCCTCTACAGCAACAAATTGCAGAGAAGGAAAAATCAGAAGTCAGAAGAAGCCATTGTATCAAAAAAGGCAAGAAAACAATATTTCTGGCAGAAATGACTAAGGGAGTTTACATGGCTTTGATGTTGCAAAAACACTTAACACCACGGACTGTTTCTTCTGCTCTCTATGTGCTCTAAAACATGCCTGGAAAAACAAGTTTGCCGAGGCAACCGCCACCACAAAGTGTAAACATGACACACTAGTTAAGCACGAGCAGCTAGAAGCATAAAATATGCCCAGACAGATACATTAATGAAACTGCATCGCCACTTCCAACAGCATTTCGCAGGCAGGAAGCTAACATTCAGTCAGCAGATGACAGTGAAATTTAACACAGCTTATTTCATAGCTAAGGAAGAACTACCATTCACCAAATTCAAGGTCAAATTGAATTGTTAAAAAACAACGGCATAAAATTGAATCCTACATACAGCAACGACACAGCATGCACGCAGTTCATTAGCGCTATTGCAGATTCACTCAAACAGAAGATGCACGATTAAGGACGCCACTTATCTCGTTCATGATCGATGGTGACCAGACCACATGCTTTGTTTGCATCTATGGATGTACATTTTAAGCTGTGATTCTTGTACTGTAATGATATCCCTGTAAAATGGCATATTGTAAGTTAAGTCTGTTTATTACCAAAGCATTTGTCAGTAATACAGTTAAAATGGGGAAAAATTTGAATAATTGCGTTGCAGGTCGATTTAAGGTGTGCCCCTAAATTTTCTGCTTGTGCTCCTAGTAGAAAGGGTTCTAGACCCCATATATATATTTAAAATGGCCCCAAAAAGTATATTGTCATTGCAGTAAATAACAAAAGGTCAAATCAAATATATACATTACCATTTAAAGGTTTGGGGTCAGTAAGATTTATTTAATGTTTTTAAAAGAAGTGTTATGTTCGCTAAGGATGAATTTATTCTGATATGCCAATTTTCTGCTCAAGAAGCATTTCTTATTATTATCTTATCAATGTTGTGCTGCTTAATATTTTTGTGGAAACTGTGATTCTTTGATGAATAGAAAGTTCAAAAGAACAGCATTTATTTGAAATAGAAAACTTCAATGTATCAATGTGAAAGTTATTACTATCACTTTTGATCAATTTAAGTTATCTAGGCTGAATAAAAGTATTAATTTAAAAAAAACTAACCCCAAACGGTCGTGTATATGTAGTGTACAGTATATACACTATTTCATAATAACTTTTTAAATGTAATTTAATAAAATTCTGTGGCATAAGTGTCTAAATACTTTTGGAGCCATTCAGTTTTGCTGAATTTATGGGTGTAAGTCTAATTACATCGGCTTTTTATTCTGTATATTAAAGTGATTTAAATTTGTATAGTTATTACATAATGACCTGGCTTGTTGTGAGTATTCTAGTTTCAGAGATCTCAGCCTAACAGCTTACATGTTTAATCACAGGCTCTCTCTTTTTTCTCAGTCCCCAGGCCCCACCTCCTCCAGAGAAGTCATGGGAGGAGATGCCGTCCAGCGTGAGCCACCTCGGAGCCGAAGATTTCAGGGAATCTCTGAAAAAGAAGAAACACGCCTTGGTCATGTTCTACGCTCCATGTAAGCCTTCTGTTTTGTTTTTGTTTTTTCTTCAAAAGTGCTGCAGCTGTAGTTTTTGGCTCAAAGCACGTATCCAGGCTTCTTCTAAACCTTTTAACATTACGAAGCGGAATTTTGTTGCATCCTCCTAAAACATCATGTGTGACGACAATTATATGGAGCACTGAAATGTGCAGGTGCTGTAACATCTGCCAAATGGCACCATAGCTTCCTGCATATAATATTTTACAATGTTTAAAATATTCAAAATAGACCATAACAGTTTAATATGATGTTTGAATCTCTATATATTTCTGATATGGTAAAAGCCATTATAAATGTTTAGGCTCAAGGAAGCAAAGGGAGATTAATTACTTGCAAATATCTTCCTCTGCTATTATTTGTGAACCCAAACACAGTTTAATGTAATTCATTTCAATTCATCTGAGTTATATAGTGCTTTTTACATATTACATATTGTTCCATAGCAGCTTTACAAAGAATAGTGCCTTACAAAAACCCCTCAATAAACAAGAAAATTGTGACCATGGCAAAGAAAAAAAATAAAGAAAGAAATGAAAACATCCTAATTTCATTACTGTAATGAAATAAAATAAATGAAGATAAGTAAATGAAAATAAAAATATAGTGTAATAATAATAAAAAAAAAAAAAATATATATATATATATATATATATATAATACTTTAAGACAGTTGCAGTATGTCAATACTGAAGCTTGTTGCCCTTTTATATTGTACATCTGCGACAAAAAGCCCCAGATCGTAGCCAAATCGTTGTGACACTCTTCCAATTTGCGCAGATGCTACAATGCATTTCAAACTGTTTTGAAATCTGGCCAACCAGTCGTCAGGTCCGTGTGTTGTCACTAGCAAGAGAGCAGCGATGAGCAACAGCCAATGAAATTGCAAGAGGAGGGCTAGACAGTGGGAAGCAGGAGCCAAAAACAAAACATCAAATTGCTGCCCACGTCTCCCCCAATACTGTCTCATCCTTATTGGCATTCGTCTCATTTTCTTCTCTTTCTTCCTTCATGTTGTTTGTTGACATGTTGTCAAGAATTGTAGTGTTGCTATGTGCCTGAGTTTGTGTGTAAACAAATCTCAAGATCACAGCAATAGTCAGGGAGACTGATCTTGTAATTTGATGCATGTTTTCTGCTGTTTGTAGTGTAAAGTTTGCACCAATACAACATAAAACAAGAAACTGTCACTGAACTAGTATACTACTTGTACTATGTTTGTCTTTCTATGGCAGAAATAGCAAGAGTAGTATGGTAGTATGTGGTTCTGAATTCAGCACCTGGCCATACTAATTTCTATACTTGATAATATACTTCTAGATACATTACGGCAATGAAAATTGAAGGGAAATGTGCTTAATTTGTCATGAATATAATGTCATAATATAAAAAGCCATAATGGTCCCATTTTCTGTATATGGGCCAAGCCAATAATGGCGAAATATTTAGTGTTTTTTTTCTTTCATCTTTTAATGGTCTTGGCTGGAATCAAAATCAAAATCTCGATTAATTGAACATTTTACCTCGATTACGATTAATAAACAATTATTTTGTTTTAGTTTTTTTTCATAGTTCGCTGACAAAGATTTGTACTGTAAATATGCTTGAATATTAAAGGTTTAAAAAAAAAAATTCCTAATAAAAGAGTGCTCTGACATAGCTCACTTCTAGCTGTTATTTTATCTATGGTTCATAACATTTCTTACAGATTTCTGCTCGTTGTAAATCAGATACAGATAAATTATCACAGTACCACTACATTTATTTGAATGCGTTAATAAGCGAGCGATTGCGTGTGTTAATTAGTCATACTGTCTCTATTAAATGTGAAGCTGTGGGTTGTAAGTTGTTACTTCAAAAGTAGAAAAATATATGCTATAACTTTAGTTTTTTTAAGCTACTTTAGAGATAAATCACAGGACAGCGTTAACAACTGCACTGCAGTTTCTGCACTCCTCTCTGTGCGCGTGATCTTCACGTGATGTGCAGCTACTGTCTGTATGAGTGTTCGTGTGCCACAATGCATCAGCGCAGTAGCTAAATGTAATACACATCCGATGCTCTAAAATCGCTTAAATGTCCAAACTGACAAGCCTTACAATTGACAAAGTTTAGTGAAGATGCAAGTGAAAGCGATCTCACTTAGGCGCTCGCAGGCTGTCTGTGTGTGTGCGTGTTGACTCAGCGTTTGAGTTCGCCTTCGTGTTGTTTCCATGCCACTAACTGGACTAGCGGAGTCATGTGACGACACACACGGTAGTATGTTTTTAAGGGAAAAGCATTTACAGGATTAATAACCGACATGGGAAAATTACATCGGTTAGAGGTTCTGAATTTCGGTTTCAGTTACTTTTCAATTAATCGTCCAGCCCTATTCTTAACCATTTGAATCACAAATCACTGGTTAGGAAATTAGCAAGAGTTGCACAAAAACTGTAGATAAAGTAACTTAGCATGGAATAGCTGCCCCCAACTTGCAGACAGTTTTACAAGAAGAAGAGTCAGTGTTCCACTCAATGTTAATGGCTTCAAACAGTTCATGAGTAGCTGAAAAATGTCTCCCAGTTAGTTTGAGTTTAATGTGAGACTAAATATTCACTAAATCTGGACTCTGACCAGGCCAAAACATGAGCCTGATAGACTTGTTCTGAAGTCACTTCTTGGATGTCTTCGCAATTTGGGCAGGAGCATTGTCTTGTCGAAAAATAACACCTAAACATTTCTTTTTAGATAATTTTTTATTTGTGGAAATCAAGCCATTCTGCAATATTCTCCTGTACTCCAAAGCATTAAATGACTTTTCAAAGTGAAGTAGCTCATCAACACCAGCAGCTAAAAAGGCTCCTCACACAGTGACACCTCTTCTTCCATGCTTCACTGTGGTAGAGATGCATTTATTATTATATTTCTCACCACATTTTCAAATACACCACTCTGGAGCATCACCATGCAACTCGTGTTTCATTGTGATTCATCACTCCACAAACAGCTTCCCATATTCTGCCAAAAACTTAATTCTGTCTTTGATGTTTTTCTAAACAAGCAATGGCTTTTTATGTAGTGCATTTACTTAAATTTTGTTAAATTTATGTTTAAAGCTGCTGTCTGTAATTTTTTTTTTTTTTTTTTTTTTTTTGGTTAAAATTTATCCAAAATAATTTTTTGAGCATTACATAACCAGCCAGTGTTCAAAACTATCTCCTTACCTTAGCCCGATTCACATCGGTAAGCATGTAATAATGTTTTATAATTCAGGTGGTACTGGTGGCTTTTCGCGTGAAATTCGAGCATGTTGCCGTTTGTCTTTGCGTCATTTGCGTCACGTCTGTTTACATAAAGAATGAGTTCAAGCTAGTAGGCTATATCGCATGTGAGGCGGATCATTTATAGCCTTTTCTCACAGCAGCTGGAATAATTAAACTCATAATTTTGATGGCGGATTGTATGGTATGACAAATTAACGTTAGCGATTAGACTGTAGAGAAATTTAAATCTACAGGTAACGCTAATGCACACTAAATAGTCACGCAATGCTGTTGTTGTTAACATTAACAATTTGAGAACAAAGTATAACAGTAATAATAATTTGCACGGTTTGATGTGATATGAGCCAAGCGATCGTTAGATTTAATCACCATTGACAGCGTGATAATGCTTTTTTCCCCCCTCAGTCAGAACAAAAGTGGCAGACATGTTACTTAGGTGTTCAGATGACATTCTCCAGTGAAAATTCTTACTTTGGTCATACTTCCAAGACTACAATCTGTGATTCCGAGAACGTCTCCTAAGCGTTTTAGGTGTTCTCTAGCTGGATGGATTAATCCACATAGCTCTCTCCATTTACTACTTAAATCTGAGCCACTGAAGACGAGGTGGATTAATTTTGTTTTTGAAGAAAATGCTCTCTCAACTCTACCGAAATTTGTTTGTCTGCGCAAATCATTTCACACCGGACTGCTTTGTGAACGAATATCAGTACAAAGGGACAATACAAAACAGAAGTTGTGCTAAAAAGTTGTTACTCAAGGATAGATCAAAAAACTGTTCGTGATCCAGCTTACAGCCTCCAAAGTGATACTGGATACGGCAGTAATGAAGTTGAGAGCACTTTATTACAGTTCATTGGAGTTAATTTACGGATATAAAGTTTACCAGTTTATTAAGCACCACCCGAAAAGGTCTTTATAAATTTGTTTACTGTTAGTTGTAATGAGTGTGTCTGTGTCCTTCGCTGTGTATGTTGATGGTAATGCAAAGGGGAGAGAGAATTTATGGATAATGTTTTAATGCACACTTGTACTTTATTAAGCTCTTACAGAGATTTTCTAAAATGAAAAGGGACACTTCATATTTTGTGTGAAGTACAATAAACGTCATAAAACTCATCGGTAAAGTCGACCGGGGTCCGGTACAACAGGCTTGTACTAATATAGTGGATAAAAACAAGAAGACAATATAAGTTATAACCGTAATTGAACTAAACTATTTAGAGGTAGCTGTTCTATCTCCATGCAGCATGTATTCACAGTTTCTGTCATTATAGTGCATCCTGACTGACTCCTGACAGGGGTGAATGAGTTCCTGAAGCTCCGCCCTCTTAGGCCGAGCGCAGCAGCTCATTTGTATTTAAAGGGCACACACTAAAAAGGTGTGTTTTTGCTCAACCCCAAAAAGTGGCAATTTTAACATGCTGTAAAAAAATTATCTGTAGGGTATTTTGAGCTAAAACTTCACATACACACTCTGGGGACAACAGAGACTTATTTTACATCTTGTAAAATGGGGCATAATAGCAATTAAAAGCTTACTGTTTGTTTAGCAATTTTGTGCTTATCTCCTTCATTTACATATATAATTCATTAATTATGTACATTCCATATATATATATATATATATATGTTTTAAAGACTTAATCAAAACTGATTAATGGCACAAATCATGGTGTTAATAGTGCCGATTAAAAACAGAGCTATGCAGAGCTTTACTGAATGATTCCATCAGTGTTGCTTTGTTCTGGTGAACCCGCACCATTTGATGAACACGTTAGTAGGCAGCCTGCATTGCTGTAGAAGCAACTTTCTAGTTAATGAAAGGGCAAGACTTTGTATTTGTATGCCTCCTGAAGGTTTAAATATTACCTAGCGACCCTGATAACAGTGGTAGCACTTCAGAGCAAGCGTGATAGTTGAAATGAGATGTTCTTATCAAAGGGTAGCAAGCAGACTTGAGGGCTTTAGTTCTCACAAGCCACATCCCTCATGTCAGATGTCAATGCCTAGTCAGCACACAATTTCTAGGGAGTGAAAGTTCTCTGTGCACTGGAACTATTTTGACAATTGGACCACCCTAGAAATAGTTCCTAGGGCAGTGCACTTGCTACTGAACTAGAGTCGACTGAACACACCCAAAATATCTTCTTGCATATGATGAAAAATGATTATGCTATGTTATTTTAAATATAGCTTCAGCCCACGCTTTGAGTTCTTGATTAGTGTATCTTAACTGGGCACTGAGACAGACTCGCATCGACCTTGCATGAGTCTGGAGGCCTGCCCAGCCTTTCTTCTCCTCATATAATGGCAACATGAGCCAAAACTGAAGGTACACAACTTTATGCTCCATTATTTATAATGACCCTCGTGTGTCTTAAATTAGATGCCTTGTTCCTCACACAAACAGGCCTTTGTTTGCTGCCCTGCAAATTATGACCATGCCATTAACTGCCATTTAAAAGTCAAGTTTTCCAAAGTGAAGTCACTTACTTGAAAAAGTTTCTTTTAAAAACGTAAAATAGCGCACATGCGTGCAAACAAGATTGCGTGACAACCTAAACTAGCACAGTGAATGAGACTGTTGTCCCATGGCTATGTTGCCATGCCATTTGGCAAGTTTTTAGCTTTAGGCAGCTGTTTATTCGATGGAATTTGTTCATTTGAAACATTTAACACCAAATGCCATGCATAATTCATAAGAATAAAACCCTCAGCATCAAAACCACCTCGCAAGAACATGATTGAAATTAAAGTTTAGGAGTTATGAGGGTAGAAACTATTCTTTAGTAAGTTTGATGGACATACATTGCCTCAGGAAATTCCCGGTTGGGCCTATGAGAATAATAAAGCGACTTTTGACACTCTATTAAGATTAATTTTGTCATTTTAACCTGCTACACACAGGCAGTGATGGATTTGGTGTGCATTTGTTTGGCTTAAGTTATTGTCATGTGAGTAATGTCTTTATTTTGAAAGAATTCAGTCATTGTCTTCGGTTCTCCTGCTTTAGTATTCATCTCTATCTGTGTATGCTGGGATATATCACCTCTTGCTGTTTGTTTTCTGCATTATGAGGTGAGACAGCTCGATGAATACGTATATCTTACTGTTTTCCCCAGGGTGTCCACACTGCAAGAATGCCGTCCCTCATTTCACCACAGCAGCCGAGGTGTTCAAAGAGGACCGCAAGGTGAGGCTCAACACCATTAAGGAGATTTCCAGCCACTCTAAATAACAAATGCTTTCAAATGACTTCCAGGTTCTGTCAAGCACAATCAAATTCTCTCTCCCTCATTCAGACAGCCTTCACACATGCTAGAATTTAATCTCTTTTCATCTCCAGAACAATCTCAAGGACTTCAATGTCATAGTCTCTTTGCTGTCTGATGCTGTTGACCTTCAGTCCTCTACCTCACTCATCATACTTGTACTTTTTCTCTGTTGATATCTATGTTGTAGTGTGTAGCAGATTATGCTGCCATAAACATAAACAAGGTAATGTACGTTCAAGGGTTAGTTCACCCAAAAATGAAATTTCTGTCATTAATTGCTCATCCTCATGTCATTCCAAACCCACAAAACCTTAGTTTATCTTCGGAACACAAATTAATATATTTTTGATGAAATCCGAGAGGAATACTGAGCTGGAGTTTGGACGTAAACACGGAAGCTCTGCACTGCGATCACTGAGTCAGCTGTGTAGGAGATTGACAGGGAAGAGGAAAAATTGTTAAATAACGTTGTTATTTTTGTTTTGTTTTTGCTCACAAAAAGTAATCTTGTCGGTTCATAACATTAGGGTTGGACCACTGTAGTCTTGTTGACTGTTTTAACCATGTCTTTACTACTTTTCTAGACCTTGAATGTAGTAATTCCGTTGCTTTCTATGAGAGATAAAAAAAACTCTCGGATTTCATCAAAAATATCTTAATTTGTGTTCCGAAGATGAACGAAGGTCTTGCGGGTTTGGAACGACATGAGGGTGAGTAATTAATGACAGAAACTTCATTTTTTTGGTGAGCTAACCCTTTAACATGCAGTGCAGTAGGTAACATGAAATAACAATAAACAACGTGTTTACAGCATTTATTAATCTGGTTTGTTTAATGTTTATTTATAAATACACTACCTTTCAAAGGTTTGGGGTCAAAGTTTTTTTTTGTGTGTGTGTGTTCTTTAAAGAAGAAGTCTCTTATAAATGCAAGGCTGCATTTATTTGATCATTTATACAGTAAAACAGTAATACTGTGAAATATTATTTCAATATAAATTATTGAATATATTTTAAAATGGAATAAATTCCTGTGATGGTAAAGCTGAATTTTCAGCATCATTAGTCCAGTCTTCAGAAAATTCAAAAGAACAATAAAAGTATTTTGTAACATTACAAATGTCTTTACTGTCACTTTTGATCAATGTAATGCATTATTGCTGATTAAAAGTATTAATTTCTTTAAAAAAAAAAAAAAATCTTGCTGACCACAAACTTTTGAAAAGTAGTATATTATACTGTATGTACCTATTGCATAGACGAATGTTAATTAATCAAACCTTTATTTCGCCTTTTCCTTCTCACATGCACAACGTGCTTAGATTTGGCTATGATCTGTGGCATTTTGTCATGGACTAGGTGAAGACTTAAAACATTAGGGGCTTACAAGCTTCAGTCTGGTAGTGTGCGCTTGGCATAACTTTTAAATTCACACATTGCATTTACTTTGATGAGTGCCGATGTTTCCACTCTTACACGTCTTTCTGGGTAACACTCCATCTGAGACGTCTATGCACTGACATTTCATCATTCTCTAAATCTTTCCTCTTTCTCCTGAAACTTCTTTGAAACTAGCTGGCTCTCTTTTGGATCTTCAGGGGCCTGTTAAAACATTTCCTTCTTTAACAGTAGACATTAATCATTGGCCATAAGACAGTGATGTTGAATTGTTCTTTGCAAATGTCTATAATTCATCAGGCACAACGTCAGTCCTCTTCAATTTCCCTATAGCTCTTAAGTTTGCGCCTAATCGTTATTCAGATGAACTGCATTTGGTAATTCACTTTGCCAAAATACAAATGGAGGCAATTTTTTGTCTTATATTTTGAGCTAACGCCCTTAAAGATTAAAAACAGATATTGTCTGAAGAATAAAAGCTTGGTTCATGAAGCTCCATCTGCTGGTTTTTCCAAACAGTGAGCCACTTCACAGCATCATTAAAAGTCATAGTTATTTTTCCCACATGCATAAACTTCTGCTTCTGTCTGTCAGTCATTGCATCTGTCTGTAGAGTTACACTCAAGAGGCATATGAGCATCAGAAGCATTACATTATTCACATATTTTTATATATTATACCACGGAGCTGTTGAATGCTTGATTCTAATTTGTTGACAAACATTCAAGTCATGCTGTTATTTTTTTTAATTTTATTTTTTAGTAAACACACAGCTAAGCAAATGAACCTAAAACCCACAAAGACACTGACAAAGCAAACAATTATGTCAAACAATAGGATCAAAATTACAATTTACATGTTTTTCCCCACTAAATGACCTTTTATTATCTATGGAAAGCACGCTTTCTTTTTTTTGCTCTTTCTCTTTTTCTCTCTGCACAGATTTGTACATGGATGAAAACACACGCGCACAGAAATTTGTTGTCAGTGCTGCCCTGTGAACGACTTTTTCAATAAAATAGTTTACAACTAAAAATCTACATGACATTTCTCAGTAGCGAGGTTGTAACATTGTTGTTTTTGAAGCAGTTAAACTTACAGCTTCACAATTAGTAGAAACGCTGCCGCCAAACATTGTTGAGAGCCGAGCATTGTTGAATTCACACGCTTAATGTCTTTCTCATTTTCTCTCTCTTTTTTAATAACTGCATTAGTCTGAATATCAATGGCTCAAGCCTTCGTTACTAGCTCTAAAATTATATTTTTGAATTATCAACAGAGTCTTGGGATGAGATATGTAACAAATTAGTTCTACACACAAGAGCATTTTAAGGACAGAAACTGGACAAGTGTCTTGAAATAAAACATTGGGTCTCATTCACTAAGCATGCTCAAGCACAAATTTGTGTGTGAAACCCGCATACAAATGTTTTCACAAACAAATCATGATTCACCAAAAAACCTTCTTACAAAAAATTGTTCTAAATGTACAATAAAATGTAGGAAAAGTTATAAGCACATGTACAAAAAAGCACTTTTTCTGTGCGGCCTTATAATTGTGTTAAGAAATTATATTTCTTCTTAACACGACTATAATTATATTATATATATTTCATCTTAAATATGCTTCATCATATACAGTAAAAGAAAAGCTGCGTTATAGCAAAGTCCCTTTAAGACAAGTCATTTCACTCGGCGGCCATCTTTGAAATGCCGCTTGGGCATGCAAGTGCAGCTCCTATCTCTTTGAATGGGGAAACAACAAATTCTCCAAATCTGTTTGCTAAGCTTTCAATAAATGTCATATTTGAAATCACCAATGAAATCTGACAACAACTGTCTCATAAATTTTGTTTTTAAATGCTCTAATCATGAAAAAAACTATTTTTCAGGCTGGATCAAGCGAATGCGCATGTGCAGTCCTGTTTCTATAAGAACCAGGGTTTCTAACGGCCACTGCAGTGACGCGATGACTTTATCAATCGGCGATTGGCTCTTATTTAGAAGGCGGGACTTATTCCGCCATATTGCGTGTTGCACTTTCTCCCTTTCAAAACAACACGAGTGACGCGTCTTGTGTTATTCTATAGTCTTTGTTTATAGCTTCAGCTGTGAGGTTTCTCTGAAAAAATGCAGATTTACACATATGTACAACTGGCTAATGAGAGGTCTGTAATCTGGGTCTGTATAAAAGGTGTTTATTGTGTTTGACGAGGCATATGTTTGACGAGAGTGACGAAAGGCTGTAAAGGAAAGGTTGTGCGGAAAGCCCTCATATGGAAATGGTTTAGGCATCTTTTATTCAAATGACTAACCTTGTGCATGCGGCCTCTCATTTAAAATACTCCAAATTAACTAATATTAGAACGAGTTCATCAAATTCATGTGCATATGCACGTGTTATGAATTAGGCTGAGAATTTCTCCTGTGGGTACAAATATGAAATAATCCACGCAATTATTATTGAATGAGACCCAATGTCTTGAGTTCTGGTAACCATGGTATAAGCAGAATAACTAACTCCAGGCCATTGAATTATTGAAAACTAATGCACACCTGACGCTTCG
Source organism: Elopichthys bambusa (assembly GCA_037101425.1). Classification (NCBI taxonomy): domain Eukaryota; kingdom Metazoa; phylum Chordata; class Actinopteri; order Cypriniformes; family Xenocyprididae; genus Elopichthys; species Elopichthys bambusa. The sequence goes on from CM074438.1 coordinate 21,351,482, forward strand.
TGTCATGGTCGCATTACCACGAGGTGTGCATAATTTTAAAATTTTTCAATATTTCAATATTTCAATGGCCTGTCATCAATTATTCCTTAGTTCAAATCCTGTATATGAAACTGCTCACTCATTCACTCATCCATTATTCACTACATAGTGAATGCTATACTTTTGTATGGGGAAAGTCTGAGTGAAAATGAGTTACATATATGAAAAAACTCAACTCATCCGATCTCACCTCTCATAGTGAAATGCATTTCCAAAAATGTAATTTTTTATTCATGATTTATTTATGAACTTTTTTAAGACGTATACAAAGATAAAGAATACAGAAATGGAAATTGAAAGGGGTATGCAGTTAGTAAATATTGTGTTGGGTTGACCTAGGAAGCATGTATTTGTCTTTTAATGTGAATAAAATGTAGATGGGGGCTTTTCCTTGAATAAAATGAGTTGTCTCGCCTTAATTCAAATAAAATCTGTGCAACAGTAGTAAAGAAAGGTGAGGGCATGTAAGGATTAGGGTAGCTCAAAAATCAGATTTTAATTGCATTTCATTCAAACCACATATGGATGTAGTTTGGATTGGGGTTGCTTTTCAGACTACAAACAACTTTGTTGAATATTCCATATAATCAGATTTTTGCTCCTTGTGATTTTTTTTTTTTTTTTTTTTTTTTTATTATTTTTTTTATTCCTGACATGCCAATTGAGTTTTATTCATTGATGCATCAAATGGATTCTAGAGCAGTTCAGCAAAAGGACAGATTAATTTGCAAATGAATGTGACCCTGACACTCAAACAAGAAAGTTTGTTTAGATTGTTTGTAGAATGATTTGTAGTTCTGGTTCCAATTATCTCCTCCTGGTCCCACTGTTCATCCTCTTTCCCATTAGTGCTCATTTCCTTTACATACAGTACATTAGTAAACATCTTGAATGGCCTTCTATCAGCGCAGGGCCTCCAATTCTTAATGTAAAGCCTCTTTTCACTTTGTTTCCTGTCTATTAAACAATTTTTTGTGTGCAGTAAAGCTGCAGTCCAATTAAATACAACATACTTCAACTGTGCAAAAAGGCTAATGGTGTAAATCCTAGTCTTGGTTCAGATGTTCTTTTGTTGACCTGTTTTAACTTAATACCACCAAATGCAAAAGAAATAACTTATTTCAGTTTCTTCTGTAATATTCATGAGCTTACTGGCTGTTTCATTTCCTTTGCGCAATGACCTGAGCTCTTTCTCTGTGAGGTTGATAATTACAGTCTGAGAAGGATCTCTGTGCCTTTGTGAATGACTTTTTTAACCTCATCCATCTCATAAACCACCCTCTGTAAGCACGAAATCCTCTTTCCTCATAGGCCACAAGTCTTATGTTGCTTACATCCACTTATTGGTGAGGTTATAGCAAGATCAGTCAAGTGTCAAGAGGGTATTCCACCAACGCATAAGGATCAATATCAGAATTGGCCAGCAACCAAATTAACATTCCCTTTCCTCTCCATTTTCTCCTGTCAATAAAGACAATAATCACAAGCACATTCATGTCAATCTCCAATGAAACTCTGTAATCTGGGATGATCATGTTTAATTGGTGTAGCAAGATCCTTAGCATCTCTTTTTTTATGGGAATTGTTTTTGTCTTAAGAGTAATAATACCACATGGCAATTTCACTAGATGTATTCACATCATTAGGAGACTGCTGAACCGATGTGATTGTATAGCATCAAACATGGTTGCCATGAAGATAAATATTGAGTTATGTAAATAAGGCCTTTTGTTTTCACCTTTCAAGTGATAAAATGCAATGAATACCAGTTCACAGGGCCACAATACGGCTTGACAGCACCTTTATTTAGCAGAGAAAAAAATGACGGAAATATGCCGTTCACCAAAAAGACGTTTATGGTTCACTTGTTTGTTTCACTAACTGCCATTCTCAGATATCTTGAGCATTAATCTCTGATCCTGTTTTAATGTTGGGGTGTTTGCTTTATTATTTTTTCCTATGCTGCTTTGAATGGCTTTTCTCGACAGGTGCATATTGCTTATTTTTCATTACCCTAGAGAAAAAAAAAGGCAGGCTAAATTCAGGACGTAACGGTGCAGTGAGCGAACCGGTTCAGTCAGTGCCAAAGCAGCTGTGCTGTTAGATTTCACAGTTACGTTTTCACACATTAAAACTCTAAAGGGCAAAGAAGTTTGATTTTAGGTGCTTTTGACTGCCAGTTTTAGGTTTTTTTTATATTGCTGTCATTCCTTCTTAATTGTTTTTGCCATATCAGAAGAAGGTTTATATACAAGCCGGTGGTCATCAAGAAGATTCAAATGTGCTGCCATGCGACCTTATGGATTATTAAGCAGTGTTTTACATCTCTCCTTAAATTAACCCGATTAAAAACTCAAAGCATTGTTCAATTCAGTCCACACACTAAGCAACATTGTTTTAACTGAAACCGTTCCTCACCACATGCTACATCCTGCACAACTCCCAAACTCATGCCCTAATGCATTTTTAACTTTGAAAAAAGAAGTGTACTTTTATGTGTCCAAAAAGTCCTGATCGATGCTACCACAGCTTTGTACTGTATATAGCCTCCTGGGACCCAGGAATAGACTTGTCCTCTGTAGTGGACATTATATTTTAGTGATTTTCTCTGACATCATACATATCAGTTTTAAGTCTGGATGTCCTGTAAAGAGCACATTCAGGGCTTTGCAGAGATACCACATTTTTGAGAGGTTTCATCATGACAACAACTTCTCCTTGGTCTTTAAAAATGACTGACATTAATTTAATGATCAAAATTAGCACTCTTATAGAACTATGATAATATTTTGTAATTATCATTTAAATCGGATTATTTTTCAAATTGTTTGTTATAAATCAACATGTCAGGAAAATATTATAGGGTTTTTAATCAAAATATGACTTTCTATTACAAAACAGGGCATTGATTTCATACATGACCTCTGTAGAGGACACTTAAATCATGTTTATCAGGCATTTTGGTAGACAACAAGCGAATAGCAAAATAATTAATTATATATCAGTATTTCTATTAATTACCCATGTATGGCTATTTTACCCACATATTGCATAAAGTAAAATGGTATATCAATTAATTCCATTATATCTTTCATAACATAGTTGAGAATCATATTTAAACAAAGTTTGGTTAAAAAAATCCTGTAGCCTAAAAATTGATTGGTGAATAAAAAGAAAATCCCAATGTTTTTGCCTGTACATGTCATTTCATGTCATTTTATTTTTTAAACAACTTAGTCCTGGTGTCCACTACAGAGGACATAGCATAGCATAACATATTAATAAAATATAATTTTTCACAAAAAAAAAAAAAAAAAAACATTTTAATTTGTTTCTTATGCTCTAAACAACACTGTAAAAAAATAACTTTCATGATTTATCACATTTTTTCTTTTGTCAAATCTACTTCAATAATTAATGTGGTTCAGATAATAATTTGAGATTCTGTTGATTAAACCAATCGTCTTCGTTGTATTAACTCAAATTTTTTATTTCAATGAACTCAAAATTTTAAGGCAACCAGGTAACTTACTTTTTAAAGTTAAACCAACAAAAAAACAAAAAAAACCTTCCTGGGTCCCAGGAGGATATCACATTGCCATAGTAATACTACTTTCTCTGATACAACATACTTAGGTGGAATAAAGGTAGTTAGTCTATGACAAAACATTCATGTGAAAATAATTATGCTTTAATTCTTTTCAGATTGCATATGCTGCAGTGGACTGCACAAAGGGACAAAACCATGAGTTGTGTAAACAAGAAGGAGTTGAAGGCTACCCAACATTCAACTATTACAACTATGGGAAGTTCAGTGAGAAATACAATGGGGAAAGAGGGGTAAGTGTTCTTTCATGTGAGTGATTTGTATATAATACAGTGGCACACTTACAACAAATTTTATTGCATTTGACAAAATATCAAACAAGTTGCATTACTGTGGAGAAAGCACAAGCACACTTTTCAAGCAAAATATTTAATAGGTTTGAAATTATAATGACTGTCATGATTGAGATCATTCTGGTTGTCAAACTTCAGGTGTGATTAGACTTTGCTAGTTCCAACCATCTAGTTATTTTATTTTATTTTATTTTATAATGGAATGGAATGGAGCTGACTAAGGATGACTTAAAAGTATTTAAATTAGTAAACTATTATTAATATATCAAAAATATTAAAACAATCAAATCCTTATCTAATTTAAAATGATCCCAAAAACATTAAAAACCACTGCCTGGCATCATCCAGTTGTATCATCCTGAGTCTGAAGTAATTTCATACACTTTTCTAGAGTAACTGCACCTTTAGTGAAACATGTCCACAGTTAATGTGATCAAGTACAGTGCACCGGTGGTTACTTTAGTTTAAATTACCTGTGTGAATTTGAAAAGAACTGACTTCATACATACACGTTCATTCATACATCATAGGAAAGACAGAAAAGTTTGTTTGCAAATGCCACTTTGTCACTATTTTGTCTCAGTTGATCAAATACAATGACATTCATGCATTTGACATAAATTTCATGAATTTGTATTCAAGCATCCAAATATTTTTGGGGGCCACTGTGGTGACTGTTTTCACATTGAGGTAAACTGTTTTTTGTTTCTAACTGTGTACACTGTCTACACCATACAGGAAGCTGGCTTCACTGGTTTCATGAGAAATCTCAGGGGCCGGGACCAAGAGAAAGTGGGCAAGCGGAAGGAGGAGCTCTAATAGTGTGGGTGTGGTTCCTGTAGATGGGAGGAGCCTATCATTGCACTGTGACTTGGGCAGGGACATCCCAGCACTGATGCCACAGACTTGAAACCTCAGCTAAAAAGGCTATTTTTTTATACAGCTGTGCCCTTATGTTTATAATACCAATGTATGACCATCAGACCACTTTAGATGTTTGCTTTTTGTTTTTATTTCCTCAGACATTTTGTGAAATTGTTTCCAAATACTGTGACTTACGTTACTGAAATCCACACCTGAAATCTATGCAACACTGGGCCCTCCCTCGCCAGGGTCCTGTATGTGTGATGGGTGGCTGGTGTTCCTTGAGGGAAACCAGTTATCACCAGGATACATTGCCATCACTCCCATTCCAGCGAGGAGGAATAATATGTACAATTGTATCTGCAAATATTTTTGTAAAAAAAAAAAAAAAAAAAAGAAAAAAGAAAAAAGGGAAAAAAAATGCCGTATGACATCATTGTTTTGGGAGGGGAAAAAAGATGGAGAAAGTTGTTGTAGCTGAACGTTGTGGCCTTAAATGTTTGAATAACTGTCGTCCAAATATATTACTATTTTCAAGAAATACAGTACTAGGGCCAAAATACAAGATCAAATATAAGGACATGTATTCACAATATCCCCCCCAATATCTCATGTTTTATTATCAGTTGTGACCGAATAAAATGATGTAACAAAACAGGAAATGCAAAACAAAAAAACATTTTATTTTCAAAATTAATTCTGGAATTTTTGCAATTCTGGGCCTTTCACGTTCCATTGTAAATTAATGTTCTGCTTTTTTTAAAAAAAGTCTTGTCTGGTTTAAATGTCTAGTCTGGTTATGTAGTCTATGACCCACGCCTCTTCTGATTTACAATGCTACTCTAGATCTCTAACACACACGGACATTTCCTCTTCTAAGCATGAGTAAAAAAAGCTGATGATGGGAACCGAAGATCATAATGTCTTCATTTATGCGAGAGGAAGATGGTTTGCTTTAAGGCATGTTAAGTGATGCTCATTTAACACGTCTCGCTGGTTTAAACAGTGTAGAGCCGGAGGATCCATTTTACTCACTCTCTGCCAGATGTTGGCACTTTTAGTGATACCACAACCCTTCCCAATATCTGTGTGGCGACTACACTAGTGTGTGTGTGTGTGGAAAACTCCCTGCTCTAGGCAGTATACATATTTAATGGTCTTGTAGCTGAACTTTTGTTGTATAATTCAGAAGGCTGGTTCGATTCATTATAAATAAGGTTCTCAGGGATAGCGAAACACAATTGAAGAGCACTAGCGCTCATCGTAATTTGCAATCCAGTTGAGTGTTCTCTATTCATGTCGCCGAATTATGAATTGTTTACATGTGTCTTTGGGAGATGGAACACGAAAAAAAAAAATCATTGAACAGGATTTCAGTTTACATTTCCTTGCCAAATTTGCGGCAAGAAGCATTGAATAAAACATGAGCCAAGGAACGCTGATGCATGGATGTCAATTATATGCAAGATAATGGCTTCAAGTTCAAATACTGTCTTTAAGGGTAAAACAGGATCACATGCTGAATTTGTATCATGTAGCTGATCGTAAAAGGGTCCTAATGAGGGTAAGGGTACAGATTGCTTGTCAGAACATGTTCAATAATGGTCCAAAATGACCGATGTAATGAATGAACTCTTGCAGAGGTTTGTCTCACTGCTGTCGAGACATGGTTCATTTGTGCATTGACATTTACATCAATATTTGGATGGTCAGGGACTTTCATCTGGTTCCTTTGAGTTATTCTGTTGTAGAAAGGTGTGCTTTGTCTTATCCCAAAGGTTTGTGGAATGTGGGAGCTACCATGATGCCAAGAAGTCACTGTCGCTTTTATTTTTTTTTTGTGCCCAGCCATATGTACAGTTTTGCTGCATTGATGAACACGATGCAAAATAAAAGGCATATGTTTCCAAGAACCATTGTCCAAATTATTCAAATAATATTATATTAATATTACTTCTCATTTAGTAATGAACATAGCCAACTACTTTCTTTCTTTTTTTAAGATGAAAAAACAAGCAGGGTTTTAATAGAGTTCCACTATTACTTTTTACCCAGAAAAAAAGATTTTTTATGGAAAAAAATTAAATTGAAGTAATATCAAAATATTTAAAAATAAATATCTTATATCTTATAATAGAGACTTGGGCTCTTTTGACTTTGGGTGGGCCAGTACAACATCATGTTAAATAAATGCCCAGAAAATATTAGTAGCCACATTGCAGCACTTTGGCATCATATCAACGGTTTTGTACAGACAAGCGCAAAAAATAATAATAATATATATATTCATATATATTATATGAATATATATATAATTTTTCTGCACAATTTGTACAAAGCTTTTGTTTTGTTTGTATAAAACTGTTGTTCTTCAACACCAAAGGACAAATGTGGGTTAGTTTGCTGACTTTGTTTTCTATTAATAAGCTATTATCTGCAATAAGGTGACACATACTTTTTTGTCTTCCCCCTCTTCTCTGAAAATGGGGTTACAATTGCAGCAAATTAGCTCAACATAAATAATTATTCATAATAGTTATAATTAATTATAAATATTTTGATCAGTTAATAAAATTAACTTAATGTGATAAAATTAATATTACAATCAATTAACCTGTTTGATTAGCGAACACTCAGTACTGATCGTCTATCAACTTTTCAAGACAGAAAAATAACGCTTTCTTAGCACGTAGCTGTGATCGAATCGTTATCAGGGACAATGAGTTTATGAGCAGGTCAGAATCAACTCGCAAGAGTGTGCACAAGTTTTATTTAACTAAATCATGAACACAACTAAACTAACAAACACATACATACACAAGTCACACGTACATGTGTAGAATGATAACTGATAGAGTGAAATGAATTTTAACCGTATCATAACAGGGGAATGAAGCAATGGAAAGGGTCAAAAATAACAAGCTGGAAAAGGACCATCAGTTTTCTCAGTAATAAAGCACCTTTGCTAACAAAGGGTTCACTAATTAATACTAAATCGCTGCTTAGTGTTCAAATGTACGATACTTGCAAAATGCCTTTAGGTTGAGGAGCATTGGATCTGCAGACTGAGGAGAAATCCTTGATGGTTTGACCGAAGTTGTAATCAATATCTTCTGCGTTGGCTGAAGAAATATGAAACAACTTAAGCTGTTAATTTGATTCTTGTAGTAGGAAAGAGTTCTTTCACTCTTCTAGATGAGCACATGGCTGGGGGCAGGTTTAGGCCTACAGGCCTTGGCCTGAAGAGGCCTGCAGCAAAGGGGGTCTCTAGTCCGTCCAAAGAAGCAAGAAAGAGAGGCGGAGTTGTGCGTCTCTTCTTAAGGTCTGGGAGGAGCCACACCTCTTCAGGTGGACCTGACCAATGAGCAAAGTGGAATTTCTGTAGTTTATGAGCCTTGTGTTTCTAACAGGGCGTTTGCCTAGGTAACTGACTGGGTTGTTGAAGAAGAAACTATTAAATATTCTTGTCATCCTAATATGTTGCATAGGTATCGCCATCTCATATACACAAGCATTTAAATCTTCTCGATACGAACCCATAGACACTAAACATGGCATAATTGAAGTTACATTAAATGTATCATAAAACGTGAATACAATACTGAGTACAATACAACAAACAGTAATAATGCAAACCATTTCCTGGGGATGTGCATGTTCATTTATAGAACAGTCTGTCTATAAATTAAGGCAGGAAGGTCTGTTTTCAGGCTTTGTGTGCCTTTTCTGTCGGCCTGACTCAAAATGACTTTTGGATGCAGAGTTCTGCATAGCTGCATAGTTTCAGATCATAAAAGTCTTATCTGATCGTGTCCGAGAGGCCCTTACACAGACTGGTCTTCTCGGAGGATAAGGACAGAGTGAGTTTTAAAGATTATTTGTTCAATATGACAAATGTGTCTGATTTGTCTCAGTTGTTGCACAATACATACACACATGCTTATTAGATATCAACTTTTATCCTACTATATGAAATTAGCCAATTTGTCAGGTTAATGAAGCCAACAGAGTGAAGAATATGCGACATCTGACCAAAACCTGTTATTTTTTGGAGCTGTTCTTTTTTTTTTTTTTTTTTTTTTTTTTTTTGTCTTTCTTTGTAGATACGATCATGGTACAGTAAATAGTGGAAGACCCCCTGCTGTCAGTTAGCACCTATGCTGTCATGGTGGCTACAACAGAGTACTGCCTTATGAAACTGAGAAAACTAGCACTACTGTGCAGTTTCTGAGTAATTTCTTATCCAACTTTTCTGTCAGGTGTTTCTGTTTACCAAAGTCTTCCTGGACTAATTCTGTCATGATCTTAAACGATCCGAGGACTTTGCCATCAAACCGCACATGAACCCTTGTAAGAGGCATGAGCTGTTTGCCAGATTGGAAACTCAAGGGATGAGTCACTTTTGGACATTTAAACTGCTGCCCGTGGAGAAACACCTGCTGGTGAAATGCATGTGTTGTCAAGTGCAATATGTGACTGTTTAATGGTTTGGAGAGAGGGATGGTTCCATCCGAATTACATGGAGGAAGCTACTGAGGGTGCAGGCAATTATTTTGCCTGGATGCACCCTACTTGTCAGAACCAGGGGTAAAAAGAGGACAAGAAAATGCCAGCATAAATGAAAGTAAAGAAATGGAAGATAAATACCTGTGTAATACAGAGTACATATTTCTCTCTGTATAATTGGGTGATGCCAAAAGTTAATAATGTGTATCCTATCTCACTGACCTTAAACATCCAGGATATAGTGAGCTGTCATAATCCAGACATGGACTGTCAACCACCACTTTAACGCCAGGAAATTGTTTGCCAGTGCAGATTGAATGCAGGCCAACAATTTTGTATCCATCAAATATAAGTATATAGCAACTACATAATACTGGCATAAAATTGTCTGGTATTGAGATGTTTTCCTATTCTCAGATAGGGAAGAACCCTTTAAAGATCCACATTTGACTTAAAAACGAACAAGTTGATAATAAAAGTGTAATGCACCAATTATGACATTTCAATTGTTAATATTGTTATTCAATCTGAATTAAATTATTATGATAACTATAATAATACCCAATGTGTTACAGAGGGCGTCTCAGATTATACACACTTTCTCACAACTGTCGAGGAGCGTGCGAGATTGAAGAAACAAAGGTACACTTAAAGGGATAGTTGACCCAAAAATGAAAATTGTCATCATTTACTCACCCTCAAGTGTTCCAAACCTGTATGAATTTCTTTCTTCTGCTGAACCTGAAGATTTTTCTGAAGAATGTTTGTAACCAAACAGTTGATGGACCTCACTGACTTCCATATGTAAAAAAAATACTATGGAAGTCAATGGGGCCCATCAACTGTTTGGTTACTGACAAAATATCTTCTTTTGTGTTCAGCAGAAGAAAGACATTTATACAGGTTTGGAACAACTTGAGGGTGAGTAAATGATGACAGAATTTTTATTTTTGGGTCAACTATCCCTTTAAATGAAGATTGTTATGCTGTTGATTTCAGATTTGTGTATAATTTTATTATAATGCTTTCTTTTGAGCAAAGTAAGTTAAATGTGTAATAGGTGATCTGGGAAATGCTAACTTTATCCTGCTAGCATTGAAAGCATATTATCCCTGCAAATCGCCGTCCAAAGCCACGCCTCCTCTAAAACACATGAATGCGCACAGACCAGAAGCGAGATGAGACGATTGCTTTCAGGATATGAGGAGCCTTTAAACCAGCATAACAAAAATGTTTCTGTAGAGAATCACCAATTGCACCTTTAACTGTTGTTGTTTTCCCCCTAAATATTAGGCTATAGATTTATTGTATGTATATAGCCTATCACATGAGCAAGAGTTTGCTGTGTGACATTAGGTGTCTATTCGGACCCGTGATTCGGTCGTAATTAATATCGGTCATAGTTAATATCAAGTAACTTACATCTTAGACACAATATTATGTTTTTTTATATTGTCGCTTCGCCAACGATAATAGCTTCGAGCCAAACGTTGTTTGAACAAATCATTTGAGTGAATGATTCAAGGCTGATTCATAAATAAAAAGTCACTTGTTTCATTACTGAATGATTCATCGTTTTTAAATGAATCTGTTGAATTAATGATTTACTCATAACACGATCACTTGTCGCCCCCTACTGGCATAATTGTAAACTGCAGAGAGAGTCTCTGAAAAAATGTATATCATTAATACACAGAAAGTGTGTGTGGAAGGCAAGCGGAATGATACAGTCCCTGGGCTGTTAATCAGTACTATATGTACATTCATTTCCTACCTAATTACATTTTTGAGACTGTGAATCTAAAGTCTGATATATTATTTTGTCAATATTTGACTACAGTGCAAATTGTCTCCAGTGACATTGCCCTGTTGTAGAGCATTTGTTTCACCTTCTGAAATTATCAGTTAGTTCAACACAGTCCTTTCAGCTTGTGGTGTGAAAATGAATAGCCTGTGGAAATATTCAATAATACACGTCAACGGGACAAATCTCTCAGTAACAGAAGTCAATGGCATAAATACACTCCCATTATGTGCTGATGCCAACCCCTGTGCGGACTTTAGATGACACCAACTCTGAATCAACATGCACCACTGCCAAATTTTCTATTTATTGTAATCATTATGATCATAACTTGATAGGCTAATTGCTTTAATGAGATTATTGTTTCTGCCTAAATAAAAACATGATATTAGCATATGGACATTACTTTGACGCAGTCACCAATGGTAACAGATTACTCTAAATTGTAATGTAGAAACATACATTTTTCTGTAAAGCTGCTTTGAATCAAAATGTTTTGTGAAAAGTGCTATACAAATAAATGTAAATTGAATTGAATTATCTTTACTTTTACTCCACCCTAGCTCTGAAAGCAATAATCAAAATGATATGCACCACTTGCCAAGAAATCAATACAAACTCATTCTCCCCTTGTTTCATAGACGTGGAAGTAAAAGTCAAAAAGGATGTTTTTTTTTTGTTGTTTTTTTTTGTTTTTTTTTTTGCAGCAGCAGAATAAGAAAAGACACTTTTGAGCAGTAATTGGGTTTTATGAAAAAAGACACCCAGAGGATATAAGTTTAGCATCCATCAAAATGCATAATAATTCTGCTGTTGTTTTTAATCATCCATAAAATGTATATTACAGAGACCTACTGGATCAGTCATTACAGGGGTGCTTTATAAGGATGAATGAGCATTTGGCGGGAGGTAGCATTTCCTACCTAGAGTGATGTCTATATCTGCTTTACCCAACCCACTGAACTTGATCTTTTACTCCTCCATATGTTGCTGCAGTATTTTTAGAGGTACAACCAATGCACAGTCAGCCCACTCTACCACTCCACATCCTGTCAGTATGAATGACAACATCTTCACTTGTCACCCTGACACTCCTGCACTAAACACATAGCTTTACGACTGCCAGCTATTCATCAAGCTGTCCATGAAGAGAATATCAATCTTCAATGCATGGCTCACTCACGCTGCATGCTGTGAAGTGAATGTTTCCAGGAGGTCACTTTAGGCTGAAGAGCTCCCAGTTTCATCCTTGTAAAGACATGGAATTCAGAAGAGCGTGTGATGGATGAATTTGAACCATTCACATCAAAGATCATGGTGTTACTCGACACCAACAGAACTACAAAATGTCTGATTTTGTGGTTTATGAGCTTAAAAAAATGTTATCTTTAAACTTTAAAGATGTTATCTTTAAACTTAAAGCAGGGGCTGCAAAATCGAGATGTGTATAATGTGTATGTGGAAGTTACACAACATGGAACATGAAACATCTAGGATAAGCTTTCCCTCCACTTGACCGTCATTAAATCACATTTTGACACATTAATTGACTGTCTCTGCTATATTTTTTGACGTGTCATCCAACATCAACATTCGTGATGTGATTTATTCCAACAGTTTTGAGGTTTGTTTGTTCATCTATTTTTTGTCACTAAATGAAACTGATTTACAACCCCATTTCCAGAAAAGTTGGGACAGTTTTGTAAAATGCAATAAAATCAAGAATCTGTCATTTGTTAATTCTCTTGAACCTTTATTTAATTGACAAAAGTACAAAGCAAAGATTTCCAATGTTTTCACTGACCAACTTAATTGTATTTTTGTATGTATATATATATATATATATATATATATATATATATATATATTGTTGTACATTCTTCTGATATAACAAACTCATTTTGGTTTAAATGGGGAAAAATCAGAGGACACAAGCTACTGTAGGGTGTCAGATCTCTGTATATAAATCACACCTTAATTTAGCACATTTAGTAATTAATATAATTAAAAAACGTATTCTTGTCCAGAGGAACATTAGGCTATAACTACAGAAAAAGTTTTTGAATCCACGTGCTTTATCAAATGATACTAGGTTTCATATGATAATGCTAAAACAATGCTAAAATGTAAAAATAAACTACTAAAATTCACATAAATTATATGAAAGTATATGTTTTTCAGTTTAACGTATTATTTTATAAACTCTTAGTGTCATCCAATTTCCCAAATACATGATTTACAGGCTAACTGGTTTGCAGATGTTCACTTCAGTAACCCATAATGCTTTTCCTGCAGCCACGTCACACAAACTCACACAGCGCCGAATTTGTGCCGAACAGAGCCGAAGCGAAGCCGAACTACGACGAAGATGACACGAACTTAGCCGAAGCTTTATCGAACGTGAGCAGAAACGTCCGCTATGAGACCAGCAGGAAGAGCTCAGCAATCACGATAGTATATTAACAAAATAATTCAAAAAGAATTATAATGTCTTAATATGTTTTAAAACGGCTCATGTCAGTAGGTATGTACAGCTAGCGGGGACAATGCATGCAATGTCACGCTAACAGTCTTGCTATGGTAGCAGTGGCAGCTGCTCCACATCATTGCGTATAATTGCAGTGTGTAGTTTTAATGGTTCGCTTTCTTTTAATTAAAGTCTAATAAACCCGTATTATAAGATGTGTGATTTTGGTGTGTGCATAGAACAATCTGCTGATGTTATGTGATAAGCTGTCAGCAAACGTGCTAATGTTATTATTAGCCTAGCACAGTGCTGCAGATGTCATGAGTCTACATTGAGTTGAATATAATAGATTTTATAGGAGATTCTAGATGTTTATATGTTTATTTATCTATTATTTTATTCTCTACTTTGTATATTACATTCTATTTTGTCAGCATAAAACATGGGAGTTGGGAAAATGGAGTATTATTTATGCACTGAATGATTAGTTTTCTTTTGTTCTTCCAGGTGTCCACTGAGCTGCCTGTAAGATGTCTATGGTCCTGTTTGCCTCTGTGGTGAGAGTGAGGGATGGTCTACCTCTCTCGGCCTCCACAGACTATGAACAGGATAAAGGGCTTCAGGAGACTAAGAAACATCTCAAGGGTCTGTCCAAAAAACTCAGCCAGTTTCCTGATCGCTGCTCACTTAGATCTGGCCTATACAACATCAAGTGAGTTATCAATGCAGTGGCATTGAGGGTGTTTGTGAACTTTGTTACACCATTCCCCATGTCTTCAGTGTGAAAACAAACTGGTGTTTGCAGTGCACTACACTGGAAATGCATTTATACTTAAAGGGTTAGTTCACCCCAAAATGAAAATTCTGTCATTAATTACTCACCCTCATGTCGTTCCAAATCCATAAGACTTTCGTTCATCTTCGGAACACAAATTAAGATCTTTTTGATGAAATATGAGTGCTTTCTGTCCCTCCATAGACAGCTACGCAACTGACATTTTGACGCTTAGGAAAGCTCATAAAGAGATCGTTAATCTAATCCATATGAATTGAGCGGTTTAATCCAAATTTTCTGAAAAGATACGATCACTTTATATGATGGACAGATTTAATTTAGCCTTTTATTCACATATAAACATTTATCAACTCACATATCTCTTGTGGTAAACGGGAGCTCGAGTATGTTTGCTTGACGCGTGAGAACCAATGAGGTTCATTCTCGTGTGTTACACAGCACGTTTGAGCTTCCACAAGAGGCTTGTTCTCGTGCATCAAGCAGTTTCGGTTGAGCTTCTGTTTATGTTTGGTGATCAGCGTTTATATGTGAATCAAAGTCTAAATTCAGTCTGTTCATCATATAAAGCGATCGAGTCTCTTCAGAAAGTTTGGACTATCCCACTCAATTCAAATGGATTAGTTTTACGATCTCTTTATGCGCTTTTTTAACCATCAAAGTGGTAGTCTGTGGAGGGACAGAAAGCTCTCAGATTTCATCAAAAAGATCTTCATTTGTGTTCTGAAGATGAACGAAAGTCTTACGGGTTTGGAATGACAATTATGTAATTAATGACACAATTTTCATTTTTGGGTGAACAAAACCTTTTTTGGCATTTTTGACAAGGTCTGCTGTCCTAATACAACCAAATTATACATTTTGAACGGAATGCGGAAATGATTGCACATGCATCCATTACAATTGAATTTGATGTGAAAGCATTTTGATACAGTTGCACCTAAAAGAATAGAAATAAACATTTTATAATCATTTACTCACCCTCACTCCCTTGTTTTCCATATAATGAAAGCATATAGTGACCATGGGCTGTCCAGCTCCAAAAATAACATAAAAGCACAGTAAACATGTTCCACTCATGCATCTGTTTTGGATCTTGACAGGTTGTGGTCACTGTATGGTAGCTTACAGTATATGCACTAATGGTATCCGTACCATTCTTCGAAATATCTCCTTGTGTGTTCTGTGGAAGAAGTCCTACACATTTGGAATGCCATTAGAGTGACTAAATGATGACAGAGTTTTCATTTTTGGGTGACCATCCCTTTAATTAAAACATCCCAGCAAAAACAAATGACACAGTGGAGTGGAGTACTCTGATTGCCAACTGTTCTGATGCAAAAAGTTCCCCTTCAGCAAGGTCTAATTCAGATGCATTGCTCTGAGGGACCCAGGGGTGACCATTTCATAGCCTAGCTGCTATTCATCATTCCAGACATCACAAGCAGGCAGAAACGAGTCATCTCTTTCTCTCTCTCTGGAGTGACTCAATGGATCGTTTCATCTCTCAAACAGACGTTAACATGGAGAGACACATTGACAAAGTTTCTTCTTTCCTGAGGCGAGTTACTAAACTGTTCAGATCCAGAGCAGGTGTAAAACAGAGGGTGAAGGGTGATTTTTATTCACTTTGGTTGTTGGATTCTTATGTCCTTGGAATGGACTTTCAGGTCTATTGAATGACCTTCCCTACTCTATCTGTGACAGATGTCATGTTTTCACACGTGGTTGCCACCCAGCACTGTCAGTGTTACGTATGTCACAACATAATTTGTCCTCAACTTAACTGAAATGAAATTGACTCTAAAAGTGTGATGTAAACTTTTACATATCTTGCATATCTTCCATAGTTTTACAAGCTCTCTCGGAGTTGGGTACATGATGGTTTGCACAGAAAACTATCCTAATGTCTTGGCCTTCAGCTTCCTGGATGAGCTTCAGAGAGAGTTCATTGTCACGTATGACACCAAGAGGATCAACAGCGCTTTGAGGCCTTTCTCTTTTATTGAGTTTGGTGAGTTTGGGGGTTGGGACAGGTTTCTGACAGAAATCTGTTTTTGTAGAAGGGGACTATCATTTTTTGTTTTAATATACACCACTGTACTGTTCAAAGGTTTGGGGTTGGTTAAGTCTCTTATGCTTACCAAGGCTGCATTTATTTGATCAAAATTAGTAAAAATGTTAATATTGTAAAATATATTATAATTATTTGAAAAACCTATTTCTATTTTAATATTTTTAATGTAATGTGTTCCTATGATTGCAAAGCTGAATTTACAGCATCATTACTCCAGTCTTCGGTGTCACACGATCCTTCAAAAATCATTTTGATATGATGATTTGATGCTCAAGAAACATTTCTTATCATCACAGTTGAAACAGTTGTTGTTTAATATCTTTGTGGAACTGAGCCCAACCTTTTGAACAATTGTGTGTGTGTGTGTGTGTGTGTATATATATTATATACATATATATACATTATAAATCATTACTCAAAATTGTATCGAATGTGTATCTTCAACTACATGATGTCTTATGAACAATCAACGAGTCATTAATGATACTGTTTTAAATTACCTGAACCTTAAGTACACACAACTTGCTTCATTTTGAGATGGACATCACTCAAAGTAATTCACTTCTTGAGTGAGCAAGTAAGATGTTAAGTAACTGTTCTAAACTGTGTTTCCCGAAAACCTAAGTAGGTCGTAGAAACCCTTGGCAGTAATGGTGTCTACAATCTGTTTAGGCTATCAACACTTTTGGGAAATGCATCCCTAAAGGATTTGTCAGGCTGATTCAAACCAATAACTCCTGTTTTTGGGAGTTGTTTTTTTGTTTTTTTTTAAGAATTAAAAGAGTCTGCCTATAGGAGTCAGGACAACTCAATAGAAAGACTTGTTTGCCATTATTTTGTTGTTAACCCTCTAATTATCACATTCAGTTTTTATTCAACACTGAAAACTATGTGTAGTAATTAGTTCCACTTAAATTAAGTCTACATGGGCAGTTTCACCAACCTTGGGCATTAGTTGAGTCTCTGAAGAGCATTATACGCATGGTGAGTTTGAGTAAACATTAGAGGAGTTGTTCTTATATGGAACATTTAAATGTAGTCACTTATGAGGCTCCGCTTGGCTAGAAATCTTTAGATTTATCTAAATAAATATAAACACATCCTGAAGACTTTCCATTTAATGTGATTTGAAATGAACTGAAGCCATTTGTAGCATATAGACCATGTTGTGATTGAAGCATTTATTTACTCTGCCGTTTCTATTGTTTTGACAGATAATTTCATTCGGAAAACCAAGCAACGTTACAATAGCCCACGTTCCCTCTCTACCAAGATTAATCTGGCTGACATGCAGACTGAGATCAAGCTCCGGCCTCCTTATCAGCTCTCCGCGGAGGACATTGGATCAATCAACGGCTTCTCACAACACAAGCAGTCTAAATATAAAGGCATAGGTAGAGAACACACTGTGAACACAACTTGTAAACATCCCTTTGTTCTCAAGAAGTAGAACTTTTTGAAAGACCTTGAACACATACGTACTCTGAACAGCCTATCATCGTGGCAGAAAGTTTTGCATGACAGGTTTCCTTCAGCAAAACCTAGTTACTTTGCTACTGTTTGACACGGATTTTCTGCTTGATTTATTCCTGCAGCTCCTAATCAAATGTTGGAGGCCGTCACCCTGTCAGGTATCGTCGCCTGCATCCTAAGTGTCCTGTGCGGCGCTCTTAATTTGCTGCGGGGAGTCCACGCAATAGAAAGCGTATTGCAGGTACGTTAAATCATGCACTAATAGTAACGCTGGCACTTTATTTTGGGCTTTGTTTCTTTTATTGATTAACACATTGGACTAAACATTACTTGTAAATGTATAAGTGCCATTGTGATATAATAAATCATACCTAATGGATAGTAACAGTTCTCTTGAATAATTTGTCAGACTTTGCACTTAGATGTAATGTGATTTTCCTCTACCTTAAACAGAACAGTTTTGCTTGGCTTTTTATATTGCACTGATAAGTGAGCCCTCTCTTTCTAATTCATTCTCTATTTTAGCACATGGCTTCCTGTTGTAATTTGTTCACTCTTTAACACCGCACCCTTTCTTTGCTCTTTTTCTGCTCCATCTGCAGAACGAGGATGAAGACTTTAATTACGTAATTGCTTTTTTCCTCGGAACCGCTGCCTGTTTGTATCAGGTAAGTGACGGCAGTCAGACCGTGAGTTACTGTCGGCCTGCCAGGCTTCATTTCCTCTGCTCTCTGTCTTGGTCTGACCAACCAATGCTAATATATCACACTTTTCCTCACTGTCGTGTAAAGGCGTAATCTGGAAAATTGGAGAAACATTGCCTTTTTACTAGCATCAAACAAAAGCAGCTAGTATTGTAGATGTTTTTTATTAGTAGTGGATTTTCAAAACCCTCAATCTGAAATGTCTGAAATGTTTTTGTTAATTGTATGAATTTTGTTGTTTATTCTGTTTTCGCCATGAAAATAGCCTTGTTGCCGACATGGCATAAATAAATAATTGAAAACCCTTACTTCTGCACAGCAAAAAAAAATTGCTCGTTTCCTAGTAAAAATATGTAAACATCCCTAAAACAAAATACATTTTAGTTGAGAAGCAAAACTGATATTACGATATTAAGACTTGTTTTTCAAAAGACTACCTTTTTTTTTATTTTATTTTTTCTAAATAACTTTGTTGTTGTTTAAATTAATACGTTCAGCAAGGACGTGACAAAAAAAGTGAGAACTAAGGCATTTATAATGTTACAATAAAGATAATTCAATCTTTCTATTCATTGGAAAATCCTGAAAAAAAATGTATCATCATTTCCACAAAAATATTAAACAGCACAACTGTTTTCAACATTGATAATACAATAATAATAATAATAAATGTTTCTTTAGCACCAAATCACCTTATTAGAATGATTTCTGATGGATCATGTGACACTGAAGACTGGAGTAATGATGCTGAAAATTCAGCTTTGACA
This sequence comes from Elopichthys bambusa, assembly GCA_037101425.1. Classification (NCBI taxonomy): domain Eukaryota; kingdom Metazoa; phylum Chordata; class Actinopteri; order Cypriniformes; family Xenocyprididae; genus Elopichthys; species Elopichthys bambusa. Next base: position 21,370,876 of record CM074438.1, read on the forward strand.
TCACAGTATAAACTACATTTTAAAATATATTCCAATGGAAAACAAGTTATTTTAAATCGTAATAATATTTCACAATATTACGGTTTGTACTGTATTTTTGATCAAATCAATGCAGCCTTGATGAGCATAAGACTTCTTTCAGAAACATTAAAAATCTTACTGACCCCGTGGCTTTGAATAGTAGGGCATAAACCTCACTATATTCTCTTGTATTTATTATTAAAGGGTTAGTTCACCCAAAAATGAAAATTCTGTCATTAAGTTTTTGTTCCAAAGATAAACGAAGGTCTTAATGGGTGTAGAACGACATGAGGCTGAGTAATTTCATTTTTGGGTGAACTAACCCTTTAAAATAAAGCTTGTACTGCTGAATTTGCTTATTCCTGCTTAAAAATGTTTTCCTCTTGTTTCTTTTTCTATATGTAGTGTTATTTGTTCGTCTACTTCTCAGTTTGGAGGAACATCAAATCATTCCTGGCCTTTGCTATGATCTGCTTATGTAACATGTATCTGTATGAACTGCGTAACATGTGGCAGATCCTCTTTCACGTGACTGTGGGTGCGTTCATCACTCTGCAGATCCACCTGAGAAGACCGCAGGGCAAAGCACCCGACTACAATGTTTGACCCCCTTGAACTCTTTTAAGACTGCAGAACATTTCAACTATGAACCTGTTTGCACCTAATCTGAGGACAAAAGAACTAATTGTTTTGATATTACTCAAGAAACACTTCCTGCTGTTTCACATCCAGTTGAAATCACAGATGGGAATCTGCTGTTTTGGTTAAAGCAAAAGGTTCATAACAGTGACTTCATCAGCGCACAATAATAGATTCATGCATGATATATTAAAGCAAATTGCTAGCAGGTAATTCAGATGTGCACAATTAATATAATAGGGAAGCGTTGTAGTTATTTTTTGTTTTAATTGACTTCAGGGTTTAAAGAGACAGCTCACCCAAAAATGAAAATTCAGTTATTTCTTGAAGAACGTGCCTGAACTCCAGACAATGAATGTGGATGGTTACCAGGGTCTGTCAAAGATAAAACAAAAACAAACAATAAAAGCAATCAAACTACTATAAAATAAAATCAATAAATGTAAAATGTTGTTTCTATGTACACAATGAAAATCTTTATATATATCATTTTATTCATTTTTAATTAGTCATTTGCTATGTTTTATGGGATTGTAGTTCTTAGCCGTTAAAGGGTTAGATCACCCAAAAATGAAAATTCTGTCATAAATTACTCACCCTCATGTTGTTCCAAGCTTTTGTTCATCTTCGGATCAATGTTTAACTGTGAAGAAAAACCTAAATGAAAGCTGTTCATCATTTAAAGCGATGGTGTCTCTTCAGAAAATTTGGACTAAACCACTCAATTCTTATGGATTACTTTTACAATCTCTTCATGACCTTTTTGAAGCGTAAAGGTTTGTTGCATAGCTGTCCTATGAAGGGACAAAAATCTCTCAGATTTCACCAAAAAGATGATCTTTTGCGTTCCGAAGATGGAACAAAAGTTTCACGGGTTTGGAGCAACATGAGGGTGAGTAATTAATGACAGAATTTTCATTTTTGGCTGAACTAATCCTTTAAGTACACAGTCTTGTAATTCTTTTTGCCCAAATTTCTAATAGCTTTTTGCTTTGCATCAAAGTTTGTAATGTTGTGATTCACATCGTAGCTGCTTGGTTTGGTTCATGGCTTATAACTCTTTAATGAAGGCTTTTTAAAAATCACTATCTGAAACATACTTAAGAAACCAAGGCCTCTGAAAAAGTGGGCATTGTTGCACTCTAGCTTCATGTGAAAAACAGACCAAAATGTTATTCAATAAAAATCTTGCTTGACAGTTGTAGTTATTATTCATGTTTTATTGTATGGTAAAAAGCTGCTTCAGCTAAACATCTTTTGTGTTCCACTGAATAAAGAAATGATTATGAATTTTCATTTTGGGTGAACTATACCTTCAAGTTGACATTTTAGTATTCCTTTAGACATTGTACAATTGTTTCTCTATTTTGATTGTAAAAGCCAACTCATATGCAAGACTTTTTATAGCTGCCTATATATATGGAATGTAATTTCCACACGCATTTTTATTTTGTCATATAGTCTAATTTGAGTGTCACTGTGTTTGTGATCATTAGTCAGATGTCTCTGCCCTGAAAGCATAATCAGATGTTATTTGTCAATCAAGTCTATGCTGCCTGCAGGTGTGCTTACTGCAAACGAATGTGTTTGGTTAAGAGGGAAATGGAATCACACTAATATACAGACTCTGTCGTTTTCCTTCAATGTTTGCTGCCTTTTGTCAGCAGGTCTGTTCATTGACCATGTTCAATGGTATGAAGGAGTAATGTTTTATTCTGTTTCTATTCACCTGGCTTGTTTTGCATCCTGGTTTCATTGTGCGGATGATGGACAGATTAAAGGTCAAGGGGTTTCAAAATTCCTCAGATGTACATGAATTTCTTTTTCCCCAAGTGTCAGTGATTAAAGACTGCATCTGCATCTTCGCTTTGCAAAGATAGCAGCACATCAAGTACTTGAATGCTCTCTCTCCAGCAGCAGTGGATTGCCCTTTGGCCTAATGTGTGTTTGTACTCAAAAGGAAAATCCCTGTCCTGAAACCATCAGTAAAAACCTTGAATTTGTATGAATATGCTTGCCTCTTGTGTTTTATTTTTATGCACTTTACACATTTATAAAAATTAACAACTTGAGTAGGGACATCAGGGCTAACTATCACTAAGATTAGGTTTTTTTTTTTTTTTTTTTTTTGCTTCACATTAAAGTTTGTAATGTTGTAAATCACCTCATAGCTGTTTGCCTTGGTTCATGGTTTATAACCAAAGTCCCCTTCAAGGAAAGTCTGTTCACTCGGCGGCCATATTTGCAACGCCTCCGGGCAGCTATTTCGGGCATCCAAGAACTACTTAAGCATTTTCATACGTGAAAAGAGAAGCTTTTTATCTGAATTATGTCTAAGTATGTACTACTAAGTCATGATGTCAAGTGTGGGAAGAAGCTCACGCAATTTATAAACTTACTGCCATTCTCAAATTCTAAGAGCTGCAATGATGAAGATGATTGTGGTTGTTAGAACAAGTCATTTGGCTTATAGAAGCGTGACTAATAAAAGCAATGTTCCAGGTGATGCAGAGCATGCTTTTGTCAGTTTTGTGTATGCGAAAATTGCAGCCCATTTAGGCTTATTTGTACTTAGTGAGGGGGAAAAGTCTGTACATTTATGTCGTCTCTGTAATTGATGTTTTTTTACCCGCTTATGTTCACCGCTGATCTCATTTTACAGTTGCGTAGCACACCCCTGTTTTTAAAATGTTTTATTTTTTGTAGTCAAGGTTAACATATATACACCCTTGAACAAAAAAAAAAAAAAAAGTGACAAATTAAAAAACTGCAAAAAACAAAAAACCTTTGTGGTTCAAGGCTTTCGTAACTGCATTATCAGGGTGAGAAATGATTTGAGTTTATGTTTCTTTGAATTTTATGACATTGTGCTTCGCCTCAGTTCTTTCTAACCTTTTGACTGCTGTATCAAACCCAAACAGTTTGGCCATTAGACTGTTTTTAATGTCAATGAAATGCCAGTCTCACGCCCAGCACAATGGCCTTTCTCTAATGCTTCATAAAACAGCTTTGCTCAAACTGACCGGATCGGACACATGCAGACTAAATTCAAGTGCACTCAAACGGGGGTATTTCACGGGCACATTTTTAAGATAAAAAAGGTCAGGGTTGCCAGTGGGGAAAGTGTACTGAAATTATGTGAATTATAACATGCTTGGTTGACCAAACAGCTGCTCTGCGGGGTTTCTGTTCTTTGTTCTCAAATTTCTGGACACATTTTGTTTATGAATACTCTGAAAACGGTTCAAAAACAAAAATAGGAAAAACAAAGGTGCAAATTAGTATACAACTAGCATAATGTGGTTGAAGCATTGTACAACCCTGTACGTACGACGAGAGCTGCACACGTTCTCGTACAGATACATTGGCACATACTGACATTGGAGGCAAGTAAAGCTGGAATAATTGTATGACTAGATGCGCATTGAAAGCGCACTGCTGCCACCCTCTGGACATTTATTGTGACATCCCAAATGTTATCTTTGTCCAAAAATGCCGTCCAGCTGACGTCCACAATAATCTGAAATTCAAATTCGATTATAAATGCTTAGACGTCAAAGAAAGGGCCAAACACAATTCAGTATGCAAATATTGCAGGTAACAAATTGTCGGTTACAATTTGAATATTTTAAGGTTTTTCAAATTTAAATGGCTTGTCCACCCAAATAGGACAATTCTATTTCAACTTCCTGTCACCTTCCATTTACACCTTTAGCTACATTTTGAGCTTGACAGTCCTCATTCATTTTAATTACTTTAATTTTATAACCCAAAAAATGTATTTTTTCACAGAGAAAATAAATAATAGACACTACGAATCTCATGAGGGAAAGCAAATAACAGAATTTTTTACTTTTGGGTGAACTATTCAAACTTGAACCTAATTTCAATAGGGTGCTGCTTTGCAAACATAATTGTAATAATCATAACTACATGGTTTCAGAATGAGTTTAATGTTATAATAGTTTAATTGGATGTAAAAAAAAAAAAAAAAAAAAAAAATACCATTGAGTTTTGACATGGCATATAAGCAAAGACAACCCAAGATGAAGATCCACTGGAATAGTAAATGCCAGTATTCAGCAGGACAGAAGTGTGGTATTTACTTGACATCTCTTACCTCAGTGCTTTCATTTGGATGGTAAACACAAGTGAATTAAAGCTGAAGATTGCAATTTTTTTTATGTTAAAATACTCTCTCCTCCCAATATGCAAAGATAATACCTACAAGTAAGCCATTCTTAAGTTAAATCCTGTGATACGAGTAAAACGGTCTTCTATTGCGTTGTCAAAACGCAGTGAGAATCCCGACCAGCCCGACACAGCAACACTGGCTCAACCAATGCCGTAAGTTTTTGGCAGGACTAACATATATTGTTTAACCAATGGCAGAAAGTGGGCGTGTCCAATCCCATTTGGTGCCGCTAACTGCGCAGAAATTACACACTTTACCTTTAACTTAGGAATTCATATGGCACCTGCATCATCATTTAAAGGCCATACTATATGTATCATGATGACATTAAATACAAAAACATTCAACCAGATATTTTATTTTAAATTTGCTGGCAAGAAAATGGCACTGATTTTCTTGTGGGAAATAAAGACTGAAGTGACTCTGGAAGCCCAGCTGAGTCCAAGTTTTGAAAAACTAGAACAGGACCAAATATAGTTTACCGTTTCATAACACTTTCAAGGAAATGCAGATTTTCCCCAAAACATATCATATTTCTGAATGGACTGAAGATCTGAAACAGGTAAAGCAAAAAAAAGAAGAAGAAGAAGAAGAAAAAAAAAAAACATTTTATGGAGTACCCTATATGTTTGTGTACAAACTCAAAGTCTTCACATACAAAGGCCTCATTGGAGAAAATGGACATTCATTGGGTCGTACCATCACACTGAACTAAGAGGGAAGGGAATGCTGGTCGAGCTGCAGTGCAAACATGGTGAATATTTGTGGCATAACGGAAACATCCCTAGAGGATCTCGTTGTCCCACGCACCATAAACCCAAGGCTAAAATCAATATTTGCAGATGTGTTTGCCAAGCTTTAAACGACTGTGGCTGTTCTGAAACACTCACTTGCCATTTCGCGTCCTACAAATCCATTTTCTACTCATAATTACATTGTAGTGTACTTGACAGGATACAGAAACCCTTTTTGGAGAAAAGCCAAACATATTCTCCTTACTTGGTTACAAGGTTAGCTACTGATTTTATTTAAATGGCAAAAAAAGGGTGACTGATAATTTGTGTCTCCCCTCCTGTTCAAATGTGCAGGACTGTAGCATATATATATATATATATATATATATATAAATATCTAAATACACACTGGTGTTTATAGACATTATTTTAGTATATTAATGTACAAAATATATAATCTAAAATAGCTTTGACAGTTTGGCTTTTGGAGTCAAAATATAAAATGTTAAAAATACAAAAACAGCCACATTTGGCCATTTTCCTCTATCTTTAATAGTGTGCAGTTTTGTGAAAGTAAATTTGTTTGAAACACAAAGTTGAAGTCTCAAGCCACATTCATGCCACCGGAAACTTTCTCGTTACATGCCGCCATCGGCCACACTGGTAGCTTTTTTGTTCCGTCTCATCCCTTGTTGACATCAAATCAGTCTATGCTGCTAAAATGATCATTCCAGAAGGAAAAATGTAAATAAGTATGCATCATATTAAAGAAGAATGAGAATCAGTATGTGCTCTTTGTCATTGTGGAATGCCATTTATCTGTACCAAAAGCACAAACGACAGGCTATTTGGGTCCACACACACTTAATTGTCATATAATACGCATCGGTATTTAATACTGTCCCTGCACATGGTAAGAGACACATAAAGTGGCTGACTACAAGCTGATTCTCAACTACAGTTGTTAAATGAAGACAGATCGACAAATCGCTCTAGCTAAACGTTTGTTGCACCGTTGGACCTGGCCACAACCCGGCTATGAAAATTGATGACTTCAGGTCGTTTCAAGTTGCTGGCGGCGAGAACGGGGCTTTATTCTCAACTCTAGATCGCTCAGAGGTAACACTGTCAACACTAGCTCCCTTACCAGTAACAACCACAGTCGCTGCAGCAAAGTTCAGAGAACCATAAAGGGTTTGTAAAGCTGCTGTGCTCACTATGGCCTTCTACCATATATTAGCTCATTGTGATATCTCTATCTATTGCGATATCACCTAGACAGTGTAGAACACAACAGGACCGTATGAACAGAACTCTTTACATACACTGACGAATCATATACACATAAAACATGTGTTTTACAAGTATATTGGCTTCAGTGTTTTCATGCAGTTTTGTTTTGGAGCCACCAGGACCAGTTGGTGGAGTAAGATCGCAGTCCTGCCACACCTGAGAGAGCCAAAGCCAGGTGCAGAGAATGCAGTGCATCTGTCCTCTCTTGGCAATATAAGAAATATAAGACAGGGAGAACTGCTTTGTATGCCTTGAGATTCCTTTGTTTCTTTGGTCTCTGAGGTTGAATGTCTTTCTGAGCTGTTCCATACCTTAAATAAAGGGGGCAAAGCCCTCTGTTAATCCTATAGGAAGTCTCAGTGTGCAAAGAGGCCACTCTTAGACTGGTTTTCCAAATGCATCATATTGTGATTGGTCCAGGAGGATGCCCGACAACAGCCTGGCTGGCCCAGACCACAGCGTCTCCTCACCATATCATCTCAAAAATGTTCTGACTATCAGACGCTGAGTGTTAACTGCTGTTGGGTCCTCCGTTTAGGAAGTAGGTCGTCATTTCTCCTTTGCCCTTCACCTTCACAACGCCTCTGCACTCCAGTGTGTAGTTATATGAGCTGAGAACCTGGTAGAGGTCAGTTGTGACCTGATACAGAGAGAAATTAAGAGCACATAAGCATTTATGATGGACTGAAAAGTTTGTAAAGCAGAGTTGACAGATTTACAGACCCAAACATCTGAGACCACTAGTGAAATTGCGTCTGTTTTGCATTTTTTAATCATTTAATTCTAATAATTACACAAATAATTAAATATTATCAAAAATACATTCTTTATATAGTATTCATTTCAAATTATTCAAATTTTTCATAAAATTAGAGTGAATATTTGAATTAAAAATGTAAAACAGCAGCATTCCACATTAAATATTTGTTATTTGTTTCATGTTTCTTTGTTTAAAGTCACCATGAAATCCAAATTGACAATTCTTATTTTTTTTATGGAATATTGCAGTATTTGTTATAAACATCATCACATCATTATTTAAAAAAAAAAAAATCTTTAATCAAAATAACTAGGGATGCACCGATACCATTTTTTAAGGACTGAGTATGAGTACCGATATTTTTTTCTGGTACTCACCAATACCGATGCCTATACATTTATTAATTTCTCTCTCTCTTTTTTTTTTTTTGGTGATGTTGCGGTTTTCCAAGCACAGTGAGACTAATGAATGTAGGACAGCTTCTTTATTATTACTCTAATGAAAAAAGTAATAATTTTTATGTGCTTGTCACAAACTTAAAGAACAAAAATTTCACAGTGTTCAATAACCTTCAAAGGACACAATTACCAATATATATAATTGTTGTTATATAAAAAGAAATTTACAAATAAATTACAAACAATACAACAAATACTATAGAGATACAAATTAAATAAACTTGTTTTTCCAGATACAGTAGGTTTATATACCATCTATACACTTATTTTACATCTTTTGTTGTTTTTATTAACATTAATGACTAATATTTAATTAGGCTATGGTCCGAATCCATGGATACTGACACATATCCTGTTTTCACCCAAAATGTTACGTCGACTTAAGCCATAACCGACTGTATTTTATGATGGACATTTTGACAACTGTGTGTGCATTTGACCGTTCAGGCACAAGGAGAACTGATCGCGCGCTGTCTGAGAGAACTGGGATCGCGCGCGCGAGAGAGAGCGCTTCTGGTCTGTGTCATTCAGCGCGGTTCCGCCTATCCTGCCTTCACTAATTGATAACGAATTGTGATTCAAAGCATGCAGTTCGCAATGTGTAGGTTGTCATCATTAATTATGAAGTATTTCCACACCCCTGAGGCTGACATTGTTTCTGCTGCTGCTGCTGGTGTCTCTTTGCACGGAATTTTGTTAGTTACGTCACGCGAGGCATATCGGTCTTTGGTATCGGGGTATTTTTGCGAGTACAAGTACATGAGCTTGGTATTGGTGCATCCCTAAAAATAACTGTTCCTCCTTCTTGCAACAACATCTCTTCTCTTCTCTGATGATGTGTTTACATGCATGAAGGCGGGACAAACTCTCACTCACATGACATCACACCAATAGCAAACAACATTGATTCAACATTCCAATTAATTCCTGATGGACAAAATCAAGTCCCGCCCTACACATTTTCTTGTTCAAGAAGCTGTTTCACACAGATATACATCACAACAAAGAAAAAGAAAAGAAGCAACTTCCGACTTTAAACATTTTCAGCATCCTAAAATGATATACATTTCCAAGTTTAATTTAGATTTTGAATCACACATCTTTAACGTGGACATTATAGTATACATAGGATATCTTAAGGCTGGCCCACACTAAAAGATTTTTAATATTTTCAAAATGTGAGAGACCACAAACATGACAATAAAAAAAAATATATATATATTTAACAGTTTTGTTCCTATAGTGTGTGGAGCGCCGTGATGTAACCAGGACAGCACACCACACCACATACTAACAGATTCCATTCACAAACAACCAGAGCACGGAACTGTGAACACGGGAAATCTCGCAAAATCTCTCGCGGTCAAACTTGACTTTAGAGTAAACAAACATGGCGGACGACAGGCAATAAGAAATGTCAACAATAGTGTTCGGACAGCTTTTACAGAAAATTTGCGGGAAAAAAGAAAAATGTTTGGAAGTCATGTTATGCTTCCATCAGGTATCACATCGTTCCACGTGACAATCTACAGAGTACATGTGCGTTTGTCCTCGGGGTTCCCCTCACACAACAGGATTTCTGATTGTAAATATTCAACATGTTGGGTTATTTAAGATTTTACGTTCTTCCGATCAGATTCAATCACTCTTAACACAACTCACACCAAAGAAAAATCTGATAAAATAATCTGTAGAACCATCAAGATAATCTGGACTTTACCTAGGATTGTCGGAAGGAATTGAATTGGACCCCAAAAATCGGCCCGTATATCTTGTGGTGTGTGGGTGCCCTTAGGGGTAATTTGATCTGGACAATCACAGAGACCAAGAAAACATCTCACCTGTATTCTCTCAGGTACCCCAGTGCTGTCCATACGGCTGGCTACATTCACAGTATTGCCCCATATGTCATATTGCGGTTTACGAGCCCCTATGACACCAGCCACGACGGGACCCATGTTGAGACCTACAGGGCAATATGCTTTTCATTTTACAACAGTAAAATATATGGGTCACTCTATGAAAGTCTTTGACTAACATTTAAATAAACAGGAATTTAGCAGAGTAAAGGGACTGTTTCATAAATTAAACATACAGATTAGGCAGCTGATTGGTAAAATTAATTGGTTATTTAAGGGTGGCTAAGCCAAATCCTTACCGATCTTCATTTTGAAGTTATTAAAAGAGTGCTCATTGATGTACTTCATCTGGTCCATGAGGCGCATGGCGTAGTCTGCTAGAGCACGAATGTGCGACCTTCCTGCTTTATCATAAGTGGAGTCATTAAGCCCAGATGCAGCCATGTAGGTGCTGCCAATGGTTTTGATCTTTTCTAGTTGACGAAACTGATCCTCACTAATGATCTGCAAGAAAAGAGAAGGCATATTAAACATCTACATTTCTAAGAATACAAACAGTTTAAAAAGATGTGAAGATGCAGGTCCAGTTTTACACACACAATTCTACTTTGAAACAAAAACCAACTGTTGCAAAGTAAATTAAAATGTTTAATCCAAGAACGAAAACACAGTAAAAACAGTTCAAATGTTTTCCACTTTTTTAGTTTTTCATTATTTTTTCTTCTGTAATAATATTTAATCTCATTTATTTATTAATATATATATATACATATATATACACACACAGGTGCTGGTCATATAATTAGAGTATCATCAAAAAGTTGATTTATTTCACTAATTCCATTCAAAAAGTGAAACTTGTATAATATATTCATTCATTACACACAGACTGATATATTTAGATGTTTATTTCTTTTAATTTTAATGATTATAACTGACAACTAAGGAAAATCCCAAATTCAGTATCTCAGAAAATTAGAATATTACTTAAGACCAATACAAAGAAAGAATTTTTAGAAATCTTGGCCAACTGAAAAGTATGAACATGAAAAGTATGAGCATGTACAGCTCTCAATACTTAGTTGGGGCCCCTTTTGCCTGAATTACTGCAGCAATGCGGCGTGGCATGGAGTCGATCAGTCTGTGGCACTGCTCAGGTGTTATAAGAGCCCAGGTTGCTCTGATAGTGGCCTTCAGCTCTTCTGCATTGTCAGGTCTGGCATATCGCATCTTCCTCTTCACAATACCCCATAGATTTTCTATGGGGTTAAGGTCAGGCGAGTTTGCTGGCCAATTAAGAACAGGGATACCATGGTCCTTAAACCAGGTACTGGTAGCTTTGGCACTGTGTGCAGGTGCAAAGTCCTGTTGGAAAATAAAATCTGCATCTCCATAAAGTTGGTCAGCAGCAGGAAGCATGAAGTGCTCTAAAACTTCCTGGTATACGGCTGTGTTGACCTTGGACCTCAGAAAACACAGTGGACCAACACCAGCAGATGACATGGCACCCCAAACCATCGCTGACTGTGGAAACTTTACACTGGACCTCAAGCAACGTGGATTGTGTGCCTCTCCTCTCTTCCTCCAGACTCTGGGACCCCCAAATGCAAAATTTACTTTCATCAGAGAACATAACTTTGGACCACTCAGCAGCAGTCCAGTCCTTTTTGTCTTTAGCCCAGGCGAGACGCATCGGACGCTGTCTTATATTCAAGAGTGGCTTGACACAAGGAATGCGACAGCTGAAACCCATGTCTTGCATACGTCTGTGCGTAGTGGTTCTTGAAGCACTGACTCCAGCTGCAGTCCACTCTTTGTGAATCTCCCCCACATTTTTGAATGGGTTTTGTTTCACAATACTCTCCAGTGTGCTGTTATCCCTATTGCTTGTACACTTTTTTCTACCACATCTTTTCCTTCCCTTCGCTTGTGCTTGGACAGAGAGCTCTGTGAACAGCCAGCCTCTTTTGCAATGACCTTTTGTGTCTTGCCCTCCTTGTGCAAGGTGTCAATGGTTGTCTTTTGGACAACTGTCAAGTCAGCAGTCTTCCCCATGATTGTGTAGCCTACAGAACTAGACTGAGAGACCATTTAAAGGCCTTTGCAGGTGTTTTGAGTTAATTAGCTGATTAGAGTGTGGCTCCAGGTGTCTTCAATATTGAACCTTTTCACAATATTCTAATTTTCTGAGATACTGAATTTGAGATTTAACTTGATCCTTAGACTTGATTTCAAAGAAATAAACATTTGAAATATATCAGTCTGTGTGTAATGAATGAATATAATATACAAGTTTCACTTTTTGAATGGAATTAGTGAAATAAATCAACTTTTTGATGATATTCTAATTATATGACCAGCACCTGTATATACACACTATATACAGTGCCCTCCGCAGTAAAGACAAAATTGCTTGCTCTGTTAGCTGTGGTGTCAAGACATCTATAAATATGATTAAAATATTAATATGAGGCAAAAGTACAGAATGTCACATTTTATTATTGGCTGTTTTACCACAAAATGTTTCACCAACTAAGAAGTAAACACTTTTAGAGTTTCATCCCTCTGCCTAATGTGAGCATAAGTATTGGGACGGTTTAACTTAAAGCAAATGTGAAAAAGCTAATATTTCATTGTAAATCCTTTGCAAGCAATCACAGGAGCGAGTCTGTGACCCAAAGACATCACCAGACTCTTGGTTTCATACTTTGAAATGCTTTTCCAGGCCTTTAATACAGCCATTTTCATCGGTTGCTTGTTTGGGGAGTTTCTGCCTTTAGTCTCCTCTTCAGCTGGTAAAATGCTCATTCAATCATTTTTAACATACAATTGTTTTAATTTTTTTTTTTCAATTTGTAATTATTTGATAAAGTATGCCTACTTATAATTACTTATGTTAGGATATGTAAATGTAAGGATTTTAAGGTTTTTAAGTTGGTAAACTAATTAAATAATAATAATAGATCAAGAATCGTTTTGGAATCGGATCGTGACTCCCAGAATCGGAATCGGATCGTGAGGTGACTAAAGATTCCCACCTCTAATATATATATATATATATATATATATATATATATATATATATATATACACACACATACATACATACATATACATACACACACACACACAAACATTTATGCATGCATATATTATTATTTTTTTTAAATTTTTAGTTGTTTTTTTTTTTTTTAAAGCTAACAATTGGGAAGATCTGATTCATGGGAATTAGTCTTTTCAACACCAACTGCAGCTTTTGCAAATAAGGTTTAGAATAAGAAACACTTGAAAGTTAGTCAAGTGTACTAAATCACGCTCAAAAGTAGTGTAAAATCATCTTGAAAGTCCTGAGGTTTGTCAAAAATGGCTGTACCTCATCAAAGTCAGCGATGATCTCGTTGAGAAGTCTCAGGCACTCAACACCTTCATTATTGGCCTCCAGTTCCACATAGAACTCAGAGAAGTTGCTGATGGAGGCAAACATGACAGCCACACATTCGCACGACTGATAATACAGTTCGTCGTTCCGCCGCTCGCGAGCCAGAAAGTGTGCAGCCACATCTTTGGGCAAGATGTTGTGGAGAAGCCGACGGTTGTAGGCCTGAAGTTCCTCCATCTCCTCCTTCTCCTCTGTAGCCTTTGAATACAATAAAAATAGAGGATCCTTACTGAATAAAAATATTAGTTTCTTTAAAAAAAAACAACAGCAAAAAAAAAAAAACTTACTGAACCCAAACTTTTGAACAGTAGTGTAAAAACAAAATGTTTAAGAATGAGAAGCAAGAATAGTGAAAATGTATCCAGCATATTGATTTGATGGAACAGCAATTTGTATTAAACAGCCTTTTATGAAATTTCTGTACAATTACAAAGGTATACACAGATAAACACACCTGTAACTTCCAGAGAAAGTCCAGTCTGGCAGTGGACTCCACCTGCTGTGCGTGAAGGTAGAGCGCTAGCACAAAGACCGTGATGACTACTGGAGTCATGATCTTTAGAGGAACCCGCATGTCTGTCGCACAGCTACAACACACACAGCACTGAGTGTCAGCAATTACACACTAAAGTGCATGATGATCTGAAGTGTTCAAATCAAATACATGTTATACATCATATCACAACAGTATGTGGCTACATGCGCACACATTCGATTTATTTCTATGGTGATGGCAAGCTTTATAGTAATGGAATGAAAACAAAATGCTGACTCCTATTTCTTTCAGATCAGGGTTTCTGTTTCATTGATTTTATCTTACCTTGTTCCATTATACTCTCTGTGAACACAAAGAAAAAGCACATGTATCAGAAGGATGAAGCACAACAGTAAACATTTTATCTTCAGATAGACTAGAACTGATATAAGCAGACACATTTAATAGTGGATTCATTTGCATGGGCATATGTAGTGGTAGGCTAAAGCTGACTGAATTAAATTGAATAATTTATGAATGAAAAAATATTGATGTTGTGCCTGGTCCCTACTTACACTACTGTTCAAAAGTTTGGGGTCAGTATGATTAAGTAGTCAGAAACAGCACAACTGTTTTCACCACTGATAATAAGAAATGTTACTTGAGCATCAAATCAGCATATTAGAATGATTTCTGAAGGATCACGTGACACTGAAGGCTGCTGAAAATTCAGCTTTGCCATCACAGGAATAAATTACAATTTAAAATATTGTATATTAAATTAGAAAATAGTTATTTTTAATTGCAATAATATTTCAACATTACTGTTTTTACTGTATTTTTGATCAAATAAATACAGCCTTGGCGAGCATAAGAGACTTCTTTCAAAAAAAATAAAAAATTCTTGCCAACTCTAAACTTTTGAACGATAGAGTATATAATATTCAGTTACAGTTACTTTAATATAGAAAAAATGCTAAGGGAATATTTAGCAATCCCTTAAATTTGGAAGAGACAACCGTCCATATTTAAAAAAACAATAAAAAACAACAAATCAAAATTCAAAGATGTCTGTCTGCATACGGATACAGATCAACATTTAAAATACAGCAAAATTCTTTATAATTTTTGATAAGGATAATGATGATGATTGTAAGGATGCTGATCTAAGAAAATGTGCTACTTATATCTAGATACTCACAAGGCATTGGCCATGACCAGCAGGTCCACATTGTCAAAAAGGCTGACCTCAGGCACCTCCATGATGAGCACATACAGGATCTCGATGAAGAGCATGAGGAAGAGTTTACCAATACTGCTGACCTGTAGGAACACTGAGCAGGCCAGTAAACTGAGCAGCACACATGAAGAGAAGTACTGCAGAGGAACAGAAAAACATTCAGACATTAATCTTTCGCTTTCCCTTCAACTATGATTTGATTTATCAAAAGACAAGCATTTTAGAGCAGTGCCTAAATTAGACCCTTGAAAAATGAATGCAAAATCGTTGGGGTTTTTTTGGGGAAAATGGTACTGTAGCTGGTTTCGAACTGGTCCAAATGGGTTCGTAGCTGGTCCAAGCTGCTCATTGGCTAGCTAACCAGCTATTATGTTACAAAACTACAAAACTGATCTGAGAATAGTGCCACACCTCTGGGAAATTGCAGGTGGGTGACGAGCTGTTGCAGAGGCTGTCCTGAGACCAGAGAGAGTAGTTGAAGGAAGAGCTGAGGACATGACAAGCATTCACATCTCTGGGGCTGATGTTAAACTCCTGCCCTAAACACATCCTCAGGTCATCTGTACTGCAGGTGAACTAAAGGACAGATAAAGGTGTTTCTCAGATGAATACATCTGACATTATTTAATTTAATGAATACACTACAGATCACGTTAATAACAAACTTTTCAATGTCAAAAGTGAATTACTTAAAAGCAGATTTTTTTTTGTGCCACTATCAACACTATACATGATTGCAAAACTAAAGATTTCTATTTTTGAATTCTGTTTGATGCCTCTAGCCCTGTAAGTCTTGAAATATTGTGACAGGTTAAGTGTTAGTTGTATCACTATATAGCTAAATATCATTAAGGCACTGAATCCTGAGGTTAAGACTTGTGTGACTCACAATGTTAATGAAAGCGGAGAGAAAGACCAGGACGATTGTAAAAACTCCCACCAGGGTGCTGTTGAGTCTGGACTGAACAATCCTTTTTGACAGAGTTTGCAGAGGCACAGGGAAAAACTGTCAATAGAGAGAAACATGATTTGAGTTTCACAGTCTTATTCACAGTCTTAATGCCACAGAATTTGAGAATGATTTATTGTTGTCATATGTTGAAAATCTGTTTCTTTTTAATAAAAGAGCTGCTGTTTTGAATGTTCTACTCAAAGAATCCTAAAAATTGTTTTACAAAAAAAAAAAAAAAAAAAAAATTAAAGCTGCAAGCAGCATTTACTGGGGTTCAAGCATTTAAAGCCTTTAAGCACATATGCGTAAAGAGATATTACGTTTTTTTTTAACAAGCATGTCACCACTTAAATCACAGAGGAACAGTTATGATATATGCTAAAACAAACACAGAGAAAGAAAAGGCTTAAACAATAATACTTGATACACACTAAGCATGCTTACACACACAAACACACGCATTTTCTTGTAGATTCAGTGTTTGAAATACATGATGGGTAACAATGTTTTCTGCAAATCTCAGTATAACATCATTTTTAGGTTTCATTTTACTGTTTTGTTTGAGGCACATTTTCCATGTCAACTCCATTAGTTAAAGGTGCTTACACACACATTTTGTTGCAGATATGGATATTTGA
Organism: Elopichthys bambusa; assembly: GCA_037101425.1. Classification (NCBI taxonomy): domain Eukaryota; kingdom Metazoa; phylum Chordata; class Actinopteri; order Cypriniformes; family Xenocyprididae; genus Elopichthys; species Elopichthys bambusa. The sequence goes on from CM074438.1 coordinate 21,387,579, forward strand.
AATCAATGATAGGTTAGAAAATGTTTATTCCAGGTTTCCCCTTTAAAAATTATCATTTTCAGGTCTCAATGCAATTGTAATGTTATATAATTGCAAAAACATATATCAAATGAACAAATGAAGTGGTAAACCTTGACAAAATGGGAATAGTAATGTTATAATAAGGATTTGTATAGTTTAAAAGGGATTTTAAATGACAAAACCTTGAACTATATTAATGGCCTTCTACTGCCATCTGGTGGCACCAAATGACAGTTTCAGGCAATTTACTAATAAAAAATATGTTTTTTAAAGGTTTTTTGACAGTTATAGCGCCACCTATTGCCTGATCTCTACTACTTTTTTTGGGTGTCCTCAGAGTGTGTCCATACATATGTGTACCAATTTTGGTGGAAATATCTCATTTCGTTTTGAAGTTATAGACACTTACATATATATAAATATATATATATATATATGAGAGCATAAAAATTGACTTCATGAGCGACTTTGGATTTTTCTGCCACTTCCTATCAAAAAATACTAACAGTTTTGAAGATATTCGCAGAAGTTTTTTTAAGCACTAAAGTTTCATTCAGATTGGGCCAAAAACCTAGGACTAGTTCGCAAAAGTAGGTTTTTCACATATTCGCGAATAATTAATGAACGATTTGATTGGTTCAACATTGGTTCTTGAGGCAAAGTTGTTCAGAATGTGGAGATCTATCCAACGATATGCATATTGTGTGGATCTGTAAAACACCACGTGATTACTGAGGCGTAAAAACTCGTTAACGCCAACTAGTGGCCGATTTCTTTCAAAATTCTTACAGACCTCTAGGCCCATGAGTCAAACATGCCCACTAAGTTTCGTTCCGATCGGCCTCCATTAACCTTGTCTAATAGGTGCTCAAAATAATTGGCCGATGGCGAATTGAGATACGCCAATGTCCTCATAGACTATCATGCCCTTTTGGACCAAAACACTGCATGCCAAATTTCAAGTCAATCGGACTAATGGTTGCATAGTTACAGCTGTTTTCATGTTGTTTTTTTTAATAGCGCCACCTAGTGTCCAATCGACATTTTTTTTATCGTGACCAAAGATTGAGCCCATACACATGTGAACCAAGTTTGGTGCAAATATCTAATTTAGTTTTTGAGTTATAGCCATTTTAGTAAAAGTGGCTCCACCCACACCACACGTTTTGGCGCCCCTTAGCAACCGTGAATCAAAATTTCAACTTTTTTTGGATAATTGATATTCAGACTCCAGAGAATCTTTCTGCACTGGTTTGGTTCCAATCGGGCAAAAACACTAGGACTAGTTCGCAAAAGTTCACAAAATTCAAAATGGTGGAAAATTTTTCCAGGCAGAAATGAAATCGGAGATACAGGTTTTGTTCGTCTTGAGCCAAGGATTACAATGATATAAGACACTTGAGTCTGCGACAAACAGTCTATCCCTGCGTCCCAATGTCCATACTATCCATCCTAAATAGTATGTGAGATTTAAATAAGTGTGTCCCAAAGCATAGTATGTAGAAAAGAGTATGCCAAAAGTCCCCGGATGGTCTATTTCCGGTAGATTTTCGAAGTGTGGATCCGTGCACACTATAAAGGCTAATACTGCCCACAACCCATTGCGCTTTGAATGAGGATTCAGTTCAGAACTACAAACACGAGTAAAAAGTGTTAAAAAAACATGGCAGATATGCGCGACCAATGCCCGGAGGTTTGAGTGACTAATAATCAGTTCAACCTGACAGAAAATATTTATTTAATGTTATCCGTGTTATATTTCATCTGCAATATCAATGTGGACTTTTATAAAGATCCGATTGGCCAGTAACTTTTAAATGCATCATTATGCATTAATATGAGGAGAGTTCTCCACATGAAAGACCCACGACTGCAGATCAGCGTGGTACTGCATTTCTCTCCGATACGGTAGGAAATAAGCTAAATGAAATGTGGAGGATGTAAGATGATTGACAGGCCAGTTTACGGTGACAGGATGCGACAGAGAGCAAAGACGCAATTGTATGACGTGATAGTATGTCCCAAAGCTTGTCTACTCTTTTGCTACACACTCAAAAGTATGTACTTTTTGTTCACAGAAAGAGTACATACTTTTAGGGCGTAGTATAAGTAGGTGAATTGGGACGCAGCATATGAGTTCTGAGCAATTTTGAACTTTTAATCGCTGTAGCGCCCCCTATTGACTGATTGGGGTCATCTCTTGTGAGGTTCTCCCCAAATTGAGGACTATCATCTGGCCAAGTTTCAAGTCTCTAGGCCTTACGGTTTGGTCTGCACGATTCGTTTGACGACGGAAGAAAAATAATAAAAATCCTTACAATTACAATAGGGTTTCAGCACTTTGTGCTTGAACCTCTAATTAAACAGCACAACAGTTTTCAACATTGATGATAAATGTTTCTTGAGCATCAAAATTAGCAAATCACAATAATTTCTGAAGGATTATGTGATACTGAAGACTGGAGTAATGGCTGCAGAAAATTAAACTTTAATAAATCAAATAATAATAAAGAAATAAATTATTAAAACCTTAAAAAAAAAAAAAAAGACCTTGTGGGTTTGCAGAAATTTTATGAAAGACTTTTTACGGGTCAGAAGTTCAGAATCTAATTCCACAGCATCTCTAAGGAAAGACCTGTGACGCCCCTAGCCGCCCATGGAGAAGTGCAGTGACAGTTCCACTTCAGTGTGCACAAATGAGCTGCCAGAGCTTTACTGTGTCTCTGTCTTTGCTCTATGTGACTCACTGTCTCTGGAGACCTGCTCAAAGTTACGCAGCTGAAAGCCCAACATCAATCAAACTTGCTCAGGTTATTTTAGTGGAGAAACTGAAGGTTGATAAACACTTGGATTTAGCGATGATGTGTCTGTGAGAGTGTTAAGAAAAGGTCTGTGAAGAACGTGTTATTTTATATGGCTTGTTTGTGTATTTTGCTGCACTTTAGGGACAAAAAAGGGGATGTTGCTCTAGGTTTGACCTCTATTATTTCTAATAATCACTTTAATTTTTGATATTATATCTAACAACTATTATATAAATATATAAAACACTGCTATGACCGCTTCACCAAACAGTTCTGTGTAACACTACACAACAACCTTAGCAACCACTTTTAGCAACATAAACTGTATGTTTTCAATTGATATTGTTCATTGAAGCGTATTATGTAGAAGAGTGTTGTGAGAAAAAGATTGAGTGAGCGAGTTTATTACCTGCATTCAGATTTAGCATTTCATGACAGCACTAGTCAAAGCATTAGTTGCGTCTTGTTCCATGTTCATATCAATTCAGTCTTTTCAATGTAAAAGTCTTCGCTACTGGCTAAAACATTCATAAAGACAGTCTTTGCCGCTATCTAATGGCGTAATAATGTAACTACTGTTGCTGCTCACGGTCAGGGACTATTTTTTTCCGGCGGAAGGCTTTTATTGAAAGTTTACTTCATGAAAGTTGCATTGATACATATTTTTGGCTTTAATATTTGTATTGTGTGGTAACAATTTTATAAAAGCAATAAGGTACTCGAAGCTAGTGCTGTATCGTGAATAAGCCGTGACTTATTCATGATACAGCACAGCCTTTCGTACATTATTGCTTACATATATATATATATATATATATATATATACACAGTGGGTACGGAAAGTATTCAGACCCCCTTAAATTTTTCACTCTTTGTTATATTGCAGCCATTTGCTAAAATCATTTAAGTTGTTTTTTTTTCCTCATTAATGTACACAGCAACCCATATTGACAGAAAAACACAGAATTGTTGACATTTTTGCAGATTTATTAAAAAAGAATAACTGAAATATCACATGGTCCTAAGTATTCAAACCCTTTGCTGTGACACTCATATATTTAACTCAGGTGCTGTCCATTTCTTCTGATCATCCTTGAGATGGTTCTATACCTTCATTTGAGTCCAGCTGTGTTTGATTATACTGGTTGGACTTGTTTAGGAAAGCCACACACCTGTCTATATAAGACCATACAGCTCACAGTTAATGTCAGAGCAAATGAGAATCATGAGGTCAAAGGAACTGCCTGAAGAGCTCAGAGACAGAATTGTGGCAAGGCACAGATCTGGCCAAGGTTACAAAAACATTTCTGCTGCACTTAAGGTTCCTAAGAGCACAGTGGCCTCCATAATCCTTAAATGGAAGACATTTGGGACGACCAGAACCCTTCCTAGAGCTGGCCGTCCGGCCAAACTGAGCTATCGGGGGAGAAGAGCCTTGGTGAGAGAGGTAAAGAAGAACCCAAAGATCACTGTGGCTGAGCTCCAGAGATGCAGTCGGGAGATGGGAGAAAGTTGTAGAAAGTCAACCATCACTGCAGCCCTCCACCAGTCGGGGCTTTATGGCAGAGTGGCCCGACGGAAGCCTCTCCTCAGTGCAAGACACATGAAAGCCCGCATGGAGTTTGCTAAAAAAAAACACCTGAAGGACTCAGAGATGCTGGGAAATACGATTCTCTGGTCTGATGAGACCAAGATAGAACTTTTTGGCCTTAATTCTAAGCGGTATGTGTGGAGAAAACCAGGCACTGCTCATCACCTGTCCAATACAGTCCCAACAGTGAAGCATGGTGGTGGCAGCATCATGCTGTGGGGGTGTTTTTCAGCTGCAGGGACAGGACGACTGGTTGCAATCGAGGTAAATGAATGCGGCTAAGTACAGGGATATCCTGGACGAAAACCTTCTCCAGAGTGCTCAGGACCTCAGACTGGGCCGAAGGTTTACCTTCCAACAAGACAATGACCCTAAGCACACAGCTAAAATAACGAAGGAGTGGCTTCACAACAACTCCGTGACTGTTCTTGAATGGCCCAGCCAGAGCCCTGACTTAAACCCAATTGAGCATCTCTGGAGACCTAAAAATGGCTGTCCACCAACGTTTACCATCCAACCTGACAGAACTGGAGAGGATCTGCAAGGAGGAATGGCAGAGGATCCCCAAATCCAGGTGTGAAAAACTTGTTGCATCTTTCCCAAAAAGACTCATGGCTGTATTAGATCAAAAGGGTGCTTCTACTAAATACTGAGCAAAGGGTCTGAATACTTAGGACCATGTGATATTTCAGTTTTTCTTTTTTAATAAATCTGCAAAAATGTCAACTATTCTGTGTTTTTCTGTCAATATGGGGTGCTGTGTGTACATTAATGAGGGAAAAAAAATGAACTTAAATCATTTTAGCAAATGGCTGCAATATAACAAAGAGTGAAAAATTTAAGGGGGTCTGAATACTTTCTGTACCCACTGTAGGTAAGTTCTGTAGTATTATTATTTATTATTATATCAGAACTTCATTATATTATACATTAACATTGCATAGGCTATATTTCATGTGTACAACACCAATATTTCACTCACCCCAAAACAAGAGTAAATGGCTGAGATGAACATGACAGCCATCAGGAGGACCAGGCACAGAATATAGAAGCCAACCATCAGCCCGGAGCTGCAAAACAACAACACATAGGTATAAGAGAGGGAACCCAGGGAATAGAAAATAGCTGTATGTCATTTTAAACGTAATTATTATAATATATTATATGTTGTAATTAACAGTGTCTGACGAAGAGGAGAGACCTGCTTTGACTGCTCAGGTACTAACTGTCTTCACCTTTACAAAGTCAAAATGAATGAAAGCTTCTGTGTATGTGACACTCCCATTCAAACCCTTCTCTAAGCCTGTGGCTTGTTTGAATGGATTTGAAAACATTTGAAGGATCAGGTTTTTAACTGAAGTGTACTTACTGTGGCACAATGACGATCTGAATGAAGCAGATGAATAAAAAGACGAGGGAGGCGCAGGCTACGTATGCTCCGAACCTGGCGTCTACCTGTTTGGAGTACTGACAGAAAGTGAGGAAAGAGGAGAGAAAAGAGTGGGGTTACAAAAACAGTTTAAATGGCATGTGAAAGTAGTGTTCAACTGACAGACGCTGTATGTGTGTATGTATACATGTTTACTAATGTTAATTGTTAAATATTTTAGCAGAGTATAATTAGAAACAAATTTGTTTCATTTGTTAACATTCGTTAATGTATAAAATAACATTAATAAATACTCTTTTAATAATGTATTAGTAAATGTTGTAGTAAATAACATTAACTAAGATTAATAAATGCTGTAGAAGTGTGTTCATTCTTAGGCCACTTTAACTAATGTTAACATGTTAACCTTACTGTAAAGTGATATATTTGGTCAGGATTTGAACTTAGGTCCCCCTTGTCCCTTAAACTAGGACTGCACCATTAGACCAACATGTCTTACACATACAAATCAAATAATCAGGTAGTCTTTTTTTAAAATCTCATTTAGAACAGTTCACTCAGGGCTACCACTAGTGCTTATAAAATAATAATAATAAAATAATAAATAAATGCTCCTATATATACACTATGTGTTCATAAGTTTGGGTTCAGCAAGAATGTTTTTGATAGAACTCTCTTATGATCACCAAGGCTGCATTTGTTTGACCAAAAATACAGTGATAACAGTAATATTGTAAAATATTATTATAATTTAAAATAGCTTTTTTGCATTTTAATATATTTTAAAATGTAATTTATTCCTGTGATGCCAAAGCTGAATTTTCAGCAGCCATGTATCCATTCTTCAGTGTCACATGATCCTTCAGAAATCATTATAATATGCTGATTTATAAACATTTCTTATTATTAATGTTGAAAACAGCTTTTTTGCTTAATATTTTTGTGGCAACTGGTACATTTTTTCAGGATATTTTGATGAATAGAAAAAAAAAAAACAAAAAAAACAGCATTTATTTAAAACATGAAACTTTGGAAACATTATACATATCTTTACTGTCACTTTTGATCCATGTAATGCATCTTTTTTTAAATAAAAATCATTTCTTTCTTTCAAAAATCTAAACAAAATGGTAGATATGTAAAACATCTAACAAAATAACATCAAGTGAATTTCTTCAGACAAAGATTATAAAGGATAATTGCTTAGACATTCTGGACACAATAATTATCTCCACTACAAACCGGAGGCAAGTCTCTGAAAGAGTCAACTAATCAGCGCTAGAAGTACCAGGACCAGCGTGCAACCTGCTAAATGTGTATGTGACTGCAGACGAATGAGGACGTAAATGCAGAGACTAAGAGACTTCCCTTCTATTACCCTTTCGTCACCATCACAAAGAAACCAAGTCTCCTACACAGTCACAAAAAATCCATCTTTTCTGAGAAAGTTTGGGCATCTCTTTGAGGTGAGGGAGGTCAGTGGGGACCTTGAATTTCATCGTCTCTATTCATATTAGCAGCATGCCACATCTTTGAGCTATACTGAATACTTTTAGTCTGCCTGCACAACAGTATACATAATAGACTTCTGATTGGCTCTCTGCTTTATTTTTGCTATGCACTTGAAGGAACACTTTACCAGTAACATTAACTAAAGATCTGTTAAATGGTTAGTTCATGCTCACAAGTCACGCAATTTACAACGAAACCCCTAGAAGGCTAGATCGTTTTAGCTGATGATGTATTTAAATCAGTAGAACTGTCAAACTTTAATGTTCAATATAGCATAGAAAATCAATTGTTTAAGCTTATCAGGCATAAAAAAAACCCCAATCAATTAATATAAAGTGTAATAAAGATTTTCAGTGGACAACAATGTAAATAATGTTCATTTTTGCCTGTTCTTCACAATAAGCCTTCATATAGCTTCAGAAGACCTGCAATATAGTAATAAGTTATATTGGCTGGCTCCTATTATAGTGCTTTTTTGTCATTTTTGGAGTTTGCCAGGTGTGATAAGTGTTATTTTATTGTACTATTATATTATAGTATACATTAGTATATACTGTACATTATAATATACTATATTATAGTATACTATTATAGTATTTATTAATATTTTAAACATTTGGTGAACATTTTGCTAAATTCCTCCTTTTGGGTTCCATGGAACAAAAATGTTGGGAACAACTTGAGGGTGAGTAAATGATGACAGAATTTTCATTTTTGGGTGAACAATCCCTTTAAGGTTTATCTTATCATTGACGCTGGTCACGTAAATGAAAGCCGTACCTTCTTCTCCAGGTCAGGTTCTCGGAATGTCAGCAGAAATTTCTTGACGTGTTCAGACCGTAACCGGTCGATGCTCCGAGCATCAATGGCGCGGCCCAGAAACTCGTCCACCTCATCCTCTGGATTCAGGTTTTCTTGCGTGTTTCTGAAAATGAAATGTCTAGATAACACAAGACGAGACAGTTTTTCCACATTCTTCCTCCCCTCTTATTCTTTAACTTAATAGTATACTACACAGCCAGACCACCAAAAGTAGCAGTAGCACCCCCAAAATCCCACAAAAAAACAAGGAATGATGACAGAGTTAGAGGCAGCTCAGAATCACCATGGATACCAGCCTTGATATGATGAGCAATTCTGCCAGTGAAACGGAGTTGATTACGTTGAGAAAGAACAAATCATCTGCTAAAGAGTTCAAGGCCTTGCAGTCATGTTCATACAATTCAATAACTACTAAATAACATCAACACTACAAGGTCCTGTACTTAACGTATTTGAAACTTAAGCTAGCAATGAATGTGGAAATCAACACATAAACCAAAGATAATAGTTTTGTGAAGTTTGATTATGAACTGCCTACAGAAACAAACCGGTTTGCACATCTGTACTCACACCTTTAGATATCTGCTGAATAGTTAATAAGACAAGCACAGTGATGCATGCATAAGTATCAAGAGAGCCAGGATTCTGGGTTCTAAAAGCATACTTTTTAACACCACTGTAAAAGTGATGGAAATGCTCACACTATGTGCATGTGTTGATTAGTTCATTGGTAGTTGGCAGTTCATTTACATTTTAATATATTTTAGTAATATATTTTTTATAAATATATTTTTAGTCGTAGTAAGTAGGTCTGCATGGAATCTGTGCCAACAGCTCAGCAGTTTTCTGCAGACTATGAATGTAAATAATTTACAAAGTTCAACGCTTCCCCTGTGTGGTTTTGTTCCCCCCCAAAAATTTGTTTTTCCAACTTGAATACGACTTTTAACTACAAACAACTGTAGTAGACCTAACTACTTTTCATCAATTTGTACCATAATTTAATCCACTTTGCAGATTTTCCCCTGTAATCAGCATAGAAAATGTGACAAATGGCACAGATTATACACAGGACACTGAACATAACCAACACAAAGCAGAGTTTAGGTGCTGAAGTGCTTGCTTCATTGATATATAACTGATGAGTTCAAGAGTGTATTGGTTATCAAATTTCAAACCTCATCCAACCAGAATTAAGAGTCTTAAGTTTAATAATATTTGTTTTACTTTTATATATAAAGTTAGATAAAGCAAAGCTATTTATATATTCAAAAGTTTGGGGTGAGTATGATTTTTGACAGAAATTAATACTTTTATTCAGCAAGGATGCATTAAATTTATCAAAAGTGACAGTAACGACATTTATTACAAATTAAATTTCAAATAAATGCTGTTAAATAGAAACTTCTAGAAATTTTATTGACCCCAAACTTTGGAACAGTTGTGTATACAGTATATAACAAATTCTGTAATCATCTATTAATAAAAGAATTGGCATGCGGGATAGAGATAGGGAGATGTGTTCCATGTACTCACTTGTCTTTGGGATCCTCAAATCCCTGCAACAAAATGGCAAGAGAAAATGCATTATACATCAATGCAGAATGAAAAAGCATTTGAATATCTGCATTTGTACAGTCAGCACAACAGTGACCCCTTCTGGAGGATCTCAAAATGTTTTTCCCTGGAAGATGTTTTGACCACATTCTTCTTTGGAAGAAAAAAAAAAAAAAAAAAAAAAGATTAACCAACACTTCATTCCCACATATTCATTTCTTATACTGTCATACAGCACATAACAGAACAGTGACTAATGCAATTACAAGAGACAAAGAAAGAGAGATAATAATCAGGACAATCATTTATGGACAAACTTCGCAACAATGTTGTAAACAGAGAACTGCTGTGAGACTGAGGATTTAATATTACTGTGCTGAATGATATAACCAAGCACATGATTACTGATATTGTGTATAAGCAAGCTGAGAGCTGATTCAGGTGGCTTGATTTGTGACCACAAGCTCTCTGTTTTGGGTTAAAAGTTAAAATTCAGACCCCACTGAGAACAGAAGTAAACAGAGCTGGCTAATGAGGCATTGATTTATCATGGTAGGACATGAGAAACATGGATAGGAAACCAGATATGCTCGTGTTGTTGCACATGTGCTTTAGTGGTTGGTGTTTTGTCTTTTCCTTGGGGGTTTTAACTACGATTTCACACAAACATTAGAAGTTACAAAACTTAGTGAGCTGCCTGCCTACTGCCTACAAAGACAGCTGCCATATGATTTGGACTGCTTTACATAAGTAGCACTTTTATTTCAACAATGTTTGAGACATTTCCATGTTTCTAAGCTAATGACAACTCTCTAATATGCATAAAAAATACAGCACATACAAATGTTGGGTAAAATAACTCATTGGGAAGAAAGGTGATTTAAGTGACTTTGAACATGGCATGGTTGTGGGTGCCAGACGGGCACAACCATCTCTAGGGTTTACAGAGAATGGTCCGAAAAAGAGAAAATGTCCAGTGACCGGCTGTTCTGTTGGCAAAAAATGCCTTGTTGATGCCAGAGGTCAGAAGTAAATGGCCAGACTGGTTTGAGCTGATAGAAAGGCAACAGTAATTCAAATAACCAGTTGTTACAACCAAGGTCTGCAGAAGAGCATCTGAAAAGCAGATGGACTACAGCATCAAAAGACCACACCGGTGCCACTCCTGTCAGCTAAGAACAGGAAACTGAGGCTACAGTTCACACAGGGTCACCGAAATTAGACAACAGAAGATTGGAAAAGAGTTGCCTGGTCTGATGAGTCTCGATTTCTGCTGCAACATTCAGATGGTAGGGTCAAAATTTGGCATAAACAACATGAAAGCATGGATCCATTCCATCCTGCCTTGTACTATGTCAACTGTTCAGGCTGCTGCAGGTGGTGTAATGGTGTGGGGGACATTTTCTTGGCACACTTTGGAACCCTTAGTACCAATTGAGCATTGTTAACGTCAACACCACAGCCTAATTAAGTTGCTGCTGACCATGTCCATCCCTTTATGATTACAGTGTAACCCATCTTCTGATGGCTACTTCCAGCAGGTTAGCGTGCCATGTCACAAAGCTCAAATCATCTCAAACTGGTTTCTTGAACATGACAACGAGTTCACTATACTCAAATGGCCTCCACAGTCACCAGATCTCAATCCAATAGAGCACCTTTGGGATGTGGTGGAACGGGAGATTCACATCATGGATGTGCAGCCAACAAATCTGCAGCAAATATGTGATGTTATCTTGTCAGTATGGACCAAAATCTCTGAGTAATGTTTCCAGCAGCTTGTTGAGTCTATGCTACGAAGAATTAAGGCAGTTCTCAAGGCAAAAATGGGGTCCAAGCAAGGTTTGCCTAATCAAGTGGCCGGTGAGTGCTACTTGTACTTGTGTTTGTTTGACCAATGCTTAATGTTTTCAAGACCATAAGAATCATAACTTTGGTCATCAAATGTGTCCAAACATATTTGTTTTTGCTGTGGTATTTGTATAGAAAACTGCTAAGTTGCACTTGTATTGGTGACGACTGCTAAAAACAAGTAATATGAGAACCCCAGTCTCTACAACAAGTGCTTTGAATAAAAGCATCTTCTAAATGACTACTTACTTAATATATATAAAAAAACAGCAGATATGGAAGTCAAGCAACAGACTGAATGTTCCCATCAGATATGAAATGACCATTTTAATGGTGATTTCTAGCCACTAAACATTAAATTAGGGGAGTAAAAAGCATCCATGGGACAGGTTGCTAGATGCATAATAATAATCAGTAAATTTATAGTCTCGGTAGACTCAGATGCACTCCCACACACAGGCCTCCATGTATTCACTCGACAGAGACTATGACCCAGTCAGTATGTTGATGTGTTACACCATTTGTTTCTCTTCTTGGATTGAGCAACACCTTCAGGGCCAACGCAAGCCTCTAGACAATACAACAGACAAAAACAGGTGCTGTTGTTATTATGAAACAGATATTCTGCTTGTCAGAATAGACAGCATGTTTATCTGCCTTCATCAATGCTCAGTGTTTGTGTAGGCGTGGATGGATATCTGGCAATTACATGCCAGCCTGAGCTCCGGCAGGATATATCGAACAGGATTTATCTGTGCCACTATCATCACCAAATGCAATTGCAGAAATAATTACAAACAGGTTCCCCCCATCTGCTGTTCAATGGACAAACAGATATTCCAACAGCAAACTGGTTGAGCCAATGTTGCTGAGTTATGCTTAAACCAAGGGTTTTACTGCTACCCTCTGCTGATTGATGTTGTAACTACACCATTTATTTTCAAAATATTCAAAAGTTTGGGGTCAGTAAAGAAGTCTCTTATGTTCACTTAGGCTGCATTTATTTGATCAGAAGTACATTAAAATCAGTAATATAGCGAAATATTATTACATTTTAAAATAACTGTTTTCTATCTGAATATATTTTAAAATGTAATCTATTCCTGTGATGGCAAAGCTGAATTTTCAGCATCATTACTCCAGTCTTCAGTGTCACATGATCCTTCAGAATTCATTCTAATATCAAGATTTATTACTATTATTATTAATGTTGAAAACATTAATATTTTTGTGTAAACCGTAATAATTTCATTAAAAAAAATCTTAGTCCCTAAACTTTTGAAAGTGTATTTCATGATAGTATAGTAGATGTTTTAATAGAGCCCGGATAATTGGCTCAAAACTGATGTGGCATATTTATGTTGGAATATTTTAAATCATAAACTTGGATCGGAAAACGTTTTAGACAACTGTAGACACCTATTTTTATAATGGAAACGTCAATATTCCTGTTATGTTTTATTTGACAACACAATTTAAAGTGTGACAGCCATAGTGAGAATAAGTTAGACTGGATTTTGGCGTTCCTTCTTACTATGTTAACCAAGATGAGAAGGAACAGGTGATTCAGACAAAAAAAAACATAAAATAAAATAAAGGGTATTCCCATGGAGCACACAGGAACTAATTGCTGGTTCCACTTTGCCTGATTAAATCCCTCAGGGCGATATGTGAGGCAGTCCAGCTTTATTTAATTAGAGTGCCGTTCCCTTCGGGTTCCAGAGCTGGGGAAGAGCTGAGAACTGAATGAAAGAACAGGGACTACACAAAGGGCAGAAGGTCCTTTACATGTGGCCCTAAAGCAATGTCCTTGGGATTGTTTTGGCTTAGTTAACACATGGTACAAAAAGCCTCCCCTGTCAAAGGCCTTATTCTCCAACAGAGGCGGTAATGGGTTTTAGACATGCCAATTAGAGTAAATGCAAACCAACTGTTTTTCAGCACTCAGATTATGTTCTAATCCTACAAGGGTGGTTAATGCGGCCCTTTCAAAAGTGTAGCTTCCTCACCATCCTCTTCATCTCCTTGGAAACCTGATTGCTACCCAGGTGATTGTAGAAGGGCCGGTCAGTCCAGTGAGTGCTATTATGAGTGACCGAGTTGGTGCGTTGCCGGTTCATCTTAGCAATCATGGCCTTTTCTTCTTTCTGTGAAGAGAAATATAAAACCAAAGCAGTATTACGGTCCGTTCTTTTAATGTCAGTCATTAACTAGCTTGTCTTTTGACGTCACATTTCCCTGAATTTATCTAGGTAGCTAACTCATTTGCATTCATCTACTGCCCTGCATCATGTGAGTCATGCTATCGATGAGCACTAGGTGTTTCTGCTTTAAAAGGATGTGCATATTAACAAAGAATCATAGCTTGTTGAACACAAGTGTCTTAGGTTACAATGTTTAATGTGCGATTTAAAACAAGAGAAAGGACACTCTAAAATGTCTTAATTCACCTGAATTTATTATAAAACTGAACTGATATGATTTGCCAATGAGGGAAAACAAAAGGTCTCACCCGCTTCTGACTGCAGCCCACAATGAGGTAGGTTTCAATGTTGTGCTTCTTGAGATAGACGTTTCTTTCTCCACCAAATCCAGGTTCCACATCATAATCCCCATTCAGGTAGTTCAGAGTGGCCTTAGTGATATGGATACGCCTGAGATGATAAAAACAACTTTCTTGTTGCATAATGTAGAGAGGAAGTTGCCCTGGACTCAATCAAACCTGACACATTCAGATTTGGAAAGGAATACTGATGTACTGAGCAATTAATTAAAAATATTTTCAGATTTTAAAAGTGAGGAGGCTCATATGAGAAAACATGGCCCCAAAAAAATAAAAATAAATCTAAACTTCATGAACCCACCCTGCTTTGCCCCCAGCTTCCATGTGATTGGCCAAGGTGACATCGTTGGACCAGACATCAAACTGCCACTTTCTTAATCCCAGCACCCCGCAGTGGACACGCCCACTGTGTATACCCACACGCATATTGACGTTGACGCCAGTGACTTCCCTCACCAATCTGGAGAACAAAGACAAAAAACGTAGATATACCTGCTTTTATATTGTGATATAAAAATCATATATTTTTATATCATGCATCAACAATATGCTAAATTTGAACTCTTAAGGTGATATTAAACTTCAAGTGTTACTAGAAAGAACTGTGAAAGCAGTTTACATGTAAACTTTGTTGATGCATGTGGGGAGAATGACATAAGCTGTGTCACTTTTTAAGTTGTCCTCTAGTCAAGGAGAAAGGACACAAATCTATCTATCTATCTATCTATCTATCTATCTATCTATATTCCCCTTTTCAATCTGACCAATTTACCAGTATTTCTCCTACATTTGGACCCTGGCAAACTTTATCCCACAACTACCATTTTAATATATGATATAATACATAACCTTACCTATTAACACATTTCATCTCACTTTATACCTTTATGAAAAAGATCCAACCTAAGGTGGATTAGCACTCCCTGAAATGCACCTTTCCACTCAGCACATCAACAAGTTAACAGCACATTCTGATCCCGACGTCACACGGCAAACAAGCCATCAAACTCCTTTGAACATTGAGGGTGACAGGCAAGTCTGCGGAAAATAGTCTCGTCCTGTGATGGGGCGCTGGGGCGGCTGGCTTCAGCTCAGAGAAACACAGACACGTGCTCACTGGAGCAGAAAGCCAGTCACCGCCATTCCTGCCTTAACAAACAACTGCTCAGAGAGACTGAACATTAGAGAAGTCAGGCCTGTGGACACGTTCACATGCACGCAAGACAAATAACTTGGAAACAACTCAATTACGAGATGACTGACCTGACCAATTAGAAGAGCAGAACAGACCCACAGAGGGTAATTCAAAGTTTCTAGAAAAAAACCTAATGCTTATAAAAATTTGGTCACGATTAGTAAAGCAGGTAAATAAGATTAAGTGTTCTTTTTCAGCTCAGCCTTTCCGTGAACCTTCATACGGTTCAGTAATAGCCTCACTTTTCATGAACGGGACAAAATATTTCTTACATTTCTGACAAAATGCCAATAAAAAAAGACTGAAAATATATATAGGAATTTACAATTTTCTAGAAATAAATATCAACATGAAAATGATATAATTAAATAAATTATAAAATAAATAGCAAAAGAATGGTTAACATGATTGCAGTTTAGCCTAATATTATAGTTTAAAAAATACATTATAATTATTTAATTAAAAATATTTTTAATGTATATTTAAAAAATTATTTAAAATTAATAATTAAACCATTTCTTATATATATATATATATATATATATATATATAAATAAAAATATTTTAAAAAAAAAGGTGTATAAAATCAAGCACCTAGGCATGCAGACTTCTTATACAAACATTTGTGAAAGAATGGGTCGCTCTCAGGAGCTTCAAGCGTGAATTCAAGTGTGGTACCGTGATAGGTTGCCACCTGTGCAATAAGTCCATTCATGAAATTTCCTCACTACTAAATAATCCTCGGTCACCTGTTAGTGGTATCATAAAGTGGAAGCAATTGGGAACAAGAGCAACTCAGCCATGAAGTGGTAGGCCATGTAAAATCGCAGAGTGGGGTCAGCGCATGCTGAGGCACACAGTGTGCAGAAGTCGCCAACTTTCTGCAGAGTCAATAGCTACAGACCTCCAAACTTCATGTGGCCTTCAGATTAGCTCAAGAACAGTGCATAGAGAGCTTCATGGAATGGGTTTCCATGGCCGAGCAGCTGCATCCAAGCCTTACATCACCATGTGCAATGCAAAGCGTCGGATGCAGTGCTGTAAAGCACGCCGCCACTGGACTTTAGAGCAGTGGAGACGTGTTATCTGGATTTACGAATAACGCTTCTCGGTCTGGCAATCCGATGGACAAGTCTGGGTTTGGCGGTTGCCAGGAGAACGGTACTTGCCTGACTGCATTATGCCAAGTGTAATGTTTGGTGGAGGGGGGATTATGGTGTGGGGTTGGGCTTGGCCCCTTAATTCCAGTGAAAGGAACTCTTAAAGGGGACCTATTATGCAAAATTCACTTTTGCATGGTGTTTGGTTATAAATGTGTGTTGGCAGTGTGTGTACACAACCACCCTATAATGATAAAAATCCAATCACTCCTTTTTTTTTTTAATCCCCGTAAATCATAAGCAGTGTCTCAGAACAAGCCGTTTCCAGATCCCTGGCAATGTGACGTCACTTTAATCACAGGCCCCGCCCACGAATGCTGACAGACACTGCTGTTTTAACATAGAATCACCCTGAGCGAGTTCACAGTCAGTTATACAGTCCGCCACTGCTGCACTGACGAGAACGTCTCCCAAGCGTTTTAGGTGTTCTGTAGCTGGATGGATTAATCCACATAGCTCTAAATCTAAATCTGAGCCACTGCAGACGAGGTGGATTAATTTTGTTTTTCGAAAAAAATGCTCCCTCAACTCTACCGAAATTTGTTTATGTCTGTGCGAATCATTTCACAACGGACTGCTTTGTCAATACAAAGGGACAATACAAAACAGAGCTTGTGCTATAAAGTTGTTACTCAAGGATAGATCAATAAACTGTTCGTGATCCATCTTACAGCCTCCAGAGTGATACTGGATACGGCAGTAATGAAGGTGTAAATTCCATGTCGTTCCAAACCAAAAATACTTTTTTTCATCTTCAGAACACAAATGAAGATATTTTTATTGAAATCTGAGAGATTTCTGTCCCTCCACTGACAGTCCACACAACTACCACTTTGACACTTGAAGAGATTGTAAAACGAATCCATATGAACTGAGCGGTTTACTCCAAATTTTCTGAAGAGAAACAATCGCTTTATATAAAGAACAGACTGAATTTGGGCTTTTGTTCACATATAAACATTGATCAGCGAACATAAACTGAACCTGCTTGAAGCGCAAGAGCAAACCTCATTGGTTCTTGCGGCGTGCTGCGTAACACATGAGAATGAACCTCATTGGTTTTCGTACGTCAAGCAAACATGACTGTGCTTCCGTTTACCATATCTGATGAATGTTTAAATGTGAATAAAAGCCTAAATTAAATCTGGTCATCATATAAAAGCGATCATGTCTCTTCAAAAAATTTGGACTAAACCGCATGATTCATATGGATTAGTTTTACGATCTCTTTATGAACTTTTTGATAGTTTATTGGTAGTTATGCGGACTGTCAATGAAGGGGCAGAAATGTCTCAGATTAGTAAAATAATCTTCATTTATGTTCCGAAGATGAACAAAAGTCGTACGGGTTTGTAAAGTCACAAGAGTGAGTAATTAATGGCAGAATTTTCATTTTTTTAGGTAAACTAACCCTTAATGTTCTAAAACCATTATAAAAAAACATTCCATAGGCCAGGTCGTGATTCACCATAGCATCTCCTCTAAACATCCCAGCTGAAGTAAATTTTAAGGGAGGAAACTAAACTATTATAAAAAAAAATATGATAATAATGAGAGATTTGTATGGGACATCAAAGTATTTCTATATTCGTGGAAAGTGCGAGGTCCTTATTCACCATAGCATCTCCTTTGTATCTCCCGGGAGGCATTTAAAACAAGACACAAAAGCCTTGCTGTTCCTGTCTAATGAACAGAAGCAACACTGTAATACTCACGAGATTGCTTCGATCATGTCGACTCCCATCTCCACGCAGCAGTGCGCATGGTCGGCACGGGCCTCGGGCAGCCCTGACACGCAATAGTAGCAGTCACCCAGGATCTTAATCCGCAGACAGTGATTCTCCTGCAGACACACAGAGAATGATTAAACAATGAAACAAAGATCTGGCTGGTGCAAACAGGATCAACAAAGAGTCCTACAATCAAATTTGGCTGATTGAGCTGCTGCAGTTCTCTATGTTTGCATTAGTTTCTTTAAAACCTTTCACTCAAAGGTGAAATAATTGAATAGTTGCCATTAGGGTGTGATACTGGATATCTCATATGGGGAATGTGTTACATATATAGCCTTTCCCACATTAAAGCCCCTTCACATACCGCACATGGTTTGTCCTTTTAAGGGTGTGGATTTTCATAGGGATTTATATGATTTATGAAGACAAAACAAACTTAAAACCCCAAATGGCTGTTCCTGAATGGCTTACAAAAAGGTCCGCTTTTAATCTGTGTCTACTGTGTAGTAAGTTTGGAATCCCACTTCCATGAATTCAAAAATCCAACCTAATTTGTCAAGATATTTTGCTTGGAAAACATGAGTAGTCTCAACAGAAAGCTCAACAAAGGCAATATATTAGTAATAACAATAATTTAAAAAGTTGTGTCATTATTTGTTCATTGTAAAACATGATATGATAAAACAGCGTAATATAGCATATATGATGCTTTTATGGTGTTTTTGCATTCTTTTTGAAGCTTGAAACCTCCAGTAATTTTTCCAGTAATGTTCTTCAAACATTGAAAGGAAGGAAGAAAGTCTTGAAAGTTTGAAACAACATAAGGTTGAATAAATAATGACAGAAATTTCATTTTTGAGTGAACTATGCATTGTTATTGGAGTACTATAGGTATGTTAGTTAGTAAGCCATCACAACAGTAGAAAAGAAACCAGTGGAGAGCAGAGGAGGAAGCCTTGGGCTGAGCACAGGACTCACGGCAGCAGGCCCGGGTCTTATGACAGCCACCTGAATGTCACCCCAGTGCATGCCTTGATTTAACCCGCAGCCTGTACAACAACCTCTATTGTTGATCATCAGGGCGAAGTGCGCGTGCATATTTTTTTGTGTCTTCGCTCGAAGGTTTTGGGAAGTGTGCAAACATCTGAACAGACACCAGATGGTTTCCACTTTGAGCGACATCTCTCTGCAGCAGCAGAGTATACGTGCACAAATGCATGGCAACTTGGCTGCGATGAGTCACCACCACTGGTGGAGATAACGAGGAGATAGTTGGATTGGAAAACAGCGGGAAGCTCAGTGTGCGAAGCGTGATCGCAAACACTTATCTGACAGGAGGGAGGGCCTGTCTATCCCAGTCAGCTGTGTGAGTGGGATGCAAGCAGAATTAATATGATTGCATCTCAGTTTGCCACCGTGTTTTGCTATAAAAAAACAAACAAAAAAACAACGCTGTTTGGCGGAGGACGTGGGCTTTTCTGTGGACACTTACGGCAGCTAGTTTGTCGAATCGTGCGAAGAGCTCGTTGAGGGTCATCACTAACTCCTGCGCAGTACATTGGGAAGCCAGACTGGTGAAGCCCTCAATGTCGGCAAAGAGGATACTGCAGAAAGAGAAAGAAAAATATTAAAGTTGGAGGTTTCGTTAGCTATAGGCACTGGTACATTTATATCTTAGGTGTTCATTTATATGAAAACAGATTTCAGTGTTTTTCTTGTTGTCGTATGAAGGTCTCAGTTGATGTCTTGAAACGTTTTTTTAACCATGCCATCATCATTTATATTTACTTTTCAAATACTTTTATTTACAGATTTTACTGTTTTACCCTTCTCCAAGCCTTCAGTTCATAATATGGTTAATTATTATATAAAAAGATAATCTAAGCAATATTAATCCATTTTTTCCACCCCCAAATGTGTACTTGTTTACCAATGGGACAAAGAGCTTAAAATGAAATGGCACCTAATGTGTGATCATAAAAGTCAAGGTAAATTTCAGAATATGTTTATTTTATGTTATTATCAAATAAAAGCTTTAATAATATTAAGCAATAAAAAGACAAAGCTGGTCATTATATTCCAAAAATATGTAAAATGTAATTTTCACCACAGAATATTAAATTGTATATCAAACACAATATATATATATATATATATATATATATATATATATAGGGGCTATATGTATATATATCAATGTATACACTGTCATCATTGTGGTTAAAAGCATTTGCCAAATAAATAAACCCAATGAAAATCAGGTCATTCTCATTAATCATCTCAGGCTCTCATCCCCACACATCAGTGCAGTGCAAATTCACCTATATTACATGGTTGCCACGGTTACCTGGCTGACAACTGAAACCCTCGCCCACAGCTATTTATTTCAATTGACCATTTGCGGGGCAGACTTTACATAGATACAATATAAGCTAACTAATGTGATCCCAGCATCACAGCTCCATTACCATGCCAATGGCACAGCAGACAGGTTCGTTTGGGAGAGCGCACTCTCTATAGCAATAGATGACAATCACATTAAGAGAATGTTGGGCCTACAGAGACAAGAAAGTGAATAAAGCACGGTATTCCCTTGTGGGAGCCGGTAACAGATATGGCTCTTCTTTGTGCACCTTGAATGAAAGACAAAACAAAAACCTTGTGGGCTGTAATCACTTTTCCTATTCATTATTCATCTAGAGAGCTTTTACCATATGCTGACATTGATCTAGCTTTATTTCAAACAGCTCAGGGCTGGTCTGACACTCAAGCTAGCGTGACAGTAGGAAGATAGCGAGTTTTGACTGAAGCCCGGGCTCTGGGTGAGTGTGAACCCTCCATTCAGACTCAATATCAAAGACATTTCCAGAAATGTTTAAAAGGGGCCCAGAAGGCAGGCTGTTCTCGAACAACACACTCTTCTCATGTGATGTTTGCCACACCCTTTTGAGGCACACAAGCTGCTTGGTTCCCTGAAAAAAAAAAGCCTGCTTAATGACTTTCAGTCAATCAATCATTGACTGTGTGAACTTTGACACGGCAGACCTTCTACATATTTTTCAAAAAAGACCCTTCAAACCTCAATTAAAGGATTAGTTCACTTTGAAATGAAAATTAGCCCAAGCTTTACTCACCCTCAAGCCATCCTAGGTGTAAATGACTTTCTTCTTTCTGATGAACACAATCAGAGAAATATTAATAAATATCCTGATGCATCCAAGCTTTATAATGGCAGTGAGCGAGGATCAACAAGTATAAGCTGAAGAAAGTGTCTCCATCCACATCCATCCATCATAAACATACTCCACATGGCTCTGGGGGGTTAATAAAGGCCTTCTGAAGCGAAGCAAAGTAAAATATCCAGCTTCTGCGAGACTGCCTTCCATATTCAAATTACGAAAAAAACGAAACTGGCGTCACGTCAGTTAAGCTTTTTCCGTAAATTAAATAGGGAAGGCGTAGGACGTAAAGTAAGATTTTTGAACTGTGAGAGTTTTACACTTTCTTCATAAATAGAATGTGGAAGGCGGTCTGGCAGAAGCTAGATATATTACTTCTTAACTTGTTAAATATAGATTTTTATTTTACACAAACTCATCGATTAGCTTCAGAAGGCCTTTATTAACCCCCCAGAACCATGTGGAGTATGTTTATGATGGATGGATGTAAATGGAGACACTTTCTTCAGCTTATACTTGTTGATCCTTGCTCACTGCCATTATAAAGCTTGGATGCATCAGGATATTTATTAATATATGTCCGATTGTGTTCATCAGAAAGAAGAAAGTCATATACACCTAGGATGGCTTGAGGGTGAGTAATGCTTGGGCTAATTTTCATTTCAAAGTGAACTAATCCTTTAAACACATAGATGTTTCAAATTCAGCTAGAATAATAGCTTAACCATCTTAAAACAGCTGATTTAAAGAGGTTTTTAGACTTTTAATGACCCTTAAGAAATGTTAATATTATAAATAAAAAATATATATAATAGTATTAAACAAACAAATAAACAAACAAACAAATGTTTAGTGCAAGACGAGTTACATGGCCGAGTTAAATATTTACACTTTTTTGCTTTTTTTTTTTGCTTTTAGTAAATAAAATCCAAAGTACAAATGAGAAATAAAACAAAGAAATTGATCCTAAGATATGTTTGCTCAAATCTCTAACTAAAGTATGAGAAACAGTAAGCAAGCACAAGCAATTATTTAGCACTGAGTGTATTTCAGACCACTTTCACTCACTTTCTAATGGTACAAATTTTCAAATTGATTTTTTTTTGTCGGATTTAATTATTCCAATTAGATTATTTGAGTTATTGGAATTGATTTGTGTCCCTTAACATGCCCCTGTCGGTTATATGATATGATTCAATGCACAAAAGGACAACAAAACCTCTAGCTACATTTAGCCCACTTCCTACTCGATGATGTCAATACACCACAGTGAATTAATGATGCTACTTATTTGTTCGTAAATCAATTGTACAAAGAGCATCATGAAATGATATCCTATCATTAGAGACTGAAAGCTGTCTGAAAGCTGACAAAGATGAAGGACAGGAATATCTTATTCCAATAGCCCTGATCAAAAACAAACAAAAGCATTACACAATTGTACATTGAATTGAACTGAATCAACTTTATTGGCCAAGTATGCATGAGCATACAAGGAATTTGTCATCGATACACAAGTCTCTTATGAGCTGTCTGAACAATGAAACTAAGTTAATCAATCTAAAACAAGAACTTTGACGGTTTGGACATAAGTGTATTCATTAAAAAAAAAAAAGTATTTTCAAACCCATTGCTATGGCTTCTCCTATACCTTTTTGTTTCCTGGAAGTTGCAAAGAATAAGTCATAAGCACAAATTTGTCATTGGAGGAAGAGCCATGCGGCTTTGAAATACGTGTCTTTGGGGTCCGTGTACTTTTGCATCCATTCCTTTTTCCTTTTTTTAACCACAAATGAAATATGGAAAATGTGGTTTCTTTTTTTATTTTTTTTTATTTTAACACTGATTAATAGAATTTGCAGATACAAGCTAATTTTCCTTATACAATATTATTATTTTATTAAAAATAGTATAAATGATATACAACTTGTTTAATATGTAAATATGCTCAATTTAATTTATAGGTGTTTTGCGTCAATACACATACGCTAAAAACACCCTCTAGTAGCTTTTTTACATTTATATTTCAACCTAAACATGTACATTTTTACTTAGCTTCTTGATTAGCGAGCTTGCGTTTTCGATCCCGTCCTTTTGCTTTTCACTCTGTTTTATGAATAAAGACGACTTCTAAATTACTGTGACTTTTTTGTCTGGCTGTTAGGTGTTTTATATTGTTTTATATCAAGAAATTGTAAAGGTTTAGGAGTCACTATAGACTATAGCTACGCTAGATGTTCAAATTGAAAATAGCAAACCCCAACATGTCATGATGACAAAATTATACCCCAATATATACAGTGCTCAGCGTAAAAGGGGTCACCCCCTTTGAAAAGCGACATTTTAAACAATATCTCAATGAACACAAAAACAATTTCCAAAATGTTGACAAGACTAAGTTTTATATAACATCTGTTTAACTTATAACATGAAAGTAAGGTTAATAATATAACAATTTTTCAGTTTTACTCAAATTAGGGTGATGCAAAAATGACAGTTGACTATAAAAGGGTGTTAAAACCCCTTCCCAATTCATGCTGTCAGCAATGGCACCACATGGAAGAGAAATGTCACAAGACCTGAGAAAGAAAATAACTTCTTTACACCAGAAAGGTGAAGGCTACAAGAAGATCAGCAAAGCTTTACTTATCAGTCAGAATACTGTAGCAAAAGTGGTAAAAATTTTTTGAAAAGATGGAACTGCAACCATCTCACAGAGACGTCCAGGTCATCTACGGAAGTTAACACCTTGACAGGAGCATCTTCTGATGAGAAGGGTTGAAGAAAATCGGCATGCAAGTTCACTGCAGTTATCTAAAGAAGTAGAAAGCCAAACTGGGGTGACTATGCATGGGTGCCGTCCACGAAAGAAGCCTCTCCTAAAGCCCAGGCACAAAAAAGCCTGCCTAGCGTTTGCCAGGGCCCATGCTTACAAAGATGAGGACTACTGGGACTCTATACTCTGGAGTGATGAGACCAAGATAAATGTTTTTGGAACTGATGGCTTCAAAACTGTATGGCGTCGCAAAGGTGAGGAATACAAAGAAAAATGCATGGTGCCTACAGTGAAACATGGTGGTGGCAGTGTCCTTATGTGGGGCTGCATGAGTGCTGCTGGTGTCGGGGAACTGCATTTCACTGATGGCATCATGAATTCACAGATGTACTGCTCTATGCTGAAAGAGAAGATGCTACCATCACTCCGTGCCCTTGGTCGTCGTGCACTTTTCCAACATGACAATGATCCTAAACACACATCTAAGGCCACTGTTGGATTTCTGAAGAAGAACAGGGTGAAAGTGATTCAGTGGCTCCTGATCTGAACCCAATCGAACACCTATGGGGGAATTCTGAAGAGACAAGTTGAACTTCACTCTACATCCAGCATCCAATCTCTAAAAGAGGTAATTCTTGAAGAATGGAAAAAGATAGATGTTGCAAAATGTCGCCAACTTGTTCATTCCATGACTAGAAGACTCGGTGCTGTCGTTAAAAATCATGGAGGCCATACAAAGTACTAGATGTAGTAGTTTTTGTTGTGGGGTGTACTCATTTTTGCATCACCCAAATTTGAGTAAAACTGAAAAATGTGTAATCTAAGTTATATTATTAACCTTACTTTCAGGCTATAAGTTAAACAGATGTTATATTAAACATTTTGGAAATTGTTTTTGTGTTCATTGAAATATTGTTTAAAATGTTACTTTTCAAAGGGGGTGTACTCATTTACACTGAGCACTGTAATTTTCATGAAGACAAAATTCCCATGCCCCCCGCCTCAGTGGAGTTTTGACATTAAATGTTTCTCAAATCTCACGGAAAGCAATGCATTGCGGCCATTTGCTGGGACATTCTAAAATGCTTTACATGGCTTAATATAGCCTACTACATTAATGCTAGCTAATGCTTAACATGTCTGCATCGGCATGTCTGTACATAGTAATGCTTTATTAAAAAGATGTAGGCTATATTGAATCTTTTAATATCACTGTCTTAATGCATTAAGCAATGTTAAGCGCGTTTAAGCGCAATGCGTCCATATTCAGCCTGATCTGTCTACATAGAAGACTGCTTTATTAATAATGTTTATACAGATTAGTCTTTTAATATCACTGTCTTGATGCATGGAGTGTTTTCTCTTTATAATGGTATTTTAGGAAAATGCTTAACTTGTAGGCTAATTAATTGCGTTTATATTGTGGGCTCATATGCTTATGTAGCTACGTATGCTTTATTACAGTAATAAGGTGTGTAGGCTACTGAATTTAGGCCTCCAATATTCCTGTCTCAGTATATTAAGCCACATTAAGCGTTTTTCACGTTAAGTGCTTTTAAGAATGTCCCGCGTCGCAGCGGGCATGTTGCTGTCAGTATAATGACAGCATTTTGCCTGGGTATCAGACCCCACATGAGCGAGAATGGGTTGACTTTTTAACGGGAACAAGAGAGGAGCAATCTCACTCGTCATCATGATGGTACAGGTGTTCTGCAATGCCCATTTCAGTTTTAAAATCAAGTCATGTATTATCATGGTTTCAAAGTAATGGCTCTCGAAAGTTTGGGAGAAACAATTTAACAAATGAAAACTGGCAAACTGACATTTTTTTGACATTAATCTGTTAATTTTGGTTTATAAAGATGCAAAATGTAATTAAAAAATCAAAAAAAAAAAAAAGTCAATGTTTTATGCACATGATATTTGTGTATACGGTTTTAATTCAAATTTTGGTATTCAACATAGCATTTAAAAGTACAACAACCGTTCCTTTTTTGTTTCCATGGTTAAAAAAGGAAAAAGGAATGGACGCAAAAGTACACAGACCCTTTGGAGAGAGTATTTGCATTATTGGACTTTGGAAAAAAATTCCTGTTACCTCGATATGTGCAATTTGTCATAGGAGACATTCATAACTTTCTCGAAAAGACAAATGATAATCATGATAACTAAAAATAAACACATTAGAAATACATTTTAAGACAGATTTAAAGGAACAGTTCACCCAAAAACTTATTGACATTCACAGTCATTTTTCAAAATATCTTTTTGTGAGTAAAAAATATCTAGGGTGAGTAAATGATGAAAGAATTTTCATTTTCGAATGAACTAACTATATATGAAGAGTTCATTTGCAAAAACCGATAAACGGCACTTTTTAAAAAAAATGAACTAACTGCTGTGCGTTATTCTCCACATATAGCACGTTCTGTACCCTAAATCCGTTTTGTCAGAAAAG
Organism: Elopichthys bambusa; assembly: GCA_037101425.1. Classification (NCBI taxonomy): domain Eukaryota; kingdom Metazoa; phylum Chordata; class Actinopteri; order Cypriniformes; family Xenocyprididae; genus Elopichthys; species Elopichthys bambusa. Next base: position 21,414,191 of record CM074438.1, read on the forward strand.
CCGGTATTGCACACTCTCAGGCATCGCAAGTTCATGTTTTACAGCAAAAACCGACAAGCGCCCTTGTTTGTTTGTGTACAGAAACCGATAGGTACGTTTTAGCGAATCAGCGCACAGTATTCAGGTCCGGTGACAAGGCTTCTAGTCACTTCAAAAAGACGCGCTAGCTGAGGGAAATTTTGTCAAAGCTGACTAAAAGTGATCAAGGATTTATAATTTCGACTCCTGTAAGTCCTTGTACACCATACACGACTTACATGCAGAAACCATGGTTGTCCTTTTGCGCGCGCGTGTGTACGTGTGCATGAGTGTGTGTGTGTGTGTCGATCTGTTAGTGTGTGTGCGTGTTTGTGTGTTTTAAATGCAATTACTTGGTTTTTGTTTAACTCTGAAACATGAAATTTGGAGTTATCTGCTTTTGCCAAAAAACGACTGTTGGAGTTATCTGCTTTTGCTAAAAAAAACAAACTTTTAATATATATAAAAAACATACTTTCAATTAACTTTAATTTTTTAATTTACCTGTATTTTTTGGAATTATTAATACTTAATCAAAACAACCCAATTGCAGTTTGTTTGATATTACTTGGAATGCACAAAAAAAATCCTGATTTGTGAGAATTAATAAAAATGGAGTTAACTGTTTTTGCAAATGAACTCTTCATGTATACATATAAATCAATAAAATACAGGTTTGTAACTGCATGAGGATGAGTAAATATTAAAAATTCTAATTTTGGGTGAGCTATCCCTTTAAAAATCTACAGATAACTAACAACACAAAAACAGTCTACAGTCAAACCCTCCTTTATGCAATATAGCATGCTGAAACATGTATATTAGTCACAGATCAAAGGTTTTTATATAGCTGATGGATCTATTAGAGTTGCTATATATAAAACCTCAAATAAAAGGCCTCCCCTGGGTGGGTGGATTAAGGTTAGTTGACTCTGAAAGTAGACAGAGTGCAGTGCTCTCTGAAGGCAGGCCTGGAGCGTCTGGGCTGCTGCGAGCATCTCAGACGGGTCTTTAAACCTCATTTAATCGTTAACACGGAGGTGACTCATCAGCTCCCTGCAGCCTGGACACAAAAATGTCGCTGCAGTGTGGCACAATGGCAGGACGGCTCTATAAAGAGGATCCAAATGCATTACGGCCTCTGGAGTATTTCTGCTGTCTATTACTATTACTTATTAGGTGCTGGTAATCTAGGGCTTTTAGCGTGTAAACATGAGGCATATTAGTATTAAATCAAATCCAGTGCATCCTAGAAGAAAGACTGCCTAGACTGTCAGCTTTCTGGAGAAATGCACATACATTTGTATATATATATGTAAGAACTTTAATGTATTTATCTTTTTTATTGCCAATGTGTGAACAGCTTGTAACGAAACCTTCCTGGATTCCTAGGTTGTCTATGAAAGCATGTGGACTGATTTTTGAGCCTCTCTTGCATTCTATGACACAAGAAACGAAAGCTTATTTGATGAAAGAGCTATTCTGTGTACTGTAAAGTCAAAGTGTCATGCAAAGAAACAGGATTAATTCAAACCATAGTCCAGTGTTTCTCAAACTTATATATATATATATATATATATATATATATATATAAACATTTTCTCTTTTAATATATTATAAAATGTAATTTATTCCTGTAATCAAAGCTGAATTTTCAGCATCATTACTCCAGTCTTCAGTTTCACATGATCATTCAGAAATCATTCGAATATGAAGATTTGCTGCTCAAGACACATTTATGATTATTATCAATGTTGAAAATAGTTGTGCTGCTTCAGGTTTTTGTGGAAATGGTGATACATTTTATTTTTCAGAATTCTTTTAAAAATAGAAAGTTAAATGAACAGCATTTATTTGAAATTATATTACATGTATTTATCAAATGTCTTCACTCACTTTTCATCACTTTATTGTATGACAAATTAAAGTATTTCTTACCACAAATGTCTGCCGTTACTAAGCAACCATGAGCTGCACTCTCCATGATGACGCGTCCAATGATCAGTCATTGGGTCTGACAGACTATAGACATTTTCGCGGTAATGCGACGAAAAATATTTAAGACCTATCGAATCTGAATTTAAGACATTTTAAGACTTTTTAAGGCCTTTTATTATGAAAAAATATATTTAAGACTTTTTAAGGACCCTGTATTGTTTCCATGGCGACGCGCCATGCTTGACATATGTAACGCTTTTATTTTGTTTCTACTTTTTTTTTCAAAATATTCACAAACTTGCTTACCATGTCATCAACTATCTGATATTCCGATTCTCAAATATGTGTAAGTGAGTGTGCGCTGCGTTTAAAAACGTTAATAAATGATCTTGATCTATAACGGGAGATGGGCGCCGCCATGTTTGTTTGCGCAGCTGTTCAGAGAGTCCTGTCAGTTACAGCACGTGAATTCATCAATTTCTCTTGAAATTCATGTAAGTAAGTGCCCAGTGATCTAGGAGAAAATAGTCAACTTTATAGTTACTCTGTGTATCTGATATGAATAAAACACGTCGGCAAATTATATAATTGATTGTTATTGCTGCTTCCATAGACATCAGTGTGTACTTTACAAACTCTAAATGTATTGTTTTACTAGTACTTATGTATATTTAAATGTCTGAAACCTAAAACAAACATTATGTTGTTGAAAACACTGCATAGCTGTGATAAATGACAAGAGCGTCCGTCTCTGGGTCTGCGCCAGCCAAAGCGCCAAAGCACAGTTTTAATCTGGCAGTTAAGTGGCGTCTCTGAATGTTCTAAATCCCATATGTGGGACCGTATCGTTTAAAATTTTAGTAGAGATGGGCACAAAAATGACCAAATTTCCTCTCGTTTGTCGCGCCATACTTGTCATGTCTCTATTCCCCACACTTTGAGAAACGCTGCTATAGTCTGACATAGCCAGATCTATATACTGTAGTCTTTAGTCTCAAATATAGTTTAAAATCAAACTGTCATAAAAGCGTAATTTTAATTACCTCATCTGTCAACATGATGCCAGTGAATTGCAGAGCTGGTGCAAACATATCCATATCACTATGATCTGATGCTTTCTTAACTGCTGCTTTCTCACTGCTGTCATTTTTGTTGTGTTTATATTGAGAGGAAAGTGCACAGCACATATTTACATATTCATCTAAACGTCGCTTTCAGCAGCGTGGATGGCATTGGGATGTTCGTTAACAGTATACTGCTGCAAAGGTATTTCAAACTTCTTTTTACTTCTAAACAAAGAAAAGAACTTCGCCGTGAGTACATCGAGGCCTTGAATCATGTTCAGTACGTTACGTGTGCATGAGTTGCTGCAGTTCATTTAATGGCCACCGGTGTCGCTAATAACAAGGATTTCTGAATTCTACATATAGCCCCTTTAAAGTACATTAAAGCAACATTCAAAAGTTTAAGGTTGGTATGATTTTTTAATGCTTTTGAAGGAAGTCTTGTATGCTCTTTAATTCTGCATTTATTTGATTAAAAATAAAGTGAAAACTGTAATATTGTGAAAAATTATTGAATAAGTGCTTTCTACTTGAATATATCTTTAAACTGCAATTTATTCCTGTGATGGCAAAGCTGAATTTCAGCATCATTACTCCAGTCTTCAGTGTCACATGATCCTTCAGAAATCATTCTAATATGAAGATTTGCTGCTCAAGAAACATTTATTATTATGATCAATGTTGAAAACAGTTGTGCTGCTTAATAGTTTTTGTAGAAACCATGATACAAACAATTTAGATGAACAGAACGTTCAACAGAACAGAATTTATTTGAAATAGAAATCTTTTGTAACAAAGTCTTTACTGTCACTTTTGATCAAATTAATGTGTCCTTGCTGAATAAAAGTATTAAGTAGAAAGTATTATTCTCATAGAAGCTGGTGAGATATATATTGTCTCGTTGGGGACAAAACAATAGTTCTTGCCAGTGGGACTGTTAATGGATTTGTGGTGACAGCAACCCTAAGGTCAAATGTAGGTGCTTTCTGAACATACCAAATTACCTTGAGAGCCAGAATAGCAAAGTGTTGACAGGGAAATTACATAATAAAATGGCAGGAAGTTTAATAAGTGGAGTATGTAGTGGGTCAGCAACAGTCTGCCGAGGGACATCAACATTAAAAACCACTTCATCCAAAAAAGAAAAGCGCTGAAAGGAATTTTGCATGAAGTCACACTTCCTGCTTATTTAACATGGTCCCTTAAATCCATCAAGGGTCACTGCTTGAGAAGTCTGACCTCTTGATCCCTCGCCTCTAAATCTGCAAGGGCTGCTGCTTTCTATCTACCCATCAGTTCTGACTCTAACAGATTGAAAACCATAGTTCATACTACCCGCACTTCATTTTTACCTGTTCTACAAATGACTGCTTCCTTAAAGCTCTTTCCTCCTCACCAACTCAAGCTGATTCTATAATTCCTCAATTATAATATTGGATCTACAGTTGTTGTCTAAAAGCCTGTCAAATCTGCCTCTCTCCACACAAGTTCTTTGTAGAAAATTACAAATAAAATATATTTTAAAAAAAAAGAAAAAAAGAAAATAAAATAAAAGGTAAAATCGATCAAGTTTCCTTGTCACTTAAAACCATTTCTAATGAGTCAAATAAATTGATCAAATGTGCAGAATGTGAGCAAGTCAACTGTAAGAAAAAAAATCAGTAGAAAAAAAAAAGGCAGAAAAGTTTAGGGACTTTTCCTTCAATCCTAAAACACATGCATAAATGCAGTACTCAAATACTCAGTACTCGGACAAAGTACTCAAATCTTAAATCAAGTATGTTTTGACTAACAATATAAAAAGACGTTACATAGGGCAAAGTGCATAAACTCGCCCTTTTACAGCAGATTTTGTTCACAAACAACTAACAGTCGTGACCTAAATATGATTTTAATTTACAATAATCAATCCTAGAATTCGGCATTGATAACTTATTTTCACACCATCAGTCACACGCGCACTCAAGCTCAGAGGATCTGCTGGTTCTTAGCTCATTTTGAGTCAGACTTGTGAATTCAGTGAATTGTTAACTGGACACTCGCTCTGAAAGGATCACTGAATCAGTGAGTTTTTGACTCAAGAACAGCAGCAATCAGATCAGTCATTTTCATTCCTCCAGCAGAACTTCCAGCCTCCTCTTCCCTTATAGTGTGGGTTTTGTTCAAGAGCAAAGATTCAAATACAGACATTGTTACATAACCGTCCTCAGCAATTAAACTACTGGGTTCTCTAGTAACAGACTTATCAATATTCCACTTAGTGAGATATCGCTTGGCTGCACACTTACATAATTCCTCTGACCATGGAGCCTGTTTGGTGGGGGCTTTACTGGAAAAGGGAAACAGACAGACCCTCGACTGAAGACAACAACCCAAAGGGCCAGGAGTCTTGCTGCCCACTGGCTCACAAACCCCAAGTTCATGTTTCCCTTTGTTGCTGTAGTCTATCTGCCATTCGATCATAGAAAAAGGCTGGCAGAGAGTATCAAATCCCAACAGTCATTAAAACACTGGAGGTCACCAAGTCTCTGTACTGTTGTTTTCTAATAGGCGCTAGTATCAGTTGGCAGATCACTGTCTGTACTTCTATTGTTAGTTGCATAAAGCTCTGAATAATAGAGCAAAAATAAAAGAAAAGAAAAAATAATATGGAAAAAAAAATGTAATAAAATTCTGTATATTTGTGAACTACTGTAGTTTTAGCTGTAATATGGTGTGGCAGGCAGTATCTGGCACTAAATCCAACTCCTCCCGTCAAACTGTTTTATTTCTTGAGTTACTCTTCACCCCTTCAGATTTGGAATTACAGTGGAGAATCAAAATTCATCACATGGATCCCAGAGTTCTCTTATATTATCGACCTGAGACACACATGCTTTTAACACCAAGTACACTGGGCAAGTACATTAGAAGCAAACTCTCACAAGATTCACAAGATTAAAGTTGAAGAACAAATCAAAGATCAACACGGCGTGAAACAACAGGTTACACCTAATAGGGCCTCTTGTAATCGTGTGTCCTAACTAGTCTAGTGCTGTGGAAATCAACTTGAGTGGGAATGTGTCTGGAGACGTCCAGAAGAGCTGCCATGACGCATGGATGGTCAGTTGGAGATAGAGATGATGAGCCAGTGTTCTCATCTCTAAATCCACAAGAGGGTGCAATATCTAATGCTTATCAGATTTATAAGGCACTTACTACAAGCTCTGTTCCAAAACCTAGTGAGCTGCTTATCAAGACAGCATAGCATTTATATTCAATAAAAATAATACATTCATTTAATAATAAGGAAACTGCATCATGTTGTTAGTTTAGCAACATGTTAAAAGGCGCAGATTTTGTGTTTGCTTTTGAGGTTGAATTTTCAGTTACAAAGAAGGTAACTGTCTATGAGGGAAGCTCACTAGGTTTTGGGACAGAGTTAAGCACTCAACCTTAATAAGTGTTAACATAAATGGTGTAAAAATAATTGTAATGATTATTGTGGACTTTAAAAGGAGCTTTGAGGTACAAACACTGACTACCATTTTTCAGGCTATTTGAGGGGTCACTCTTACCTCACATTGTCATGCTTTTGAATATAGATCTTGTGGAACATCATATCCTCTTGTTTGGCATTTATGTCAGCTTTCATCTCCATGGCGACATGTCGAGGAAGCACAGAGAGGAGGAGGCGTTCCTGCAAATGATGACAGTGATAGTGTGTGGGAAAAGAAGGGAAAGACAAATAAAGAGAGAAACAAAGACATAGTATCATAGTATTAAGACATGGAATTATCTCAATATTTCTGCCATACTGTCAAGAATAGAGAAAACTGAAGGACACTCCAGAAAATTACATTAATTCTACTTTAGTCCTGTACCACTAGTACTGTGGTACCATGGTACAGTGAAGGTATCAGATGCTAACATCATGATATTTTGTCATGATATATACTGTATATATAGTTATCAATGTTCCCTTTAATTTATTTGATTTTAATTTATTTAATCTAATTTACTGACTTTATTTAATTGTATAATAAAATAAAGTAAAAGAGCCAATAAAAAATTAAAAGAACCAATAAATAAATGAACGAACAAACAAAATTTCATGTTCCATATATTAAAAATATTACACTACCATGGCAGGATAATAGTTATTTAATACTGGTAAGTTATCTACAGGCCATGCTGTTATTTTTTGAAAGTATTCAAAAATCACGTTTGTCAAAATAATGATGCATGGCCCCCGTAGGCTACTGTGTGTGAGAAAACAGCCATTATTTTTTCCCTTTGGTGCCACTATGAATCTCCAGACTGTTCTAGGATGTGGTTCTAATCTCGCAAATTAATCAGCACTGCGTGTCTCCATGCACAGGTTTTCTCATAACTTCAGTTCCATACTGAAAATCACTGGACATGTGAATGGACTCCAGCTGAAGTGCTGTCCATTCATTTAGCTCTAATTCAAGCAATCTGCAGCTATTTCCTCACACATGTTTGAGTCTGTCTTCTGGGCATACTTTTTTTCTCATGTGTAGAGCTTAGAGAAGACATTTGCATTGTATGATTATCATGCTAATATAATTATAATTTAGTTTTTCATATGGTTCTCCTAGGTATTTAAATTAATACTATAGTATTAATCATGGTACTTTTGTTACCCGGTTATAGTATCTAGGCACTTAAAATTGTATGAATATCTTTCCATTATACATCGATCAGGCATAACATTATGACCACCTTCCTAATATTGTGTTGGTCACCCTTTTGCTGCCAAAACAGCCTTGACCCGTCAAGGCATGGACTCCACTGGACCCCTGAAAGTGTGCTGTGGTATCTGGCACCAAGATGTTAGCAGCAGATCCTTTAAGTCCTGTAAGTTTTGAGGTGGGGCCTCCGTGGATCAGACTTCCCACAGATGTTCGATTGGATTGAGATCTGGGGGATTTGGAGGCCAAGTCAACACCTCAAACTCACTGTTGTGCTCCTCAAACCATTCCTGAACCATTTTGCTTTGTGGCAGGAGCATTATCCTGCTGAAAGAGGCCACAGCCACCAGGGAATACTGTTTCCATGAAAGGGTGTACATGGTCTGCAGCAATGCTTAGTTGGTGGTACGTGTCAAAGTTACATTCACATGGATGGCAGGACCCAAGGTTTCCCAGCAGAACGTTGCCTAAAGCATCACACTGCCTCCGCCGGCTTGCCTACTTCCCATAGTGCATCCTGGTGCCATGTGTCCACATGATGTAAAAGAAAATGTGATTCATCAGACCAGGCCACCTTCTTCCATTGCTCCGTGGTCCAGTTCTGATGCTCATGTGCCAACTGTTGGCACTTTCGGCGGTGGACAGGGGTCAGCCTGGGTGCCCCATACGCAACAAACTGCGACGCACTGTCTGTCTGTCTGTCTCTCTGTACTACCGTTCAAATATTTGGGGTCGGCAAGATTATTTAATGTTTACGAAAAAAGTCTCTCATGCTCACCAACACTGCATTTATTCGATCACTGACCCCAGACTTTTGTAGTGTATATAACTGTGCCTAGAAAACCATCATGCTGAGCATGAAGTCTTTCAGACACATAGAATGACACAAGAAGTTAAAACGTGCTCTGCAGCCACAGGAGGCCTCTTGATTTCTGTTGTTCTCTTACCTGTTGCTGGTTTTCTCTCTGAGAGTGCAGACGAGCTTGAATACATTCTCTGGTCTCCTGGAAGGCTTGTCTCTGTGAGCCTTCTGCTGGGTAGTGTGTGCATACACCAACTATATTAGTGCAGGAGAAGATCAGGACATTGGACACGAGCTGTGAAGAAAGCAAGCAAAATACAACATCAAACAATATGAAATGTGACAACAGAGCTCTTTATACTTAAGAGATCTAAATACTGATATTGATGATATGTGTGTTGCCACCTTAAAGGGATATTTCACCTAAAAACGAAAATTCTGTCATCAAAAGATATTTTAAAGTCCAAACAAGATTAGACCCAAATGACAAATTTTATTGACAAAAAAAATATATAAATAAATACAGTGACATTATTCAAAATATCTTCTTTTGTGTTTCACAGAAGAAAGAAAGTCATACAGGCTAAAGTAATGATAACTAACGGTGACAGAATTTTCATTTTTGGTTGAACTATCCTTTTACTGTGCATGTGATTATAATAAGCCACTTGTTATAAAAAAAAATAATGACATTTGTGTTTTATTTATGTATTTATTTTCTCTACCTCAGAGCACTTTCATTAGACTAAGTTGACAATCATCTGGAGTAGTTTATTTGTGATTTACTGAATGGAATCTGTTGTGTAAGTCTTGGCATTCTGGGAGTTTCAAACTAATATATTTCTGACAAACTAGTTTTATGATATAGTACAGAGTGTGCTGATGTTTTATATAGTTTTAACCCATATTTATTAAAATAGCTAATATATAAGTGTCGCTGCTATAGTGAATCTCTGGGGGTTCACTACCAAGAAGGCCCCATAACCACAGTAGACACTGAGAGGGCACAAATTTGAGATTAGTGGCTCATCAGTATTATTGGTTACTCCAATAATGAACATGTGGTTACAGGCTTGCTATCAAGGAATTAATTGGAAATTGTAAACCGGAAAAGTTTAAAAACACACATACAGTATGCACACACAAACACCTTATTTGACTTTTACATTGCGATGTCCAAGATGAGTTTTGGTTAAGAGAAAGCAAAACCAGGAATTCCGCAAACTTAAAATAGAGCATATGATAAAGACTAGCCAAACAACCTGAAGCTGTTCAGTGTCAGGGAGTTTCAATTTATCTGGGTTAAAAAGGCCCTCCCTCCCTCTCATACACAAGTGGGGTCAGGAACAGGGCGTCTTGACTCCCTCCAAACACTGGTATCAGGGGCAGCGAGACGCATTCCCATAATATCTTTGCTTGAGCTGGACTGAACTTCAGTAGATATATCTCTGCCATGACCTCAGGGTCCAAAACACAGCCACACCAAACGCTTCACCCTAATATGGACTGTGTTAACACAACTTTGCTTTTCTTTTGGTTAATTTTGTCTTTAAATGATTTGATGGTCTAAATAACAATTACTCCATTTTACTCTTTACTGTGTATTTCTGCTTTAATGATTAGTAGAAAAGTTCTCATTTTTTAGTGATTAGGATGGACCAATCATTGTCCAATTAAAAAAAAAAAAATACTTGTGAACAAAATGTCAATGCGACAACCCCCGGACTTTGAGAACCCCCTGAGCTAAACACTTTTGCTGTGCATGGCAAGGTGAGCATGACATTATCAGGGAAAGCTTTAAAATGCTTCTGCTTTTTATGAAAACACTAGTGACATCTAATGAAACATGAACACAAACACAAAAAGTTGACTATATATATATATATATATATATATATATATATATATATATATATATATATATATATATATATATATATATATATATATATATATAAAACCTTGAGTGGAGAAGGGCTGTGTGTGCGCAAAAACAAGCCACCTGAATTTAGGGAGGCACCACACTAAAGGTAGCAGGGTGGATGACAATAACAACATACAGAATTAAGTTATTAATGGCATAATTTTCAATTTTTTGTGAACCATCTATCTATTTATGGCTACATGCAGGAATCACAAGAGAACTCATGAAAAAGACAGAAGTAAATAGAGAGACTGAAAGCATAGTGTGAGAAAGGACTGGTCTTGTGTCACACATCCAAATAAGCACATCTAGACCTCCATTTCTTACACGCACTTCTTGTATCAAGGCAGAGGGAGTCTATCACAAAAGTCATTTCATTTCAGTTCAGTTAACTTCTTCAGTTTAAATATGTGATATCAGACCTATAACATTATCTGTGAGCAGCAGCTGCAGTGTTGTGTGTCTGCTGCATCGAGTGCAGGAGCTTTGGGCCTGTGGTGCATTAACTCCACCAATGTCACTGAAACACATACAGTAGACACACTGCAATGCAAATATTCCTAAGCAATAATCCTCTCTATTAATACACTCCCTTTTCATGTTCCGTAATGTCCTTATTTGGAGGTTAGGAAGGCGGAATCCCTCTATCACCGGGTAGGAGGAGATGCATAATAGTGCTTCTCGGACGTAGGAATGCAAGGCTATCAGAGCGGGAATAAATATAGTAGGAACTCTTTTGTTTTTAACGGATTAATGTATGCATCACGCTTCTCAAATTAGCCTTTTGTGCTTCATCTCTTGTGTTATTCACGATGAGTACTAATGCAAACTGCCACCTTGACAGATGTAGCCATATTCTGCATTTGTTGGACATATTCATAATGAGCAGAGCAGCGGGAGGATGGGTCAGTCCTAGGTCCTCTGGGAAGCCAATCACTCACTCACTGTCAAATCTAGCCAGTACAGCAAAACCGCCGATGCCAGATGCAAACCCTATGAATTGGAACAGCTGGCTGCTGTCTTAGCCATGAATCTAAAATGGTGCTCTTGCAGAGCAGTGTGAACAACAAGATAACAAGTAAAGCCTCAAAATACTGAGGGAGGTGATGGTACAATACATGTTTTGATTATGTTTTACTTAGGCCCTGTTTACACCTGGTATTAAAGGCACAATATGTAAGATTTTTAGATTCAAATATCCAAAAACCACTAGAACAATGTTATATATTTTGTTGACTTGTGTACTTACATTATAAGTACACAAGTCGTGCAGTCGTGGCCAAATGGATAGAGGGTCGGACTTGTAACCCAAAGGTCATGGTCCGGCAGGGATTGGCGGTGAGGGGAGTGAATTTCCAGCGCTCTCTCCACCCTTAATACCACGACTGAGGTGAGACCCTTGAGCAAGGCACCATACCCCCAACTGCTCCCCGGGCGCCGCAGCATTGGCTGCCCACTGCTCCAGGTGTGTGTTCACAGTGTGTGTGTTCACTGCTGTGTGCGCGCGCACTTGGATGGGTTAAATGCAGAGCACAATGGGTATGGGTCACTTCACTTATCCCAAACATTTCCAACAATGTTTATATCCAGAGAAATCAGCTATTTTAACCAGGACATGGACTGTGTCATTGCGTCGCCTGTCAATGACATCATATCCGCGCTACTCTCGATTACCAGTTTTACTAAATATTGATCTAGAATACTGCAAAGTGCAGTAAAGTCTCTGAGCGAACCACGGCTCTTGACTCATCCTGCTTCATACCACCATATAATTAATAAAACTTCAATACATTAGCTCATTCATGAACAGATTTCTGCCCAAGTCCATTGTCCTTTCCATTGGCTGTGGAGGTGAAGACGATAACTCCCATGATTCCACGCTCATTCACGCATCATCAAGTCTTTGTTTTGAATAAGCGACCTCTAGTGGTGAAAATTACATATTGTTCTTTTAAGATGCATTTTGGTCGATCAAATCACAAGTGGACGACACTAAGCTTGTCCACTTTCGACCACTTCCAGAGGTAGTCGAAAACGCATTCGACCAGATTGCTTTCGTAGTGTAGACATTAAATGTGTTTGTACAGCCACAAAAGACCGCCTACTCTGCTGACTTAATGCATAAGCGTGCTAGTCAGACGGGATTTAAACTTTGTCGGCTGAAGACCTAAATTTGGTTTGAAGATGAACAACGTACCAAGCACAATGTTCTCTCACCATTCCTGATTTCTAACACGCACTCACAGCATTCAGCGTGGTTTTGTAGCTGTAGCATAACAACACTAGTACACAGATCAGTAGAACAAGTAGGTTACAGAATGAACAATGGCTATGGCCATGAAGAAGTCTCTGCTATTTCATATTTTCATTCAGTTTAGTAGTTAACCTTTCACAAATTCACAAATGCTAAAAACATTCATAAGAGCACAGACAAAGTTCTTATTACTTATCCATATAGCAATACTTATTGATGAAAAATATTACAGTAATAAATATTGTTGCATGAATAATAAACAAATAATAAAATAACGTAGTTTATAGTAAAATATTAACAAATTGTGATGCAATAAATAAGGTCTAATTTAACAATGTCCATCCCACCAAAAAAGACAGATGACATGTCATGACATGTCTGTAAATTGTAAAACATTATATTAAATAAAACATCTTTCACAAACATATATACACCTGTCTCTTTTAAAGTTTTATGTAGTGTATATGTTACCGGCAATGTGTGAAAAGCAGGTATTGTTTAGAATGCTTAGGGAATATATAAAATGGTAGGCAAGTTATGAAAGTTGGTAGGCAAAGTATGAAATGTCTGGTTTTTGTGATTATGTCGCATACTTTTCCTAGGCATTATATACATTACCTAGGTATTATATAGAATGACAAGACGGCTGGCCCTTTGGCATTGTATAGAATGCCTAGGAAATGTGTTAAAATATAAACCATACAAACTGCAGGCATGCTATATATTCCCTAGGCATTCTATACAATGCCGTATTTCACACATTGCCGGTAACATATGTAATGAGTTGCATTTGTAGGTGTTATTATAGCACAATTCTTAAAGTTCCCCTGAAATCAGTTTTTTAGCTTTTAGTATATTATATTATATTTTAGCCTTAAGGTTATGACTAAGCTGGTGTGTTCCAAAACAATGACAAAATTCGCATTTAGCAGATATAAGCATTCAAAACTTGCAGTCTCTCACTTGGATCACGGATTTTCATGACATCACATCACACGTTTCTCGTTAAATCTTTGGTCCAATCAAATGCTCTCTAGAATCTGAAGTCCTGCCTCCTCTTACACTCTTACAGACGCTGAAGCCTCGGCTGAAATCGGTCATTTGCCCACACATTTATTAGTTTCTGCATGGTGAATGGCACATAGTGCACTATATAGAGAATAGGGAACGATTCAGACAGTGTAAATATGCTTTCCTTTGACGAGTCGGCACAGACAACAAAAGGTATTGGACCCATTTAAATTCTGCACAGAATGCTGTATATAAGCGATATAGAGGAGATTAGAAGGAAACAGAGGTTTTACTGAGTCTAACGACTCTGCCAAGCTGTAACATAAACAAAACGCTATTGGCTATTTTAAAAAAAGGGGCGGGGTTGTTTGATATATTGCCCTGTCTTCCTGTTTCAGTTGAAATTATATCAACATACTGAATAATGCTGCGCGTTCCAACACTCTTCAGTGGACCTTTAACACCTCACTCCAGTCACTGAACCGTCACGGTACGGACGTCACAGTTCAGTTCATGCAGTATGACGACAAATACAGGCGATCCACACTCCAATCCAGAAGAGGGCGCGCTTTTACCAGCATTAACCACCAATAATCGCAATAAGCTCTGTGTTTTTGTTAATCTTGTTAAGAAACAATATGCCATCTTTCAAACTCTGTCCATTTTATCACAAAAATTCAAATATTAATGATGAGTGTGAGCATGAGTGAATGCGATCATCCCTTCCTCTTCACTACTACAGAATGAACATGAATGAAGGTATGTTGAAAGATACAATACAACTTAGTGTTTCAACCGTGGAAAGGTGTCAGTAAAACAATTTGTAAACAATGTCACAAGGTATTACATTTACCTCAGAAAAGCCATTCAGTGTCAACAGCTTGTTAGTTCGCTAGAGAAACGAACTGTAAACGCTAAATATATGCACTATATTAGCCTATATATTAATTATATTTTACTTAACCTGTTAGTTAATGTAAGGCCTAAATAAATCTGTCATGAAAACAAGTAATGACAGCCACTGTGTAAATGATTATATTTCATCAACAAATTGGAGAAACATAAATTAATGCAAAAACTGCCTTATGTGTAATTTACATGCTTACAATACATACTTTTTTTATTATTATTTGAGTGTTGATTATGTCTAAAAATAAGTAGCAACTGAATTTAATTATTTGGGCTCTGTTGTTAATTGTAACCTTTAATAGGGCTCTCTAATACTTTACAGCATTAGCAGATAGATTTTTTTCTCCTTAAGAAAATTTTAATTATAATTGAATAAATTTAAAGAGAGAGACACAGTTGGTTCAATAAAACATTGTTTAATAAAAAAAAAAGAGAAAAAATAGTTTTGTTTTCTCACCCTGCTGTACCGAACCCATATCGAACTGTGACTTAACAACCGAGGTACGTACCGAACAGTCATGTTTACATAATATTTACTACATACATAATATTGTATTATTAAACTGGTATATATCAATATGAATAAATAATATTGTGCTCACATAGTAATTTAAACTAGGTTCAACTATTATATATATTAAACTATAGCACAAAACACACTCTAAGCATTTGAATTACTCATCAGAATAGTGTCATATATTATCCTTACTCAGAGCAATCTCATGCACATATAGGACGTTGAAGCTTAACAGCATGAATCCTCATATGAACAGTCTGTGTAATGGATGTTCCACTATGCATTATTCCAGCAAGGTGAGCACCGGTAATGGTAAAGTATGAGCTGCAAGCTGAACCTTGAGGTCCAACTAACCTAACCTAATGGAGAGTTCTGGCAACTCTGAGCTAGACAAACTCTAAAAAAAAAAAAAAAAAAAAAAAAAAAAGGTGATAATGAGATGGCTGAAGAGATGGCTGGTTGTAGCACTTGCATATACTGTACAAATACATTTAATGCTTCAAGGGCCGAAACATGCTATATGCAAATACAAGAATGTAATGTATCTAGCTTCACAAGCCTAATGTATAACTGCAAAATTTGAAAAGGATGTGCTGTATTCTTGTTCTGTGTTTTGAATTTAAGTATTTTTTCTCATTTATTTTCATTTTGTCCATTAAATTTAAAACAGTTTGTTTTCTATGAAAGTCTATGACTGTCAATATTTTAGGGCTGCCAAAGTAAATGTGTTAACTGAGCTTATTTAAATATGTTTCAATATTTTTCATAACGTCGGGTTAGTTATTTCTTAATCTTATTTCCGTTTACAAAAAAGGTTGTTGGTTGTTAAAAATTATAACACCAGCTACAAGGGGTGCTGTAACTTTTGCAGTCAAATTTCTTCTGTCATGGTGGAGCAACAGTTCAGTAAATACAGTACAATATACACTGCTTACATTTTTATATTTGATATTTAATAGCTATGTATCTAAATAACAACATATCCAGTGGCGCAGACATTTGTAGGTAACTTTTTCACTCCCTCAAGTATGAGTATTTGTTACTGCCACGCAAACGTGTTGACCAAGCATTTGCCTCTGCATTCACATACTTGTTTATGTGAATCACATACCTGGCCTTAAAAAGAAGAAATATGAGAATACTGGCCTCAAATACATGTTCTCTAAAGTCCACATATTATAGTCAACATACTGCTGTGCCAGGAGAAGGTCCTCATGCATCTTTGATGAATATGGATTTAATAACAGACAACGGGCGCAGTGCATTTATAAAGAGCACAACCTGAACAATAAAACACAGTCAACAACTAATTTTCTATGCAATACAGTCGTCAATCATGTGGGAGCAAAAGCAGGGATGGAGCTGTCATCCCTGTTCCACGCGGCCGTTGAAGAGGCATGGCTGGCTGAGCTGTCTGACTGTGTTCACAGAAGCGTACTGCCTCAGACGGCATGAACTGTAACTAGGGAACAGGCAGCGCACAGCAAAACATTATTTCAGAGAGATTAATGATTGCTGGCGGCACCATAAAAATCCCACCGAGCAAAATGTGCCAAAAGTCAATATTTGTCCGCAGGCGAGTCCCCCGTCTTCCCCTCTCCCCACCTCTTTCTGATAGTTCTGCTATCTGTATCGGTTCAAAAGAAAGGATACATCTCATTTGACTAAAATTTGACGGTCATATACAATGTCACAAAAGACTTCTATTTGAAATAAAATCTGTTCTTTTGAGCTTTCTATTCATAAAAGAATCCAGACAAAAATGTATCACAGTTTCCACAAAAAATATTAAGCAGCAACATTGATAATAAGAAATGTTTCTTGAGCACCAAATCAGCATTAGAATGATTTCTGAAGGATCATGTGACACTGAAGACTGCAGTAATGACTGCTAAATTTAAATTTGCCATCACAGGAATAAATTACATTTTAAATTATTAAAATAGAAAAGTTATTTTTAATTGTAATAATATTTCACAATATTACATTTTTTTATTGTATTTTTTTTTTATCAAATAAATGCATCCTTGGTGAGCATACAGTAAGAAACTTCATTCATTAAAAACACTGGCAACCCCAAACTTTTGACTGATCAAAATTCACTGAAAAAAAGAAATTATTTTATAATTAAAAAAGAATTATTTAATCATTGCTGCTTAAATTGATCATCATTGTGTAGTCTAAATGTATGCATTGTATTTACTGTAAATGTAATGTCCCTCAATGTTTTTCAGATAAATATGGTCCTTAAAATAAAAAAAGAATAAACTGATAGTTTAAATTAGAGGTTGACCGATTTATCAGTTTTGCCGATTAATCGGCACTGATAGTTGATTAGAAACATCTAGAAACCGATAGAACAATCTGTTATTGGCAAAAATCCTTGCCGATTGTTTTTTTTTGAGTTGCATCCATTGCAAGAGCTATATTAGGAGACTGGAGGAGCTGAAAAGGGTCTGCTCGTCATCATACGGTAGAATAGCGGCCTCTAGGGGCCAAATAAATACTAACACTGCGCTGTTGTTTACTTTGACACGTGAGGCTGTGCGCTGCTCAGAGAGCACACGTGGCAGGAGATCGCTGACACTTCAGATACGCATTTAAAACACCGACAGCGAAATGGTATGAATTCAGTACACTACAGTACGTGCTGTCATATCATTATAAAGTAATTAATTTGCTGACTAGATGCTGCATTAGCAGAGAAAGAGCAGCAGTACTAGGCTACCCTAAGTTTGCGATCAAGCTCACCTCAAACTTTTTAAACAATATGACGAAATGCACGCAAATCCAACCCAAATGTTTAATGTCACGGTTGTTTTCATCGATTTGCACTAGTGTATATGCAGCTGGAAACATAAACAAATCAGAAACGCATCTGATTTCATTTCTTTATCATTACTGCAATACATATTTTTGTATTTGGATTAGATGATCATCAAGTGTTCTAAAATAGAGGCAAAGAAAGTAAGAGACTATAGGCTACATATAATACACATTTATAATATTTAAGTTCTCTCTGTATATATTTAAAGATGATCATTAAGCATGACTGTTGAAATGGCAAAACTTAGGATTAATAAATGCTGTAGAAGTAGTGTTCATTTATAGTTTGTTAATTTTAACATTTACTAATACATTTTCAGTGTTACTTTTTGTTTCCATTTTAATGTCTTTTGTTTACTTCAATATTTATTCATATAATTAATATATTCATATTAGATTTATTTAATTTAGCACATTTTTATGGTTCAGTATTTATTTTAAAAAAAAAGTTCACCACTGTTTTACTGTGTTATTTTATTTATTTATTTATTATTATTATTTTTTTTTTTTTATTATTATTATTTTTTATCCAGTATCCATTTTAAAAACTATCAGCTGATTAATTGGTTATTGGCAAGTATGGTCCAACCCAGTTATCGGTATCTGTAAAATCCAATATCGGTCGAGTTTAAATTGCATCAATGTAGTTACCTACTTTTTGTTAGTAGTGTTATCTGCATGATTTTTCAATAGCCTTTTCAGGTTCAAAGTTGTTCCCCAACAATGCCAAAAAGAATTATGGCATTCATCATACATGAAGTATGTACAGTATATAAAGAATCTGTGACTACAATATGAAGAGCAAACCTTTGTCATTAAAAAGACTATTTGTCACACTTTGTCACCATTTCACCCTCTTCCAGGAAATGTCTTTTGAACTCTGCCTTGTGTTCCCTTTTTCATGGGATGAAGCTCATGTGACCTCACACAATAGAAAGGTCATGACAGTAGCGCGCTGAAATCCCCAGAGTCAGCTCTAAAACACAGTTATCTGCCTACAGGGCTTTATACTGATCATGTAAAAAGAGGTTTCGGTAAAACATTAAAGATGACAATACACCCGAGAAATGTCCATGTCTTTTTGAAGGACACTTCTCCCTGTGAATTCAGCACAGAGACCTTCAGAGTGCTCTCACAGTAACACTGGTGTGATCTATACAGGTCCGATTTTGAAAGGGTCCTAAATGTCACATTCTGAGCAACACCTTTGAAGAGGACCACTAGGCCTAGAGAGGGAGAGGGAGAGGGAGAGAGAGAGAGAGAGAGAGAGAGAGAGAGAGAGAGAGAGAGAGAGAGAGAGAGAGAGAGAGAGAGAGAGAGAGAGAGAGAGAGAGAGAGAGAGAGAGAGAGAGAGAGAGAGAGAGAGAGAGGGAGAGGGAGAGGGAGAGGGAGAGGGAGAGGGAGAGGGAGAGGAGAGAGAGAGAGAGAGAGACGAATAGAGAGCATTTTAAATTTTTCATCCTCCACATCAAAACAAATAAAGCATACACATCTCCAAATATAGCCACAGCAAACACCAGCCACATGTGGCTCTGGGCTTTGGCAGCCCTTTGATGTCATGATAGTGAGGCTCTTAAATTCAATTTCCATCCACATCATTCAGATGTAAGCAAGAGACAAATGTTAATACATTAAAATTAGGTATATCACCCAATCAATGCCATACCACGTAGATGTAAAATAAAGTCAGAATCATCATAATTGTATACAGTTTATAAGTAGAACAATATCAAGTGCCTTTGACAGTTTGTGCAGATTACAGTTAAAAAGTTTGTGGTATAGATGAGATTTTTTAATGTTTTTGAAAGTCAAAACATCAAAAATGATGCTAAATTGCAATAAAAGTGGTTCATTGGCTTGTAATCATCCTATCTTTAAAGGTGCTACACAGCACCTTTGTCAAAGGGTGCTTTGTAGAACCATAAGAGTTGATTGGAAAACTTTACTTACAGAATCCTTCAATCACAAAACATCAAGATATAGCCTAATTATTTGACTATATAATTAACACAAAGCAGTTAATATATTAATATAGACTTTTCGCCTCTTTAAATTTTAGATATGTTACTCCACTCTCATATGTTTGCTATGAATAGGAATTTACTACAATGGCAAAAGCTGTTTTGAATGACTTTTATGCTTTTCTGAGTTAAAAAAAAGTCTTGTGTGGGGAACCTGGAATATTTCCTTATGGGGGACCTTGGGGGCAAAAAGGTTGAGAACTATGTTATCTTCAGGAAATACACTGTATTTTATGTCGTTTTTAATCATTTTTCCAACTAAACTAAGAGACTAAGAGAGAGTTACAGAACCTTTAAAGAATTATACAGGGGTTTAACAGGTTCTTTATATGGTAGCAGTGCTGTATAGCACCTCAGTCACCCTAAAGAACTGCTGAAGAACAACATTTTTTGTGTGTACACATTAAAAATAATAATAGTGTGAAATAACAATTTAAAATAACTTTTCTATTTTAAAATATTTTTAAATGTAATTTATTCATGTGATGGCAAAGCTGAATTTGCAGTAGCCATTACTCCAGTCTTCAGTGTCCCAATGATCCTTCCAAAAAAAAAAAAAAAAAAAACCATTCTAATATATTCATTTGGTGCTCAAACATTTCTTACTGTTATCAATGTTAACAGTTTTGTTGCTTAATATCTTTGTGGAAACATTAAATTTAGCAGAATTATGTGAAATAGAAATCATCAATTTAATAAAATGAATAAAAGTATTACTTTCTTTTTTTCTTTTACTGACCCCAAACTTTTGAATGGTAGCGTCCATCATGTTGATATCAAAATATGTTTTTTAACAATACAAGTAGGAGATATTATATCTAAAGTAGAGCTGCACGATTAAAAGATCACATTCACAATCTCGATTCAAACATTCACAAGATCTTATTCCTATAATAGCAATGATTCAGCTGTTTATTAAATCTTTGACAAGTATGATCACAGTGGAACAGTCATTGAATCATTCATTTAATAATTTTTTTTAAATAATTCATTAAAATCAATTAAACATTCATATATAGACTACAGCAATTAACATTTTGTCAGAACCTCTAGTGAATGACATGATATTTTGTTTAGTTGTCCATTCAGAATTGTGGGAGAATTGTGATCTTTATCATGATTCTCAATGTATCCGTGCTGCTCTAATCTAAAGGCAGCTTCAGACCACTGCTAAAATATAGCCTTGATCAAGCATACAGCATAGCTTATCAGGCACTTATGAATCTTGCATACAGAAAACTTCACCAAGGAAATCATACATTCACTGGGAGAAAGAAGCTAGAAGATTTCCAAGGACGCATCTTGTAAAACGGAGCACTGAGGCTCTTGGGAACCTCTTTCTCTTATCTTAGTAGAGAAGCAAAGGTGATAAAAATGGAAAGGGTGCTTCTCTCTAGTGGATGGATTTAGTCATTGTTTGCTGTAACTGTACTCCAAACATCAACAGAGAATATCGACTGATGCTACGCATCCATAACAAAAGCAAAACTTGGCTATGGGTCACCACTCAGAAATGTAATTTTATGAATGGGTCAAAGGCCGTATCCCATTACCCAGCCTACTTTTTGAAACTGACTGACCAAAAATTTCAAAGATTTAGTTTGAAACACTTTATATACTAGTCAGTCTTGGTGCCTACAGCCTAATGTCCAGTACACATTGTACGATTTTGAAATTTCCCAGACGAAAAATGAACAATCGTGGCGATTTCTGTGGCTGTGGCTCCTAAATGGTGGTCTTATGTCATACAGTGAGAGAGGTTCAAAAACGTCCAAAGATATGACCAAAGATTCTGACAGTGTCAAAAATGTAGCTTGATCATTCCACAGTGCTGCTACGACCCACGTCTATTGACTAGACAATAAAAATGCATCATGAAATATTGAATATTGGCGTATTGATCAACATGACACGTGCTAAAACTTTTTAAAAAACCTCCTCTTTTGCTTCCTCCTCTTTTTTTCAATGCACATAAAAACCACAATTGCCAAAGTGCGATTCATCTTGCATTTGTTTACCTCTAGTAACGCATGCTGATGACGTTTTAATTTTTCTATGCTAACTTGCGTCATAGCCTACGATTCAATAGTTATCATCATCATATAGCGTACATACATGTCGTACCCAAGTTTATTAGATCCATGTCATACAGTGTGATTTGTAATGATCTCTCTCTCTTCTGTGGAACCTAAGATATTTTGAGAAATGTCTCATGGGTTTTTGTCCATACAACAGAAGTCAAAATGGTTTAGTTACTAACATTTCTCAAAATATCTTTGTTTATTTTTCCTCAGAAGAAAGTCATACAGGTTTGAAACATCCATTTTGGGGGAACTATACCATTAACATTTTACAAAACTGCAAAAAAAAAAACAAGAGTAATCAAAGACAATGGGTTTCATTCACCAACTGTATGCATGCACTCATTTGTATGTGAAATCTGTGTACATTTTCACAGAGAAAGTCATGATTAATCAATAAATAAATATGCCATTGCTTGAGGATCTTGCTGGGTGTGCTTTCAGGCAAGAACACATTTTTACGGAGTGTCATATGTTTGCTGAGAGTGATGAAAGGCTATATTGGAAATGTTATGTGGAAAAACCTAAATGGGAGTGTTTTATGCAAATTACTATAATTTAAATTGTCACTCATTTAAAGCACTCCAAATTCATTGACATTAGAACAAGGTTAAAAACAAATTCATGTGCATGTGTTGTGAATTAGGCATGTATTTTTGTGAGAAGTTCTCCAGTGCATATAAATACAAATAATCAACACAATCATTAGTAAATAAGGCCCAATGACTTGCATACACTTAATAGTTACTCAGTTTAACACTTCCATTCCACTCAGTGGCATACCAGTGGAAGTGATCTGCATCTAAATACAAAACAAAATCCTTAAATTCAATGTAACATGACAGCACTGGTGATCATTCTTAAACGGAGCAGTTTCATTTGAAACCCATGTACTGTTTACCATTGTAATTCTGTCCCCCTTACTGTGGATGTAAATCAGACCCAAAACATTTTGGGATCTGAGATGGAATCCCCAATCCTGCTGTGTCCGTAACTCAAATTCACCATGACAGGCAGATGTACACAGCATTCCATCAGTGCTGACACCCATCAGCTCATCCTTATATCATTTCAGCCTTTAGTATATTTAGTAGTGATTTTTTTTCTCCAGTCTTTAGCTGGAAAATCCAGGGTTACCCCAATGATCTTCCACTAGGAAATACAATTCTCTATGATGACTGGAACAAACTGTTGCTAGGAGACGGCAACCGCAATCACACTATTAAACTTCGGTAAATGTGAGTCTTTAATGAATGTCATCACCCTCATAATGATTAGCTTTATTCAAATGACTGTACTGCTCATTATGCTAAGGGTGGATGTTGTTTATAATCACTGAAGTTATTTAACAAGTGCCTGGTTTTATGCATTCATGACGCACTTTAAAAACCTCCTTGAGGATGGGTTGAATAGACTTTTTGTGGCTATGACACATGATGCTTAGAGAAACACATCCAACAGCCTCCCCAGGTCAGGTCATCTGAGGTTCATCTAAGTAAAAAAGGCATTAACAAGCTCTAAATGTCACAAACCAATCAAGCAGTGTCCTAAAAATACAACAGTGCATGCACACTAATGACTCATCAGTGGCCTGATGTATGAAGCCGGTTTCAGTTCCTGGCCTGCCCAGGTAAGTTTGAGATTAGTTTGAGCAAACTCTGATTTTTCAGGCTCAAGAAGGTGGATTGGTTTTTAGCAGTGGCCATCGCCATGGTAAATTACGCTACACGGCTATTTTATTCTGGGTTAGAGGTCGCAAACCAAAACGGGATCCATTAGCTGTGACATATTTCTGATTAAATAAAGCCACTCCTATATATATATATATATATATATATATATATATATATATATATATATAATTATAAAACAGTTCAATAAATAAAAAGTTAATATTGCATTATATTTTAGACACAATATTGTCTGTTTTTGTTACCTATAAAGCCACAGCAGTACGACTGTGCATCTCCGAGCAACACAGCGGTGTTTCTGAATTAATTTGTATTTTGAATGAATCGAATGAATTAAATGACCCAATGACTTACTCATTTAGACATTTACATTTAGTCATTTAGCAGACACTTTTCTCCAAAGCGACTTACAAATGTGAATAGTAGAAGCAATCAAATCAACATGAGTACAACACATTTACCGCCACCTACTGGCAGTTTTAGTTTCTTATTTAGAATATTATTTCAATAAAAAAAAATTCATATTCCATATTAATAAAAAAAAAACATTAAATGTATAGTTCAATGAAAATTTTAATTAAAATTCTGTCATCATTTACTCACCACCATGCTGTAACTAAAAAGTTATATGTAATAAATTCTATGTTGAATCAAATATAATAGTTCTTTCTAAAGCTATTTTTGTAATTCTATTTGTTGCTTTTCTCATTTAACACAATAATGACTTTAAATGATCTTTTGGGTGTAATTTCTCAACCAAATTTGATGTGCGATTAATTTGTGAATAATTGGATTTATTAATCGTGTAATACATGTAATGAAATAGATTAAAAATGTAATTATATATGTATATATATCCCAAATATTTATGTATATATTATATAATCTTTTTAACTGAGTAAGTTTGTGTGTTCTTTTGAGCTCTTTGTGAACTTATACACTATTTACACTGAGTCAGATATTTTTATTCCTTCTCAAACTCTCATTGCAGTAGCAGAGTTTATTCCTTCCTTGTAAATGCGTTTAAATTCATGATAATTTTCATAACGATCTCTTCATCTTCAACAGAGAAGTAAATTGCACCAGCTCTCACGCGAAAAGTGAATCAAACTGACGCTCTCCATGTTCTGTGTGATTGGCTGTTCGTAGCATGTCACGCTTTCAGGAGCATGCGCTCTAGAGTTATTCACAAACCCTAGATTAAACCCTGAGTTGACAGAGAACATTTACACATAGCGTTGTGAGCCTGCTTAACCAGATCTAAACCAGGTTGGATTTGTTTGGTTTTGAAGCTTCATGCAACAGGCCTTAGGCAAAGAACACACAGATCTGGCTGCTCTTGTTATCACATGCATTACACTATCAGCACCAGGAAACAACTTCTATTAGATGTTGTTGTATTATTCTTCTTTTTTCTAAAGCTCCTTTTTCACAGTTGTTAGCAGCTGACTTCAAGTGTACAGTTCAGTGGCACATGGAGAGCGGTGACAGATGATACCCAGAGGAAAACTATCGCCTGGAGGTTGTTCTTTCATAGCTCATGAGGCATAATGTTCTGTTGCTTGTCAACTTTGTCTCAGATGTTTCTCCTAAAATCCCCTTAGAGGAATGAAATTAGAGACAAACAAGACCATCATTAAGTATAGATCTATAAAATTCATAAAAACACTTCGAAATTTCTGTCTTGTGACTTCAGACTTCAGTGTCACCATCATCGAGACATTAATCCTGGTTGTGCAGATCCACATCACTGCATGTTTTATATGTTTCTGTTATTAAACACACCTGATTCACATCATCAGCACATTAGCAGAGAGCTCCATGAACTGAAATGAGCATGTCAGATAACAGGACATACAAAATATGCACTGGACCAGGTTTGAAAACCACTGATCTAGGCAAGACAAGTGAGATTACTTGGGTGTTTTTCTAAGAAGAAAAATCTGAGATGCAGAAAACTCAATTTGCTCTGCATTAGGAAAACAAATAAGATATTTACAAATAAATGAGCTCATTTGTGATTTTCCAACCAGTCCAACAGCTAATATTTGGCCATTTTGAAACTGTTACCAGTGGCCAAATATCTGTGCCCATATGGCAGATTAAAACAAAAAAATTGTTGGTCACTTTTGTCACTATACCAAAATCTACAGACAACCCAATCAATGAAAAATCCACAAATGTTGTTTTTTAGGGTAGACAAACACTAAATGTTAATTTCACCAATTCTGAGAAGGTTGCATTTGTTATTATTAAATAAACATTTTAGAGAGTGTTTACCCTGTTCTCTAGATACATGGCCAATACAGGTCGACCACTTACATTGAGACTTGGACTCTGCTCCAAAACCTAGTGAGCTGTCTTGATGTATATGACCTACATAGGCAGCTGCACCTTCTAAGGAAGTTCCTGAAATGGAACCTCATATGTAATCGATTTGAAATGCTCTGCATATGCAGCAACTCTGTGTCCCATAAATAGCATTCCTAACACAAAAGACAAGGAAGACTACATTTACATTTGATTGTAGCCGAGTTTGACTAACACGACAACACAATACAGTTAATAAAGAGTTTGGAGTCAGTAAGAATATATTTAAAGAAATTAATACTTTTATTCAGAAAGGACTAATTAAATTGACAAAAGTGACAATAAAGTGACTTTTCAAATAAATGCTGTTCTTTTGAACTTTCTATTTATCAAAGAACCCTGAAATAACCCTAAAAAAGTATCACAGTTTTCACACAAATATTAAGCAGCACAACGGTTTTTAAAATTGATAATAAGAAATGTTTTTGAGCACCAAACCAGCACATCAGAATGATCAGTAATGGCTGCTGAAAATTCAGTTATAGAATGCTTGTTTTACATAAATCAACAGTTATGTATAACATAAATGCTGCTGGTCTTTTAAAACAGACTTTGTGTCATGATATGTCTATATGATATGCACTTGGTTTTAGAACTGAGCTTTGGAGTTGGGCTCATACTTTCTAACAGCCAGCCAAATGGCAACACAGACCACAGATGCACATCCAGAAGGATGCAAGATGGTCCTCCAGTATGCTCTGCCTACAAGGGCAAATTATTTACAACATTATAGGATAGCTGTAAGATCTATCATGTTTAAAGTGGTTGGAAACAACAGTGGCCTGTTAGCATGAGAAATTTAAGTAGGTCATGCTTCTGGATTGGTCTCTTTGTTTTTAGCTGACTGCAAGAAAGGTCTGCAGAATAACACATGAAAGTGAATGCAGATAACAGACTTCAGATAGACTTCAGAAGGCTTCAGATAGATTTGCCGAAGAACAGAAGAGAAAAGAAGTAGGTTTGTGAAGACAGTGAGAGCGATAGAAAGGCAGCAAACAACAACAACAACAACAGTGTATTTTAACCAAGGGACATGTCTGCAGGCCAGTCACATGAAACTTGTTTTCGTTCAGATCTGACCACCGGCAAATGAGGGTTCACTTTAACACATTTTAACCTGTTAGACCTCTGTCTGATGTTGGTGTTCAGGGTTTTCTCTATGAGCTTAGCAACAGATTCACTTTGTTTATTAACATAGATAACATCCAACTTAATTTCTATTTATTTGTATAGTGCTTTTATTAATAAATTGTTCCAAATCAAAGAAAAGACTTGCTCAGCAAGCCAAAGTTGAAAGAGTGGCAAGGAAAAATAGTGCTACTGCATTTAAAATCCTATTTCCAAAAATTCCATGAGTTCTACACATCCCCTTGTGTGTTTATGTATTATTTGGAATAATTTGAAAAAGCTTTAAGCTACTAATAAGAGTTTAGTACTCCTAACTTTGTTTTAACAAGTTTAAATCCATTCAGTTGAATTCAGCCAAAATCAGCACAGAAAATTCATATTCCATCGAAGCCTATTGACATATAAGTATGAAAGAGATAGTTGAGATGTTTGCCATCATAATTCAAATGATACAAAAAAATAAATGAATAAAAATAAAACAAATATATATATATATATATATATATATATATATATATATATATATATATATATATATATATATATATATATATATATATATATATATATATATATAAACAAATATGCAAGCAAAAAAAATTAACAAAAACAATTAAACAAAACTAAAATGAATAAACAAACAAACAAACAAGCAGATATCAATAGAAAATATGGTCACAATATGGTTTATATATATATATAAAAGCTTTTCTAATTTGCTGTTCTTCTCTACAGCAAATTAGAGATGACTGCATAAAAAAATACACAGAAGCCATATATCAACTTTTGAAAAAGGCAATTTGAATTTTGCGTGCAATTGAAAGACCTTGTACCCATAATAGTCCACAGTCCTTGAGTTAATGGACTTCTGACAGTACATTTCAACTTCACTGCGACTTTGTGCTAGAGAAAAAAAAAAAAAATGATGAAATGAATGCTGAAACAACAGACACACTGGTTGAAAATAACAAGGGCTTCAAGTCTACAGTGGTGCTTCATATGTACTGCCAGACGGATCATGCCTCTTTAGAGAGCAGTACAAAGAGTGGCAGAAAAAAATACACATGACTGAATGGCATGTATATAAAAGATGCATTTATTAACAAAAGAAACAGTGCTGAACAAAAACATATTTGATAGATTATTTCAGGTCCTGTAAGCATACAGACATTACACTAACAAAGCATTTTGGGCTTTTATGTAGATAAAACAATAATAGTTCTAACAGCAACGGAAAAGGCACATTTTTAAAGTGACAGTTCACCTAAAATGAGAATTTTGTCAATTAACTTAACCTCAAGTCATTCTAAACCTGTATGACTTGCTTTCTGCTGCTGCTGCTGCTGCAAAAAGAAGTTTAAAAGAATGTTGCAAACTAAACAGTTTTGGTGACCACTGACTTCAACTGTAGGACATTTATCAAAATATCTTCTTTAATGTTTTGCAGAAGAAAGAACGTCATACAGGTTTGCAAGGACATGGTGGTGAGTAAATGATAAAAGACTTTACAATTTTGGGTGAATTATCTCTTTAAGAACTTCTGAACAGCCATGGTACCAAACCTCTAATGAAACACATCCTTTAAAACTTAATTTGACCGAGATGGTGTTTGCCAATATATCACCTCCTACATATAAAGTGAGTCAGTATTAAAGGCCTGGAAATTCCCAAATGAAACACTGATCACTAATGCTATTGTTTCACAAACAGATATAAATTCTAGAGTAAATGTTGTTAAAAATTACAGTATCAGAAGGTCAAGGTTATCACAAAAACCATCATGACTTTTATAATGTCCCCACTGAAGCATACTAATGACCTTCCCCGTATGATGGGTCAAGCTGATGTGCTTGGCCTTTCAGGATCCTGACAGAAGTCAGCCGTAGCTCTCCAGGAACAGGGTTTGTCTGTTTCCTGGGGATCAAAGGCCCGACAGAACAGTCCAAATGACCCTGTGTTCATCAAAACATGATCCACCTGTGTAAATGTTGTTCATGTTCATCAAATGTTCATTTATTTGCGAGCCCAAACAGTGTTACAATAATACAGATTACAATAAATACAACCATTCAAGCTGGCTGACAAAATGAGAGAAACGTTGATTATAAAATACTTACTTAAATGCTTAAATTCAAAACTTTGGGGCAGTAAGATTGTGTAATGTTTGTGAAGAAAGTCTCTTATGCTCACCAAGGCTATATTTAAAAACCGTAAAAACAGTAATATTTTAAAATATTATTGTAATTTAAAATAATTTTTTCTGTTTTAAAAAATAATGTACTCCTGTGATTGCAAAGCTAAATTTTCAGAAGCCATTATTTCAGTTTTCAGCTTCATATGATCCTATAGAAATAATTTTAATATTGTACTTATTATATACTAATACTTAACAGTTGTGCTGCTTAATACATTTGTGGAAACCATGATACATCAGGATTCTTTCATTTATTTGAAACAGAACTTTTTTGTAACAATCTAAGTCTTTACTGTCATTTTTGATCAATTTAATGCATGATTATGATGTATGCTGGTATGGACTACGTGTTTCGTCCCGGGTTAGTGACATCACTAACCCTAAAATTTAAATAAACCCCTGCCCCTGAGAACACGCAACAAAGGGGGCGAGGCCATGTTGTGCTGCTTTAGAGAAGAGTTGTTGTAGTAGAGTGTTGTTGCCATGCCGTCATTTTACACCAGACTGCTTCACAAACGAGGGTCAATTCAATGCTGGATTTGCACAAAAGATTAACATGACGGCACATGCTAGTTGATGAGTTGAATCAACTTCACAGCAACTACATTAATTTATCCACTAACCGTCCAGAAATGTCCAGTTGCATTCTAAAAGTTGTAACTTCTGCTTGAGTCTCTCCATCAGTGTCAGACTCCGGTAATGTAAGGCTGAACACCGTTACAGACAATCGTCATTTTGGCTGTGTGAGATTCTCCAGCCTTGTTGTTGTTGAGCAACCAAAGCGCAAGCTGTTAAAGCTCTGTTCTCTTCTGGAAAGCAGGCAGGGAGCAGCAGCTCATTTGCATTTAAAGAGACACACAAAAACGGCGTGTTTTTGCTCACACCCAAATAGGGAAAATTTTGACAAGCTATAATAAATGATCTGTGGGGTATTTTGAGCTGGAACTTCACAAAAATTGACCTCAGACTTTTGAATGCTAGAGTAATTCATTCAATGTCAAGACGTACAAACGGTTAAATCTAATAAAAAAAATGACTATTTATTCAGTATTTGTGTATATGTATTTTTAGCTAGTCTAGAGTACTGCAAATGAATAAACCTCATGTTGTTCCAAACCTCTATACATTTCTTAATTCGTGGTTACATGGTTACATTAATATAATCACTACTTTTAGTTAGTTTCTCCCCAACACTACAGTAAACTAACTGCAGATGTCTTAGACCTTGGATCAGAGAGGCTTGTGGGACATAAAAAGCTTTTGATTGTTCATGTCTTCTATATTGAAAAGAGGATATTGCCCAGTGAAAGGAGGAATGAACAAAATTAAATTGTGTATCTCTCTCTCTCTCTCCATCTCAATTGCACTGGAGACCCAATCCCACTCCACCTACATGCTCTCTGCAACCATTATTGTTTGGGGTTCTTCTTAGAAAGACATACAAAGAGCTGTAACAAAATAGAGTAGCATAGAAAAGGCTGCTTATGCTGAAAAAAGAAAGCTAGTATTAATTAAATGCATTCTCTAAATTTAAAATACAACAGATGGATTTTTCCCCCTTGCCCACAAGTGCATATGGCATCAATTTTGGAGTGTGGGAATCTCCATGACCAAAAAAAAAAAAAAAAAAATCTATTTATGAGAAGTAAAGAATTGTAATTGCTGCCATAGCATACATTGATAAGGCTGCCTGTCAATCTCACAGTAAATACAGAGTTTCAACCAATCCAGGACCGAATGTAAAACATCACCTGTCATTCAACAGCTGTTTTACTTTCAGTCCTCACTATGTTCTCATATACTGAAATATTTGACCAGATTAGTGCTAAATAATAGCTACATGCCACAGCCTTATGTGAAATACAGTGAGCATTAATGCAGGAAATGAAAGCACGACTTTTTTTTTTTTTTACCATGATCAACATCATGAAAAACGGATATAAACATTTATGTTTCATTTAACACAGTGGTTCTCTACCAGGGAGCATCATAGAAACTGCTGCAGATTATGTTGAAAATACATCCTCTATTTTTAGGTTCATTAAATGCATAATGTCTTAGGATAATTCACATGTTTCACCTTTTGATCGCTTCTGGATTATGGT
The DNA here is from genome assembly GCA_037101425.1 of Elopichthys bambusa. Lineage (NCBI taxonomy): Eukaryota > Metazoa > Chordata > Actinopteri > Cypriniformes > Xenocyprididae > Elopichthys > Elopichthys bambusa. Next base: position 21,445,738 of record CM074438.1, read on the forward strand.
TGCAGGGGACAAAAGTTTGGACAGTGGGTAGTATTGTTCAGGTCCTCTGAGCCCCCATTACTGAGCTCAGGCAAAGCTGCTAATGTGGTGCGCAGCTAACCAGAAACAGCGCTAAGCCAGGGCATGAGAATTTCAACCTCACATAACCAGGGTCTTACTGAGTACACAGTCAGTCTACAAACCGTGCTGTTGACACACTAATGACATTCCTCAACTTTGGAGTTTAGACTCCAAAACTTCTGAAGCTTTTAAGAGTACAAATTGTTTGGCAAACATTAAAAGAGATCAAAATATCCCAGAATTTATGTTCAAAATTGTATAATCATACATGAATTTATTTTTGTTGCTCACACTAACACAGCACTAACAAAGTACTATCAATAGCAATATCAATATCTGTAAAAAAAGGTGGATCTCAATTAGGGTTGCAAAGGGGCGGAAAGTTTCCGGTAAATTTCCAGACTTAACCTGGAAAATTTTGGAAAATGTATACAAATGTATAATATTTATATGAAATGTATCATATACAAACAAATATAAACATTTTGTTTGGTCATAACATGACATTTCTTTTTCGCCATCCAATTAATTCTAATTTAGTAAATATGTAAAATAAATATTTTTATTGCAGCAATTGTTATGTGTTATTTATTTCAGTGTCACATGATCCTTCAGAAATCATTCTAATATGCCAATGGAAACAGTTGTGCTGCTTAATATTTTTTTGGAACCTGTAATACTTTTTTCAGGATTCATTGATGAATAAAAAGGTAAAAATAACAGCAATACAATATCACTTTAATATCACTTATCAAATTTCACACATCCCAGAAATAAATTATATTTTAATGTATATTAAAATAGAAAACCATTATTTTAAATTGTGGTAATATTCACAATATTACTGTTTTTTCTGTATTTTTGATCAAATGTGTATGTTATGGACTGCACAGTGCATGCAGGGGGTGTGGCCTCAATAAGTAGTGTGCTGTGTGAATGTCAGGGTAAAAATTCAACTGAAATTGCATTAAATCTGGTTGTTTTAACCAAAATTATGCTGCAAGATGTTTTTTTTTTATTTTTCCCACTACACTTAAGTACCCTGTTACAGGCTAACCTGCAATTTTGCAAATTCCCTGTTTATTCCCATTAATTCCAGTTAATTCCCATATATTCCCGTTAATTCAAATATATTCCCGTTAATTCCCAAAGTTTCCAGCTTTGAAAATACCTGGAATTTTGCAACCCTAATCTCCTTTTTAATTATAAATCAGGAAAATTCATTGAGATAAGTGATCTCTGTGAAATCAGTGGTGCCATGAAGCGTAAAATCCAAATGCAAAACTTTGAATTCTATATATAGAAGAATTGCTTTAACCACTTTTCCACCATCATTGCTTAACCATTCCATTCCGTGCCGTGCCAATCCGGTCCAGCCAGTATAGATATGGTTTCATTTTCCACTGTGGAGCTGATAATAGAGCTCTTTGGAATGTAATACAAATGTGTCATTGCCTTGGTAATGCAACGGTTTACAGACGATATGAGATGTAAAAAGCAACCACGTTATGGAGGATGATCAGTTATTTCTTTCAAAACTTTCGCTCAAATAGCGCGTTTGACCAGCTACAGAGAAACTGGCAGCCAGGAAACCAATCCAGAGTGGCGACGTCACTACACGCATTAGCTAACAATGTTGAGAATTCAGGGCTGAGAACAGTTTGTAATCGTGTCATGCCTAACCAATCTCAAGTGGAAATATAACCAGAACCGCTCTTAGAACCATTCGGCCTGACAGAAAATTGGCTTTAGACTGATGTTTGTTTTGTTTTTTTTCTTCCATACATCACACTCTTGGTTATATATTGGATAAATAAAGCCATTTGCGGGTCTCAAACAGCACCCAACAATGGTATTCACAGGTAAAGTTATTAAACGTATTATACTGTTAGAATAAAAGCTCAACTTTTTAAATTACCTTTATGTGAATAACTTAAAGGTAGAATTCCCTGACCAGAAAAATATTGATACTTTTATGGAAGGACTACACTTGCCAAAATTAAGCAAAGAGGCTTTAAAGATACTGGATGCAGAGGTGGAAAATGCTATTAAAGAGTTCCCCAATAACAAGGCCCCTGGACCTGATGGGTTCAGCATCGAATTTTACAAAAGATTTAGCAAGGTTATTTTGCCATTGTTGGTACGCATGTTTAGGCATTCACAGGAAGCTGGTTGTTTTCCCGCATCTACAGGTGCATCTCAATAAATTAGAATGTCATGGAAAAGTTCATTTTTTTCAGTAACACACAGACTGAAGTACTTTAAGTCTTTGGTTCTTTTAATTGTGATGATTTTGGCTCACATTTAACAAAAACCCACCAATTCTCAATGAATCTCAATGAATTAGAATACTTCATAAGATCAATTAAAAAAAGGATATTTTAAACAGAAATGTCAGGCTTCTGAAAAGTATGTTCATTTCTATGCACTCAATACTTGGTTGGGCCCCCTTTTGCATGAATTGCTGCATCAATGCGGAGTGGCATGGAGGCAATCAGCCTGTGGCACTGCTCAGGTGTAATGGAAGCCCAGGTTGCTTTGATAGCGGCCTTCAGGTCATCTGCATTGTTGGGTCTGGGGTCTCTCATCTTCCTCTTGACAATACCCTATAGATTATCTATGGGGTTCAGGTCAGGCGAGATTGCTGGCCAATCAAGCACAGTAACACCATGGTCATTGAACCAGCTTTTGGTACCTTTGGCAGTGTGGGCTAGGGCTGTGTATTGCCAAGAATCTCTCGATACGATATGTATCACGATACAGGGGTTACGAGACGATATATTGTGATATATTGCGATACTGTAAGAAAGGCAATATATTGCGATATTTCTTGTTTTTTTAGAAAGAGGATCTAATTTTAGAAAATGGTCATAAAGAACACACCGCCAAATGCATAATACCTGAAAACAACTTTATTTTATTTAATCAATACAGTATCATTTGCATTTATATCACTAATCACTATTTTGTACAATCTAAGGGAAAATAGTAAAGTGACTGCAGTATTCTTTAGGTGTATGTTTTAAAGGTTCACAGTATAGCAGTTTTTAATTTCTAAACTATTTAACAACTAGTGCATAGTCCATTTCATGAATGTCTGTTTGTTTTATATTTAATACTGTAGCTGCTTGCTTTAAAGCAGTCTATTGTATAAAGTGTTATTTAAATAAACGTGCCTTTTGCCTTTGCTAGTGTAAACATATCCACATCGCTATGATCAGATGCTTTCTTTCTGCTGTCACCGCTGTCATTTTTGTTGTGCGTTTATTTTGTTACTGAGAGGAAAACGTGCAGTACATATTACATATTCGATCAAACGGCTCTCTCAGCAGCATGGATGGCATCGGGATGTTAAGTGAGCTCTCAGTTTCCCAAGTTTTGGATTATAACATGGCCTATTTCGCAAACAACTGACTCTTGTCGATCTCCTTAGTGGTTTCTTTATAGTTGAAGCCAAAATGAGTCCACACTTCAGCTCTGTATTCCGTGGGAGCAGAATAACTATCTTGTTGTGAGCTGGGTTTGCTAATGCTAACGCTAACTATGCACCTCCGGCTACCTGTCAGTTTACATTCTGAGATAACATCTAGCGGTTGGGTTTTATACAGTGTGGTTTAAACCGAACAAAAACCCACAAATACTGGATGTAAATAAATAATTAAATAAATATCTATACAGTGTTTTTGAGAATCGATACAGTATCGCCAAACATAATATCGCGATATTCACATGTATCGATATTTTCTTATACCCCTAGTGTGGGCAGGTGCCAAATCCTGCTGGAAAATGAAATCAGCATCTCCATAAAGCTTGTCAGCAGAAGGAAGCATGAAGTGCTCTAAAATTTCCTGCTAGATGGCTGTGTTGACTGTGGACTTCAGAAAACACAGTGGACCAACACCAGCAGATGACATGGCAGCCCAAATCATCACTGACTGTGGAAACTTCACACTGGACTTCAAGCAACATGGTTTCTGTGCCTCTCCACTCTTCCTCCAGACTCTGGGACCTTGATTTCCAAATGAAATGCAAAATTTACTTTCATCTGAAAAGAGGACTGTGGACCACTGAGCAACAGTCCAGTTCTTTTCTCCTTAGGGTAAGACACTTCAGAAGTTGTCTTTGGTACAGAAGTGGCTTGGTACGTGGAATGTGACAGTTGTAGCCAATTTCCTGAAGACGTCTGTGTGCAGTGGCTCTTGATGCACTGACTCCAGCTTCAGTCCACTCCTTTTGAAGCTCTCCTAAGTACTTAAATCGGCTTCACCTGACAATCTTCTCAAGCCTGCGGTCATTTCTTTCTCTTGTACATCTTTTCCTACCACACTTTTTCCTTCCAGTCAACTTTCCATAAATATGCTTTGGCACAGCACTCTGCGAACAGCCAGCTCTTTCAGCAATGACCCTCTGCGGCTTACCCTCATCGTAGAGGGTCTTGATGATCGTCTTCTGGACAACTGTGAAGTCAGCAGACTTCCCCATGACTGCTGTTGGGATTACTGACCTAAACCCAGTATTTATACAGTAATTTAATAGAATTTGAAATTAAATATTCTAATAACTTGAGATACTGATTTTTTGATTTTGATGAGCAGCAAGCTGTAATCATCAAAATGAAAACAAAAAAGTCTGGAAATATTTTACTTTATGTCTGATAGATCTAGAATATATTTAAGTTTTACTTTTTGAATTAAAAAAAAGAAAAAAAAAACCTTTTCATGATATTCTAATTTATTGAGATGCACCTGTATGTACGACGCCAATATTGTTCTTATACCTAAACCAGGTTGAGACCGGCTGTTAGTGTCATCATACAGACCAATTTCTTTACTACCCACTGAAACCAAAATAACCCGGAAAATCCTTACAAATAGATTGAAGAAGCATATCTGTGATATTATACATCCGGATCAGACAAGCTTTATGCCAGGCATACATATGTATTTTAATCTATGTCACCTGTGCAATGTTTTATATTCAAACCATAAAGAAGAAGCTGCAGTCATTTCACTGGACGCAAAAGTAGAATGGGGATATATGATGTCGGTCCTGAAAAAATTTGGTTTTGGCCATGTGTTTAGTGAGTGGATAAAAACAATATATTCCTGTCCAAAAGCCTCAGTAGTGACTAATCATAATATCTCAGCTCCTTTCTCAATTTATAGAGGGACAAGACAGGGTTGTCCGCTGTCCCCATTTCTTTTTGCAGTTGCGATTGAGCCCTTGGCTGCATACATCCGGCAACAGACAGTTATTCAACCAATTATGATAGGTGGCCTCTCACAACATATTTCACTCTATGCAGACGATATACTGTTGTTTATTAAAAATCCTAGTAAGTCTATTTCACATCTCCTTACTTCAGTTACAAGATTTGGGAATATATCAGGCTTTACTGTTAACTGGGAAAAAAGTGACCTGATGACTATTATGCCCAATGCTTGTAAGCAGTATATAAAATCCACTCCATTCAAGACAGCAGAAAACTCCTTTACTTATCTTGGTGTCATAATAACTAAAAATCCAAGAGACCTACTTAGAGTCAATTGGCAAAAGAGGATCGACCAATTGAAAAATATGGACTATTGGAGAATTTCAATGGTAGGTAAAATCAATGCAGTAAAGATGGTGAGCCTACCAAGATTCCTCCACTTATTTCAGTCTATCCCTTCATGTATACCACAATCCTATTTTAAACAACTAGACAAGATAACTATTCAGTTTTTATGAAATTATAAAACAGCAAGAATTAAAAAAAACAACACTTCTTTAAATCTAAAGAGAAGGGGGGATTTGGGTTACCTTTCTTCTAAAGGATACTATTGGGCGGCACACTTGAATATAATCTCTTGGTGGAAAGACGATCCAACAGAAGGAACTTGTGAACAACCCGAATGGCTTAAAATTGAACAAGCTCTTTGCTCTAACTCTTCATTGCAGGCACTATGCAACAGTCCAGGGAAGATTACTAAGCTTATCTATAATAATCATTTTGTTATAGGCCAGTCTTTAAAAATTTGGAAACAAATTAAGACATATATTAAAGCTCCTAATGTATATCTTGATAGCCCCATATGCAAGAATCATTCCCGCTCTTAATGATATGTTTTTTTCACTTTAGGAACAGAAGTGAATAGGCTGTGTCGACTCACTTTATATGAATGGGCATTTTTTGTCCTTTAAAGAGCTCCAGTCAAAGTTCGGGCTACCAAATTCTCATTTCTTCAGATATCTCCAAATCAGAGACTATGTCAGAAAGTATTTTCCTGATTTTGAACAACTTAAAAAGCATGGAAAATTAGAGGAAATAAACAGATTTAAAGCTGGAAGCTCTAAAGCAGTGTCATATTTCTATAATGTATTAACTGATCTGGTGGATAGCGACACAACTACAATTAGGAAAGCATGGGAGAAGGACTTAGGTTTCACTATTGAGGATGTGCAATGGGAAGAATGCCTACAGAACATACATGACTGTTCAATTAACACTAGACACAACTTAATCCAGTTCAAATCTCTGCATAGAGTATACATGCATAAACTGCATGAGATTTTCACTGAAGTGTCACCGGTATGCAATAAATGTAAGGTTTCGGAGGGTACGCTGTTACATTCACTTTGGACATGTTGTAACATGTTCCAACATTCGATGTGTTGCTGAGTGAGCTAATGAGCATTATTGATATTGTGAAGTTACGATTTATTAACAACAATAAGCTAGATATATTTTGAAAAATATGGAAGCCAGTATTAGATCACTTTGTACTGGTTTTCATACTGCATTATACCTTTGTAACTCTTAAATTTATTTACCTAACCATTATTATCTTGTTATTGTAGTATTTTTTTTATTTATTTATTTTTTCCTCCCCACACCCTTCTGACCACTGTGATCTGTTTGGAACCTCTTTATCTTGTGAATCAAGGATATGTATCTGGAGTACATTTATACATTCGGTATACCATACTGTTGTTTCCTTGTTGGACCTTTGTTCTGAAAAACAACTGTCATTTAAAAACTATTACTAAATAAAGTAAAAAAAAAAAAAATAAATAAAAAAAAAAGTAGAATTCCCTACTGGTAAGATAGGTTTTAACAAAGCTTGGCTGTTGAGGCTGTAGAAGGCTGTGTTGTTCCCTTCTGCCAAAAATGCCAACATCCATAATGCACTTTTTTGATTTTTGCACCAGCCCACTGTCGATCAAACTGTCGTGGGTGGAAATACAAAAAAGCAGAAGTTTTATGCGGAGAAATAGTACACATTGTTCATTTACAATACTTGGACATTAGAAGATTCCAAAAGGACACCAAATAACCAAATGATATAAGGAGTCCATATAATTCATACATTTATGCGCACCAAAGTACAAAAAAAAAAAAAAAAAAAAAATTACAGATTAAAACTTTTCAGAATTCATTGTACAGTATGTGTACAGTGCAACAGCAAAGAACTTGTTTAGAGCTTGTTTACGTTTTAGACATGTCAAGTTGCAATACTGAACAGGATCACATGGAAATGTAAAAACGTCTTGACCTGCCTGCATTATATGCCAACTACGTACACAGATCCATTCAGAATTACTAAACATAGCAGCATTCATGAGACAGGTAAAAAACTTCAACACAGATCAATTTTTGGCAAAATACAGCTGTTTAATCTCATACCTTTAAATACTGGAAATTTGGAACAGGTAAACCTTACTATGCTGGACATTTTAAAAACACATTTACCACATTCAGCTGGCCACCAATTTTGCCTTCACTTTTCTAATGTTTCGTTAACACAACTCAAGCGAGTAATAAATGCAACTCAAAAGCTCTCATACTCCTTGCTTTCCTAATTACAAGATTTCTCAAAAATGCAAATTGTTGGCTTTGAGACAATGGAAAGAGCAGCCCAGAGGGCCAGGCTAGCAGGGGGAGCAGAGGGCAGGAGGGGGCTGACTGCCAGATTGGTTCCACTGAGCCAATGTTTCCTTCATATGTTCAAGTCCTGGCACCATCCTTCATACCAGTTCACATGTAACCAGGCAACTGTACAGTTGGCTGGACGAAACGCCTAACTGAACGAGTACAAGTGCTCCCATTTAATGGGAAAAGAAGGGAGTTTCATTCTAGAAAATCAGATGACTGAATCTTTTTTTTAATTGAAGTGACTGAATGACCATGACTAGTCATTACTCATTACATAATTAATTCAACAGATAAATTTAAAGACACCATTTAAAGACATCATTTGGTGACTGACCTAAGAAGTGAATCGTTGAATCAGTCACTGAATTAGCAGTATGTGCAACATCATGTATTGGGATCGTAGTTGATCTGTATGGACCAGGCACCACGGTTCTAAACGCACGTGATTCTCAGACTAACTGCAAAGTTTAACCATCAGAGAGCGAAAGTTTTTCGTTTGCATGTGTTTTAATTCCTGTCAGTTTCGACATTCAAGCCATTTTACACCATTTGAGTGCAAGAAAACGTGGAAGAGAATTTAATTCGGAACTCGCACATACAGAGCATCACATACAGCACGTGAACACCGAATTCCACTCTCTTCTGCATCTATTTGTGCTTGAATGGACACATACACACAAAATTATGTCAAAATACCAGTCTTGGCGAATATTATTGTAAACACAGTGGCATATGTGTGTATATATATATATATATATATATATATATATATATATATATATATATATATATATACACACACATATAAACAGAAAAATCAATTAATCACAATGTCAGTTTTTTTCCAATATCATGGAGCCCTATTGGACGTAGAGGCTGGACATTTTGGAATTAGAATAACCCTGCTGTAAAGTTTACTCCAAAATCCAATTGCTACATGAGGTCCATATATGGCATGGCTGAGAATTTCTCTCCTCACTACAGTATGATTTCATTCGACTCCTTGTGTATCTTTAAGAGTGCTTTGCTGGAGAAACATCAGAGTGGGATGTTTTTAACACAGCATAATGATAGCCACAGCATAATGCATATTTAAGGATATCTCTTGCCAAAAGCACAATCTGTAATTTCTGGGCCAATTTTAAATCAAATCTAGCCTCCTTCCAAGAAATGAAACAGTAACACAACCTCAAACACATGAATAAAAAAAAAAATAGCTAAATCTTTAACCAAACTCCCTTTTTTGATTATGTAGCCTTAAGAAAAATGTCCTACCTATCCCTAAAACTAGTTTCACTAGTGCTGTCAATCAATTACAAATTTTAATTGAATTAATGACATCTTGACATCGAGGTAGGTATTTAGGGGTTCCGGGAGCATGATTAATTGAATTAATTTTTGCATTCTTTTTTAAATAATTGCACTAAATTAACTTGTCAACTTGATAGCCCTAGTTTTTATATAACTGCTACCCAAACTGTCAAAAGATTCCAGCTTTTCCTCCCACTGGAGTCTTGACTATTTGCAGAGGCTCTTGCTACCAAGGCCACCAAAGTGTCATTCAGTTGCCGTGGCAATCGGTCCTTGAATACAGTCAAGTTCACCTTCTGTGGTTGGCTGGTGTACACACACACCTCATTTCTGCATACAGCACAATAAGCCATCTACAGAAAGGTATGGGCATTCTAAACAATTTTACACCTCATAATGTAAAGTGGAAAAAGGAGAAAGATTAAGAAATCAAATATTGTATCAATTCATTTAAAAAAAAAAAAAAAAAAAAAAAAAAAATAGATGAACATGACCCTTTCCTTTGTAAAGAAACTTCCATCAAGTTCATCCTGATAAGATTAAATCACATTTGCAGATCGGCTTATCTGATGTGAATGAGCAATTTACTTCTTTCCTGTTGCTTAAATGGATGAAAATAAATTAGACAGAAAATCTGGAAGAGCTGTGAATTAAAACAAGAACATTTCCTGAAAAGGTATGGCATTTAGACAGTGAGAACATGAAGTTTCCTGTGAGTGACTCAGCTTTGTTGTTAAACGTTGTCAGATCTACTCTAATGTTCGGTGATAAATCAGGTGCAATGGATTTATTGAGGCACAACTGTGCTAAACGCTACTGTTCTTCATTGACTAAAATGGGATTGATGTGAAAATCGCCCTCTCACTCATCATTCTGCACAAGGACATTACAACGCAAGGAGGAGAGAGGAGCAAAGTAACATATTTCCTCTCTTTTGCAATAATTACCATAATGGCACAAATTATGTCTGTTCATCAGCTTAAAATTGTTAACCCATAATTCATGACACCACTATCCCAACCCTCCCATAAGTAGCAGAATGCTGTGTCAGTGCTGTGTCACTAATTGCTCAAGTTTTGTGGCTGCCAATCATATCTAACATAAAACACTTTCAGGCTCTCCTTAGAAAGCAAATTTGATCATGAAACTTTACCATTCGCAACCCCTTGTACTTGTCTAAGGTAGAGGGAATCATGAAAAAATGCAGGCGGGAAATGATTTGATCATAAAAATAGGGCATTCAATTTAACAATATTGAGTCAGGAAGTTGGAGGGAAGGATTTGTAAAAGTAAAAAATTTCAGATGGTGAAAATTTGAAATAAAATTATGGGAACAACGTGCACCTTTGATGCACAATTTGGGGACAAAAGAACTTCTGATAAAAATTGTGATTACGATTTAAAATGCAATTTAAAAAACAAAAATCAGGTTTGCTGTGCTTTTTTGTATAAGCTGCACAGTTAAGCAAAAAATGTGTTTTTATATATCTATGACTATATAATATAGTGGTTCAACGGATCACAAAACTCACGGTTCGGATCATATCACGGTTATTAAGTCATGGATTGGATCATTTTTCGGATCAGCACAAAAAAAAAAAAAAAAAAAAAAAAAAAAAGAATTGGGGGGTGGGGGGTAACTTTGCATTTATTACTTAGCCCACATTAACTAGTCCGATACCACAGCAGAAACTACTAGCCTAACTAATACATTATTAAAGGCAAGTGAACAGACTGTAAAAAGAACAAATTCTGTAAACCAATTACAAGCATAGATAAATACAACAAAGTTACAAATAAATATAAGGTCTAACTGTAGTATTAATTTTCATGTACAGAAATGTAATAATTAAATGTAAAATGACACTGTTCACTGTATAAATTTAATTTTAATTTATAGGTTGCTGTCACTTTAAGAGTAAGACCCCATACATGCACACATCAGATGATTATTCTTATTATTAATAATAATAATTATTATTATTATTAAGTAAAACATTTTATATTTAACTGTAAAAGTAAAATGTAATTTTATAGTTGTGCTCTAAAATGAGATTATTATATAATTTTTAATTTTAATAGTACAACTGTAAAATTACAATACTAATATTTATAGTAATATTTTAATTTCTTCATTTTCAAACATTAAAGCATCAAGATTTTATTTCGGTGGAAAATCACTACATGATCCCATGTTGACTTTAAAGGGCACCTCTTATGCCCCTTTTCACAAGATGTAATATAAGTCTCTGGTGTCCCCAGAATGTGTCTGTGAAGTTTCAGTTCAATATACCCCACAGATCATTTATTATAGCTTGTCAAATTTGCCCCTTTTTGGTTGTGAGCAAAAACACAGTTTTTGTGTTTGTCCCTTTAAATGCAAATGAGCTGCTGCTTCCAGCCCTCATTCCAGAAGAGAGCTTTAACAGTTCACGATTTGGATACTCAACAACAAAGCTGGAGAATCTCACACAGCCAAAATGACATTGTCAGTAACGTGTTCAGCCTTACATTGTTCAAACTGGACATTTCTGGATGGTTAGTGGATAAATGTGCTGGCCTTTGCAAATAATGTCTTTACAGAAAACCTACACTGTTCTTTACAAACGTGTGGTTATACAGAATATAAACAAGGTTTAAAATAGACGACGGAAATCTGGTCTCTAAGACAAATATAGCTTTAGCAGCATTTGTTGTGGAACTGGCTAACCGGCACATTGACTGAAATGGCAATATGCTCAAAATTCATAAAAAAATAAACAGTGTGACACTTACTTCTTTTGGAGGTGATACTGGATCACAAACAGATGGTACAGATCCAACAACTTTTTAACAAAGCCTGCCTTGTATTGTCCCTCATTCACAAAGCAGTCAGAGTGAAATGATTTGCGCAGACAAATGAATTTAGGTATATTTTGGGGTGCATTACCTTAAAAAATAAAACTAATCCACTGCGTCCTCAGTGACTCAGATATTGGGAGAAAATGAAGACCATTATTGCTGTCGTTACAGCTGCTGAAAATAGCAGACAGCGTACAACTCGCTGAGGGCAGAAACTATGGTAATACAGGACTGGTCGGTCAGCGGCTGTGGGCGGGGCCTTAGCAGTGTGACATCACACTGCTCAGAGAATCAAAACAGCTTGTCTAATGAGACTGCTTTGGTTTAATGGGTGGATTTTTATAATTGTAGGGTGGTTGTGCCAAAACACATTTATGTAAAAGTGGATTTTGCATAATTGGTGCCCTTTAAAAGGTCTTTTAAAACTACTTTCAGCATTTTTGCCATGCTGCGCGTCTCAAAATAATGAATTCAACACTGTTCCCTGGCACAATCGGCATCATACGAAACCAATCCATGCTACCATGCTGGATTTAATTTATATACCAGGTCTGAGCACCCGTAACCTTGTTTCAGTCACCTGGATTTACTACGGCCACCCTGTGATTAGCACAAATATCTTGTTATATTAACAAGCATATGGGCTCACAGAGTGAAGCCACAGCTAGACAGCTGGGATATTGTTTCCCTGGATGGAGCTGCTCTGGTCTTTCCATGTGCCACAAATGCTCGCTGTTGTATTCATGGAATTCACAAAGCTCAGAGCTTGGATCCAAATAACAGCTGTTACTGATACATATGATAGACCCATGAACCTCGCTTTGTTTTGTCCAACCTAATCACTTAAGGCAAACTGGAAAAAAAAAAAAAAAAGTTACAAGGCGAGGCAAATAGGAGCAAGAGGAGAACATACGTCACAGGCTAACGCTCTTTAAACATGTCCCAGAGGACTGATATGGTGAGGTCATCAATTTTCCACTTTGTTTTAATGCATCTGAGTTTTTTTTCCATGACTTTAAATGGACTGGTAAGAAACCCATTTGAGGCATGCTAAGTGCTACAGTAGTATATGTGTGAATCATAGCATTACACAAATTCTGCACACTTTCTCTCACATTTTCTTAACAAATAATGGTGTTAAAATCTTCAGAATTCTGTGGAATGGTTTAAATATGACAACGCTTTAAACACAAGTTCAGAGTATTACACTCTTATTAGTAACTGAAAGCCAAAAATATTTTCTAAAATGAACACACAAAAAGAATTATGTGGACAATTACGGAGTTTTCTGTGGATTTCTGCAAGTAGATTCTTCGCTGGCCTATGGGCATATACAGTATGGGATGACAGTAGAATCCACAACACTGCATATGTGTCTAGGCTATTTTTGGTAACATAATGAGTAAGCTTTTATCACATCCATGTAAAATATTACAGAAGCAGCAGGAGAAATGAGCAAAAGGTAATATATGATCAGAAATAGCTCATCTTAAAAAAGGCATAATAACTTAAAGTTCACCCAAAAATGAAATTTCTATTATGTACTCACCCTCATGTCATTCCAAATGTGTATGACTTTCAATAAAGTCCTAAAAAATTTTAATTAATGGATTCAGTTCAGAAAAAATTAAAGATTTGTTAATGAAATCTGGCTGACTAAATGTAGTCCATATGAATTTTGCACTAAGTTCTATGATACGTTTTAGTGTTTTTGCATCCTTAATTTGTGCATTGGTGTCCTTTAGTGCCCTTCGAAACTGCATGAAAGACAGCATGAAAAACTGTCTTTAAATTTTCCCAAAATATTCAAGAAAGTAATAAAGGTTTGGAATAGGGTCATCAAACATCCCTTATATTGGGCCTAATTGATTTGTCCCATATGTGACCTCCTTTGCCCCGTTTAATGACTGCTGTGCTGATCTAATGGCCACTTACTTTCATGTATTTCAGTAAAAGTGGAGGAATTGACAAATCCGATAGATACGATTTTCTGAATTGGAGTGCAAACTAACATGGTGGCGCCCATCACACGTTATAGATCAGCAAACATGATCATTATAAAGGTTTAAACTACAAAACACATTCACTTACACGTATTTGAGAATCAGAATATCAGGTAGTTGATGACATAGCTAACAAGTGTGTGAATATTTTGAATAAAAAGGAAAAAAATTTATAAAAATGTTTAGGGCTGGGTAAAAAAAATATTTTTACGTACCGATATCGATTCTTAAATCCCAAGAATCGATTAGTCTAGTCTGTTTTCAGTTGATGAATGAACAGAACATGTAGTGACGTCAATCTTATTATGAGATTCAAAAAATAAATACCGTTTTGGCGCGCTTTAATGTGGCGTCACAGATAGCTGTAGCGCCTCAGTTAAAGAGAAGCGGCAACACGGAGCGCATTTGAACATCCTCTCCTCCGCTTTAATACCAGTTACAGTGTAAAATAAACATGAATAAACATCTGAAGGCATGTTAAAAGATACAGTACAACTGACCAAAATCCGTATCATGTCTCGTGTAATAGCTCAGTGTTTCAACCGCGGACAGACGTCAATAAAACAGCTGGTAAACAGTCACGTAACATCACATTTACCTCAGAAAAAACATATTCAGTTACCATAAACTCATTAGTCAGCTAGAAAAATGAACTCTAGAGAGCAGCATTCTGATAAATATATGCACCATTACATATTCATTATGTATATTATTATTATTATATATTAATGCAGTACCAACTGACTCCCATGTGCAGTTTACAGCATTAGTTGAGAGATTTGTTTCCTCTAGAAAATTTGCCATGTACTGTAACTGATATACTACATCCAAAATAATCGATATCAAATCGAATAAAAAAATCGAATCGAATCATGAAAATGGTGTCAATACCCAGCCCTAAAAATTATACATCTGTCATACAGCGCTATTGGGGCTGCGGTGTGTCACATGACAAGCATGATGTGTCACCATGGAAATAAGGTGAAACATTCTAAAGCCTCGTTCAGACTGTCAGTCCAAATCCGATTTTTGTGCATATTCGATTGAAATGTGATGAAATTTAGCAAGTCTGAGCGGCCAAAAACCACATGAAATTTTACAAATCCGTATGTGGTTTACATTCATATGTGGTTTGGAATCCTATTCAAATCGCATTTCTGGAAATCCGTATCAGTCTGACCGCTCTGATCGGATTTCGCCTGGTTTATGTGACTTTCATAAAACATAAAACGTAAACGTGTTATTGTAAACATGTTGAAAGTCACTGCAGAAACAAGGCTGTGTTGTTGCAAAGTGCCGGACGAGCAGAAATTAGCAATATGCTACAACTGAGACATGTTTTGAGACCGGGGGAGACGACAGCACGGAATAAAGCCGCTCATACCAGCCTCCTATGTTTCTGCCGCTGCCTCATCATAACGCAGTAGTCCAGTGCCAGCGGCTACACGTTGTCATGATGTAAATAAGACAACTTCTGTATTGAAAACCCCTCCATGTTGCGGATGTTCTTGTTTTTGGCGTATACATACGAACGCAATTGCCATTGAAACCAATGCAGATATTCCAGAAGGCGAAAAAGCGCCATAGACACACAAATCGGATCTGAACACTTAGTGTGGACATTAAAGTTTTTAGATCAGATTCCAATCGGATACGTAAATAATCGGTCACCTTAAAAAAAAAAATTAAAAAAAAACCTCACGCTGGGGGGTCAGCTAGAATGTTTTAAACTTGCATGTAAAAAGGTTAATATTTTGGCTTTTTTCTTCATTTATGTTCAACTTTCTTCAGAATTGTTTTCAAAATCAAAAATTTGAGCCAGGAAAGTTTCTGAAATTTGGTTGATTTGACACGGAATGATCCAAATGTGTTTATGTCTGAGAACCTTTACATCTTTTAAACACATACTTAGCAGCAGATACTGAAATGGCATACTGTACGTGTACGCTGTGTGGTACAGTACATATATTTTGAGTGTGTGCCTTATTCTGTCCCTTATTTTCCAATAAAGAACCACGATTATCCCTTATTTTTTCTTGCCTGAAGTTGGCAACCATAGTTTGGAATGACATGAGGGAGAGTAAATGATGACAGAATGTTCATTTTTGGGTGGACTATCCCTTTAAATGATCACTGATGCATTCCCCAAGTGCTCCAGGTTTAAGTGTCAGTGAAAGTCTGTCATGATGGGGGTCCTGGGGCTGTCAGCTGGGGCTTGCCATAAAATTATGGTTATGAGTTATTCCATGTCTCTCTCAGGATGTAGATGAGGGCTGGAGAACTTCTTCATGCCTGCCTATGATAACCACACTGAATGTCTGTGTCTCTGTGTCTCAGTTAGTTTTAATCACTACAACACTGAAATGCATTGATAGAGTATATTATAAATCTTTTTTTAAATACTTCATTGTCAGTCCTTTAACTTGCTAACATGCTGTTGGCTTTGGTGACCCTCAAAAAGACAGGCTATGAGAAAAAGAGAACTCATAATAATAGTTACAGTATAAAGCATAGTTTTGATAACTTTCCTTCCTATTATTCAAAAATGTTTAAAATATTCAAAATAAAGAATGAATAGGTGTGTCCTAACTTTTGACTGGCAGTGTATAAGAAAGGGAAGGAGCAGACCGACAGTGTTTTGACCTAAACATTCCCATTGGGATTGACTGGGCTGAGATTACAGAATATTTTTACAATCATCTAGACACGTGAGAAGTTAAAAATGGTTTCAGATTCTCCAGAGACACCAAAACTGAGTGTGGGAGTCTAAAAACTATGGGAGAGCAAACTTCAGTTTTTGAAAACATGGGAGTTTCACATGTGAAGCTTTGACTTAATATATAAAAATGTAACGGGTTATCACAAATCTTTGAACTTTCCGTTTTTGCAGTAGCTCTGTATATATGGCATTGCTGTCATTAAGTGGATTTACTTACTGTAGAGTTAACGAAAGTTATCATGAGCATTGTAATATTTCAAGGGAATGTCATAACAAATGGCAGTGGCCCTGGAAGTTTTTAAAATGAGCGGTTCATTCATAAATCCGTAAAGTATTACCTTCATGCTGTGGAAATATAAACCAGAAGACAGAACACAACTAGTGCAGCACTAAAAAGGGGCGGGGCTACATAATGACTATAGCTACAACAAGACATTTTGTTGTATTACGTATTTTAAAGGTTTTTAAACTTACATGTCACACACACACACACACACACACACACACACACACACACACACAAAGCCTACAGCCCACACATAGTTTCTCAAGCCCGTTTTGGGAGCGAGAGAAATAAAGAATGAACCTCCCATGTTGCTGCTGTCATCGTCCAGTTAATAGGCCGACACAAGACCTGCTGCCCTTTGGCTCACTGACACAACCATGCACATCACTGTCATTATCTTACAAACTCCCACAGCTCACATTCACACCTCTTCATGTCAAACCAGTATCCACTGGAAAATATGAACCAGGGCCCAATTGTTCAAAAAGATTAATCTGGATCAGAATTATCTGGATTTTGAAATCCCATGTTTTGCTATCCAGGATCAGGTAATCTATTTTACGTTTGTGCCGGTTTTTCAAAGCAAAATAGGATTGGGTCACCCTGATTCAGATACACACTTTTTCAGATTACCAAATCTGGATTACCAGTGCTCCAAATGGTGTTATTTCACAATGTTGACTGCTAGCTAATAATAGATAGAAGAGTCAATGTGGGGTCAATTTAAGTGTTTTAATATAAAGAGAAAGAAATAAACAAACAAACAAACTTCCCCATCCAATTCACTTGTTTTTATTAAAAAAAAAAAAAAAAATCAGACCCCTACGGAGGCATGGATATAAAATGGGAGAAACATTATATATTTTAATGCTTTTGCATTCTCTCTGACCAAATGCTTTTTGCGTTCCTCCAAGAAACTCTGCGTTCATTCACAAAAAAAAAAAAAAGTTTTTTGCAAAGTTTCTTGGGGGAACGCAAAACATTTTTGAGAGAACGCAAAGGCATTTTCCACCCATCACCATGTCCCTTTAGAAACAAAACCTTATTTGTGAATTCCCAACTTAGTTAGTTAATGTAATAGTTATCTAATAGTTTAGTTATCAAATAATTTAATTTATCTAATAGTTGTTTATAATTACATTTATAATGTAATATATCAGCACCACCATATGAAGTAATACATGTGTTAATTTTCAGCAAGGTGGGCAAAGACCTTGTACAATGTAACATTTGCAAGAATACAATGGCATATCAAAATTCAACGTCAGTGATGCTGCAGACATGTCTAAAAAGCATCCATCACTTCTATTAGTCCAGACCTATATGAACAAGGCCAATTACACAGGGCTGAATAGTTGACAAGTACCCACATCTAGACATGTGGTTCCCTACTCTAGTGGCATTACAACAAATTATATTGCCATCAACAGTACAAAATATGCTTGTCAGCCTTAATGATGATAAAAGTTAACTAGCAAACAGCAGGTGTTATGAGATACCTCAGACTAAGTTTCCTTTTTAGCCAAGTGATGGAGTTCATAGGATGCAAAATCAGTTTCTTTAAAGTCATCATGGGATATTTTCTATAAATATTAATACAGTTGGTTGATAAAAGAGGAGGGAAGAAAAAATAAAATCAAGGCAACGGATAGCAGAAGCGCACATTAAATTTTCATCACAGCAGTTTGAGATGAGAAAGAGCTTGGCCTTTCTTCTCTGCCTCTGAGAGCCAGGTCATTCCACTATATATGTTCCACACCATGTCCGAGCAATTCCACTTTTAAAAATATAAAAATATAAAATTGTTATTAAAACATTAGAAATGTATTTGATAACTTATTTTAATATTACATAATTAAAATAATAATATAAAAATAATAAAATTAAAAACTCATGAAAGCCACAATTTTGGCCAGGACATTTTTTGGCAGTATTGTTTACTTTATTATTTACACTGTAAAAAAAACAACAACAGAAGTTCACAGTAAAAAAATAAATGTTTTCAGTATTATGAGATGGAATATTTGCACCTGTATATTTTACAAACTTATAACCGCATTTCATTAAGTAATATAGTGTTAATATAGCAAGCCTCTTGAATTTTCAAAATCTGATTTTTATGTTTGAAATGTACAGATAACCACCATAGTAATACACATGACATGATTAATCAAAGTTCATTGTAAGTGGCCTGTCCATAAAACATTGCCAATGCTCGTATATACTGTAGATGGTGCCTATGCAGGGACATAACAAAATGCAGACCGAATAACAAAACTTAACATAAAAGCGTGCATCTTGCAAATATACACAAAATTATGTCAAAATATCCATCTTGGCAAGTAGGCCCTATCCTAGTAAACATAACCTACTATGTCGAACATAGTGAACGTAAACCATTGAGAAAGAAATCGGATGGTTGTCATTATATTGGATCCATGCATGCATTTGGTCTTAAAGTGACACCAGCCTAATCTTTGTTAACGTTAATTAAAGGACCTGAGCTAATATGAACTACAACCTGAATTCCAGAAATATTGGGATGTTTTTTGTATTTGAATATAATGAAAACTAAAAGACTTTCAAATAACATGAGCCAATATATTATTCACAACAGAACATAGATAACAAGTGTTTAAACTGAGAAATTTTATGCACAAAATGAGCTCATTTCAAATCTGATGCCTGCTACAGGTCTTAAAATAGTTGGGACGGGGGCATGTTTACCATGGTGTAGCATCTCTTCTTCTTTACAAAACAGCGTGAAGACATCTAGGCATCAAGGTTATGATTTTCTGGAGTTTTGGTGTTGAAATTTGGTCCCATTCGGTCGACTTTGACATATTTTTCTCTACAGGTGAAAGATCTGGACTGCAGGCAGGCCAATTCAGCACCCAGACTCTTCTACGACGAAGTCATGCTGTTGTAATAACTGCAGTATGTGGTTTTGCATTGTCCTGCTTAGATACACAAGGCTTTCCCTGAAATAGATGTCGACTGGAGGGGAGCATATGTTGCTCTAAAACCTTTATATACACCTTTCAGCATTCATAGTGCCTTCCAACACATGCAAGCTGCCCATACCGTCTGCACTTATGCACCCCCATACCATCAGAGATGCTGGCTTTTGAACTGAATGCTGAGAACACACTGGTCTCCCTCCTCTTAAACCTGGAGGACACGGCGTCCGTGATTTCCAACAAGAATGTCAAATTTGGACACTTTTCCACTTTGAAACAGTCCATTTTAAATGGACACGAGGACACAACGGCGCTTCTGGACCATGTTCACATATGTCTTCCTTTTTGCATGGTAAAGCCTTAGTTGGCATCTGTAGATGGCACGGCGGATTGTGTTTACCGACAGTGGTTTCTGGAAGTATTCCTGGGCCCATTTAGTAATGTCATTGACACAATCATGATGAGTGATGCAGTGTCGTCTGAGGGCCCGAAGACCATGGGCATCCAATAAAGGTCTTCAGCCTTGTCCCTTACGCACAGATTTCTCCAGTTTCTCTGAATCTTTTGATGATGTTATGCACTGTAGATGATGAGATTTAAAAAGCTTTTGCAATTTGACGTTGAGGAACATTGTTTTTACGCACTCTTTCACAGCCCTGACCATCTTTACTTCTGAGAGACTCTGCCTCTCTAAGACATCCCTTTTATAGCTAATCATGTTACAGACCTGATATCAATGAACTTAATTAGTTGCTAGATGTTTTCCCAGCTGAATCTTTTCAAAATTTCTTGCTTTTTCAGCATTTGTTGCCCCTGTGCCAACTTTTTTGAGACCTGTAGCAGGCATCAAATTTGAAATGAGTTCATTTAGTGGATAAAAGTGTAAAATTTCTCTGTTTAAACATTTATGTTATCCATGTTCTATTGTGGATAAAATATATGATTTGAAAGTCTTTTAGTTTTCATTTTATTCAAATTTAGAAAAGTCCCAACATTTCCGGAATTCAGGTTGTAACAATGAACACCTGTAATGTATTAAATAATATGAATAGATACAACTTATTGTTAACTGATTTTAATAATGTATTAATAAATGTTGAAATATTAAAAAAATATGAATAATTAAATATGCTTACAGAAGTATTTTTCATTGTTAGTTTGTGTTAACTTAATTAACTAATGTTAACAAGTAGAACTTCATTGTAAAGTGTTACCATTACAGTTCACAGCATTCAGTTTTTTCTTTAAAGACTATTTTGCATAAACTGTATAAATAATGTGCTGAGTTCTGAATCATAATAAAATGTTGCTAAATATACTACCAGTCATTTTAACTTTGTATTATTACAAACCAGCTGAGAAAATTATAAAGTAACCAAACTCCACTGCTCAAACTCCATTTCAACTCCACCCACCTAATGAATGTTCACCTATAGTCCAGTAAAAGATTAGTTTTCAGTTCTGGTCCTGGGGAGCCATGCTTATTTCTAATTAATTCAGATAAATCACCTCTTAAGCAAAAAGTTAAGATAAGAGAGACAAAATATGCGGAGCGATGAATGCAGTAAAGTCATCATTCCAGACAAATACTTCTTTCTCAGATCACGACTTCCAAGGCCAAAATGGCATTACTGACACCTTTTCTAGTAAAATATGTCAAGAAACGCGTCATCTCTCACTCCAACAGCAAGCAACTGCTAGAGTGAGTAGCAAATGAAATGTTTGTTACATCAAACTTGAAATCTGTTCCTTAGTCACTAAGACCCAGTTATTTACAAAACAATAGCATCTGTTATGTGGGTGAGCCTTTTTTTTTGTTTTTGTTTTTGACCCATGTTATAACATCTCTTAACAAAAAACATCATTCATATACATGTACACATGCACTTACATATACACACACATACATACTGTACATACCATACATACTATACATACATACACATTATTCAAACATTTATCATTGCTTAGCACTATAGTCTCAAGACTACAATCCCTCTGTCTTGAATCATCTAAAATTAAGTCACAGTATTACATTATAATTATTATTATTACTATTATAAATAATGCCCTCACACTTCTGCAAAGCATCATTTGTTTTCAAGACTGCATAACAACTGTCAACCGCAATGTGATGCTTTCTTATTTTAAACAAACCCTGCCATATGTTTGAATACCTTACCTGCAAATTTAATTAGATTAGATCTAGTCCACTAAGTATTTATGCACATTTCTAACCTTGAAATAGAGCGCATATACAAACCTAATTAAAATCACCTCACATAGATAAGGACAGCGGGGCAACAACAACAAAGATAAACAAATAAGTTTGTTTCATATTAAAATTATTTGAATATTAGCAGAAGGGGTCATTTGACTGCCACCAGTACAACGATATAGAGTTTCTCTTCCTAGAAAGTGGAGAGAGAGAGAATATGAATTGTTACTTATGCTCTTTGAGGAATGTCAGAAAGAAAGAAAAAAATCAGTACAATTCAGGAAAGCACTCATCACATTTGAGCGTTTTACTGACTAGCTATATGTTCCTCTTGACTCTGTGTCATCTCCTGAATCTATACCAATCAGTGCTCTTTGAGCTGTTCTACAGAGCTAAATTTCATGTTTTAGCTACAAAAGTTTGAGTGTTCTCCACACCCTAGCTGTATGTAAAACATTGTGAGAAATTACTTATTTCTGATTGCCATGCAAAAATGAAAATGAAAACACTGCCAACTGGCTTCCCTCCAGTATCCTTTTGCAATAGTGACAGTGCTGTGGAAAGGGCTGGGACAACTTCTGAAGACTGTTCAAGAACCTGACGGTGAAAATGAGCAATGATGCAAACACTGGAACTGGCTTAGGACCTACAATTTATTTCTAGAGGGTAGAAGGCATCTGCTTCTGATCACACTAAATGACTTTGTTACAAGATACTAAAACGTTCAGGTTCATCAACTACTTTTGTCAACAAGAAAAAAGCAGAAGATCAAGTAATGTACAAATATGGAATAGTTCTTATCTCTACATAAAAACCTGGAATTGTTAATAATTAGAGAAATACAATGGCCACAAAAAAAAGTACTTGGCATTTCTAAACAAATGATTCTAGGCCTTTTCTCAGAACTTACTTCACCTTTAGAACATTTAGTTATAAGTAATTGCAAAAATTGCTCAAACAAGAAAAAAAGAAAAGAAAGTGATGTATGAACTCAGTTCCCTTCAAGTTAAAGAGGTACTTCATCGTTGGGAAAAAGGGCTGTCAATAAAATTTGGCTGCCTATGCAGTAGAACAGGCAAAAAATAAATAAATAAATAATTGGTGCTACCTGATAGAGAGAACAGAAAAAAGGCTGTTGTCTTACCTTTTGCCACAACCATAATGCATTGGGCATGTTGCCATCCAAGGCCACTCCCACTTATCTATGGTTACACTTGACCAGAGTCAAATACTGCCTTGCTTTAGTAGGAAATACTTCTTAGCAAACTTTCTGTCATAATGGTGTAGACTATTGTGTATTGTTCTGGGGTGCAAGAATTCAAAGAGTAAAAGTTTAACTTTATTTGCTGACAAATAAACGTGAATTTACTTGTGAGAACAAGTAAACATTGTTCATTTACATATATACTAACGACATTGTGACAATACAAAATGGGTTGAAAGTAGTTTGTTAACATTTAACATTTGTTTTTCTAAAATATTAGCCTGAAGGTTGTGCTTTCTTTCTTTAAAACAAATGCCAGCTGCTTTGATATTATTTCATCTAATGTAATGATTTTTTCAAATGAAGTGTCCAAATACTTTTTTAATATGATACTTGCCCCAATGTTTATTTAAAAAAGAAAAATGAAAAAAGTGGGCCACTCACACAGCAGGTTGACACTAAAATTAAATTGAAAAACATGTTGACTGTTACATCCAGTACATTCAGCCTGCCATGTACAATTATAAAAATTATTGTGTATACATGATTTGACACTATGTGGGTCTAAAAAATACAGTTTGTAGGCGTCAACAAGGCCCATTTCTGAGAGCAAATTAGAAAAAGATGGGTGACAAATAAAGGAGAAACAGAGGGTGGTTCTGCAATAAAAATAACATGCTGAGTTTGGTTTGAATCAGGATGCATTCCAGAGTCTCTACAGAAATAATCGGCTCCACGCGTGACACATCTCGCATTCATCTTGTGTGAGACCATTACAGGAGTGAGGAGAGAGTGGTTGCTAAATATTGACAAAATATCAACAATGGAAACGACCCGCTGTCTGCCAATATTAATCCAAATCCTTTGTTAATTTCATGTAATTCATCAATAGAGGAGTTTCCAGAACTGAAAATGTACATGTTGAGATCTCATTATGATAGTTAAATGAAATTTGCAAGAAATTAATCGACATGGAAAATATTTTGAAAACCGTAAAGTTACGCAACTACATGGCAATGGAGATGGTTTATTCCCTCAAGTCAAGAAACACTCCTGCCTTTTAACCATCTGATGTACACATGAATTTCCATTCAAATACATGCAGCTGCACGATAGTCTTGAAGCTTCATAAAAACAGCAGAAATCTGACATGCTTTCTCCTCTTATTTTGGGAATAGGGTGTAATTTTGTCAGCACTAAGCACCAAATGAATTGCAAAAATAATGATTGCTTCCAAGCAGGTTTCCTAAATGCTACTTCCGGTCAATCTGTATAACGTATATAATGTACGAATTAGGCATGTGACGGTATCAAATTTTCATGTTGCGATTAATTGCTGAAGCTTTTATCACGGTATACGGTATTATCACAATATTGAAATAAGTTGCAAAAAAAGTGTTGTCATAGTATAACAGGTTAAAGAACTCTTTTTGTAATAAAAATAACTTAAATTGTTTAAATACAATAATACAATACACCAAAAATATACAAAGTAAAATTTTCCAAACAGATTAAAGTGCAAAAGAATTAAGCTATAAAAAAAAAAACAGGTCTCATTATTTAATGCATTAACTAAGATTGAGCAATAGCTACATCTGTTACAGAAAGTATTATTTTTTGTTAATGTTAGTTAAGAAATACAACTGATCGTTGTTAGTTTTATCTCCGGTCCATTAAATAAGTTCTTTTGATTTTAGCAATGTTACTAAACAGTAACTAAGAATAATTAATGCTTTATAAGTATTTTTCATTGTCAGTTTGGTAATAATGAATTAACATGTTAACTAATGAAGCATTTCCGGGGTAACCGCTGCATTCTGCTGTTCCATCAGCGCCCTCTGCTGTCAGAGAGTGAATGTGCGCTTTCATTCAGCGCGTCTCCTTCACTAGTTCCGCCATGTGCTTCTCATGCACGTTGAGGCTTGTTTACATCTGAGTGCATGTCCCTTTGACGCAGAATACAGCAGTGTTGTGAACTGTATACGGTTGATGGGGGAAATATTCTTAAATGCATTATAAAAATTAATAATTGGTAATAAATGATTATTATTTTGAAGTGCCCACGATAACAATATCGTGCATATTCATTATCGTGATATATTGCATTATCGAATATCGGCACATGTCTAGTACGAATACATTACAGTGCAAAAGTTTAGCATCCATAAGTTTTTTTTAAATGTTTCTGAAGGAAGTCTTTTGTCTACCAAGGCTGTATTTATTTGATAAAAAAATATGAAATATTACAATTTAAAGTCGGCATGAAATGGATTGTCTTTTCTTCTCTACTGTATCCGAGTAAAACATCTATCCAAGAGTTTTTGATTAAAGATTACGAGGGCACATGAATTTTAAAAAAAATAATGAAGTGCACGGATAAATTATTAATAATACTACAATATTCCATAAAAAAATATAAGTTGTCAATTTTGATTTCATTCCGTCTTTAAAATAACGGTTTTCTATTTTAATATACTTTAAAATGTAATTTATTCATGTAATGGCAAAGCTGAATTTTCAGCAGCCATTACACTCGTCTTCCTTGTCACATGATCATTCAGAAATCATACTAATATGCTGATTTGACTCTCAAGTAACACTTCTTATTATAAATTTTGAAAACAGTTTTGCTGTTTATATATATATATATATATAAAAAAAAAAAAAAAAAAAAAAAAAAATCACACACACGATAAATAAATATATGATAAATAAATACATGTTTAATGTGGCTCCTAATAAGACTAAAATAAGCCATAGACTGCAGCAATTGTTTAAGTGAGGTGCGGGCAGCCACCCACACACATCAGAGCTTGATTACCCTCAGATCTACCTTGACAACAGAAAAAACAATGCAAGGGGGGAGAGAAGAGGAGAGAAAAGGCCCACAGCACCAGAGGCAGTTGCACCTTAATTATCTCAATTTAAACCTCTAATGGCAAGATCGCACATTCACTGGAGGTGGTTAAGAGATGAAAAGCAGGGGTCCTCTCACAGGGAAGCCCTGAGTGCTTCTAGATGGTGTTTGTGAGAACAGGCCTTGGTTGCTAAGATACAAGAAGCACAATTGAGGGTCTGCACTTATAAGAGACATGTCAGAGTCGGATCTTGAGAGGTAACACAAACTCACTCCTACAGCTGCATTTATAAAATTAAAAAAAAAAAAAAAAAAAAACACACACACACACACACACACACACACACTCTCTCTCTCAACATTCCCAGAGCTTACACACATGGTTGTGAGCCCCCATTTGAAACTTGTAATGTCTTCAAGTAACCAAACAAGATCTTCAATAAAGTTTGCCTACTACCTCACAATACAATACACACTGAAACATAAATATATATTATTAACTTCTTCCTCGTTAAATAAAAACATACTTTTATGTCCAAGCACTCGCATAGTATTAAAAAGCCTTTTTCAGAGGGGCTACATATTTAAAACACCAACATATATCAATATGTCATATATCATTATTGATAATCTAGCAGTGCTATTTTAGTCATATTTTATATGTTGATATATGATTTATCAACACTAATTTTCTTAACAGTGTTTACATTAAAATATATTCATTATTGCCATTATGGACACGCCCCACCCCTGCATACGCTCCACCCCCTGAGTACTCGTTTTTGAGACCTATCAGTACTCTAAATTAAAAAAGTACAAAAATGCCCATCCCTTAAAATTACAAAAAAAAATTAACAGTGTATGTACTTGCAATTATTGGCATATTAATTTTATTAAATTGTTTAATCAATTAACAGCTCTAATTTATTATTATAATTATTAATAGGCATTATTATAATGATGATATAGTAGTATTATTAATAATAAAAATAATTCTTAGTATCATCATTATTGTTATTTTTTATTTTATTATATTGTATTATTATTATTATAATTATAATGCTATTATTATTAGTAATAGTAGTATTAGTAGCAATAATTTAATTGTATAATAATAATAGTAGTAGCAGTAGCAATAAAGGTGTCTTCAGTAGCAAATTAGTTATTGCAGCAAAATTTCACTTATATTAGTCTACAACTGAATGTATGTGATATAACGTAAATTGACTACTCAGACAATGTAAATGCGCAGCACAAGTTGAGAAAAAGTTGACAGTATATCAAAAGATGTGTGTGTGAGCTCTGCATTAGCCCCTAGGGGTGGTGCTTTATTCAGCGTGCCGCTGTGCAGAGCACGTAGTCAGCCTGGCCTGTTGGAAGGTTAAAGTCAACATGAAACAGAAGTTGTGATCGTCTTTTCTTCCCTATTATGACATATACCAGTGAAACGGCTTCTAAAAAAAGAAAAGGAAAAAAAAAAAAAGAAAAAAAAAAACATAGGGCTGGACTTGATTTTGTCTTGATTTTATCGGGTTTGCTATTGCTGTGATCTCATGTGAGCGACAGGTTGCCCTGCCCTCGCGCCAGTAAACACATCATCAGAGAAGAGATGTTGCAAGAGGAAGGGACAGTTATTTTGATTAAAGAATACAAGGGCATGTGAATTAAAATATATATATACACACACACATATGATATACACGGATAAATCCATTATAATAATTACTGCAATATTCCATAAAATAAGAATTGTCAATTTTGATTTGATGGTGACTTTAATGCTTCCATAGGGGTTGAATCAGAAAGGCAAATTAATAGCAGCTCTTTCAAGAAGGACAGGGAGGACATCTGTTTTGAATTCCAGTGGGTCTGCATGTTATAGAGTGGGGCAATTCAATTAAAGCAGCCACAAACCATGTTACAGCTGGAGATGTGCCATGCAGGACTCTGTCCACCTCTTCTGTTTTCCGCCTAGGGGAAGCGTCTATGCTAGCTCCTTTAACTGGGTCCCACCTCCAGCTTTAATGAAGCACACGGGGGAAATGGAGCTGGAGATTGTGAACTGTCGATGATCTGTAAGACAATCCTGAAAAGCACCTTTGATTTGTTCTTATCCTTAAGTACATGCCGTTTTTCTTGTTGCCCGGTCCTGCTATAATGAAAGGATGGTGCAAAAGACAACTTATGGAACTTAAATGGATAGTTCACCCAAAAATTAAATTTGTCATCATTCACTCACCCTCAGGTTGTTCCAAACCTGTATACATTACTTTGTTCTGCTGTACACAAAGGAAGATATTTGGAAGAATGTTAGTAACCAAGCAGATCTTGCCCCCCTTTGACTGCCATAGTAAGAAAAAAATGGTAGTCAATGGTCAATGGGGAGCGAGATCTGCTTTGTTACAAACATTCTTCCAAATATATTCCTTTGTGTACAGCAGAACAAAAATGTATACAGGTTTGAAACAACTTGAGAATGAGTAAATGACAGAATTTTCATTTTTGGGTGAACTATCCATTTAAATAGTAACTAAAAATAATTGCAAAGTGATATAATTGCAATGAATTTGCTACCGAAAGTTGCAAATAATTAACTGTACTCATCAGGACTTTATTTGTGCCAAAACAAGCCAGCTTTAACTAATTGGTTTTAGAATTGATTCCCAGTGCTTTTGGAAAAAAATATGTGCTATGATCTATATATACATGTTTAAAGAAAAAAATAAATAAAATATATATATATATATATGAGTACAATAAATAGGACTAATCAATTTGTACTGAACCCAGGATGCCCTTTAAACTTCAACCAGGGATCTCACCTTGGCCATTTCTGACCTCATAAAAAGCATAACAGATCATCACAGCCAGATGAAAGCTAGTCATCTATGAGAGCACTCCTAATACATTTTTCATCCCAGGATTTCTATAAAACAACAACTATTGGAGAGTCCAGCTAGGTCCCGTGTAAACAGAGAGAGATCTGATATGCTAAAGACAACAGCATTGTGTGGAAAGAGCAACAAACACAGCAGCCTGTTCCCACACAAACCATTCAAAGAGTCTGTATTTTCAATGAAAACATAATTATGTCTTAAGATAAAGGAGTTTAAAGCACATTTACTATAAAGATGTTATATTAGCTGGAAGAGTCGAAAGATTGCAACCGAGCACAGCGGTTAAGTATACAACATTTTTTAATTCACCGCAGAGTTTATGTAACCTATTTTGAGGGCTATGTAAACTACTCACACTGATGAGAAATATACAACGTGTTTATTGTGATGAGATTTGAATTTAAAAATAATAAAAGGTTACCTTATATGTTACCCTTATATACTGTGAAAAATCTGAATATTATTAGATTTTTAGAATTATTTTTAAAATTATATGAAGTCTTAATGATTATTTCAGAAAAAAAAATAATACTAATAATAAAATAAATCATTAAAAATAATCCAATGACTCAAGATTACACTTTTTTTGCACACATACATGCAGTTAAAAGCTGCAGTTACTAGTCTCCTCCAGTACTAAATTCATTAGATCTTCGTTTGAGATCACTGTATTTGATTGCATCTAAAAAAAAGCCAATGTTTTCATTCTTTGCACAATGTTACTGCACAGGTTATTATGTAAAATATCCAAACACACATCATTAGTACAAAGAGACATCTACTGACACATCACTCAACTTATCTTGACCAAGTCACCCAGGGAGAAAAACCAAAGCACACAGAATCCACACACAGAATTTAAGAAAGCACACTTTAAAGTATGTGCTCTACTACATCCAGAGGCTTTGCAGAGAAAACAAAAGTGTGAGTCATCAACTTTTGTAGCTTTCAGAAACACAGGAACATCAAAGTGCTTTCAAAAAGATCTATAGCGCTGACTGATATACTGTAAAAAAAATTCTGTAGTTTTTACAAAATAAAGTTTGGCAGCTGTGGTTGCCAGAATAATTCTGTAAAAAAAAATACAGAAAAACTGTAAACACATTTACAGAACAAACTGTACATTTTACAGTATAAAACTGTAATTTACAAACAAGAACATTTAAATGTAAACCAGTAAATTCAACAATGCACACTACTACTAAAATCCGTTTTGTACCTTTAACATATGACAACCACCTTAATAATGCAGGTAATAAGAGAAAGCCACATGAAGAATCAGAGTTCATCACAAGTATCTTTTCCATGAGCTGAATATACTAATATAAGAAAGGTGCACTGAGTCATTCACGCAAACGCAAAACACCATCATGGTAACCCACACTACTTACATAATACAATAAACATTCATTAAACAACAGAAAATGTAACATAAAACCCTAATGTGCATAACTGATAACAAAAACTATAAGACAATAATTTAAACAAAACACTTTCAAATGTGGAGTGTCACACAGGGAATTGTGGGAATATCAGTTTACAGTTTGACTGTAAATTATACATTGATTTTTTCTTTTTTACTTCTAAAAATTGTAACTTTACAGCATTTTACAGCTTTTACAGTTTTCCCCTGTATATAGTATGGGAACTTACGGTTAACCTATTTACAATTTTTGGCTGTTTTTACAACATTTTACTTTTAAAATCACATTCATTTTTACAGTGTAAACATTATTTCACACTTTCTTTCCTGACTCGTTATTTATTGGATTGGCAATTCGTATAAAGATCTACTGAAATTCTCAGAACAACAACAAAACAAGTTTAGACTAGAGTAAATACATACAGCAATTGAACGGTGCAGTAAACTGTCCTTCAGCAATAAAAGCATGGCCAGCAGCACATTATGAGCATTTTTGTCACTGCACTTTATAATTAAAATACTTTTTAAAACGTTAACATATTTAAATCAATGTTTAAATGTTCACTTTTTGCATAAAATGTATGTTGCGCAAAACTACACGTGTATATAGCAGTATCCATTCTACTATAACATATTTAAGCAATTCTATACACTCAATAAAAGACTGAGCTGGAGCGGAGTGATTGCAGAACACTTGGAAATAGGTGAGGGGAAATGTGTCACTTCGCTCCCCTCACACACCCCGGTCCAGACATGCCTGACAGAGCCTTAAATGACTGACTGAATATGTAGCCTATGTATGTATGCAGGTAAATGATGAATACATAAATAAAATGAATTAATAAAATAAAGGGTTACTTCAAATCCAAGCAATAAAGTAATAAAAGCCTAGACTCAACTCACCTGTTTCCACAAAAAGACGTCCCTTTCGTTTAACTTCCACGAGACCACCACATGTATGGCAGACAGTATAATTCCAGTGATGACCGCTGCTCTCATCCGCACCGGCAGAAGTGTGTAAATGACATAGATGAAAAACATGGTCCACCAGATGCCTTCAGACGCGCTCCGCGGCTCCACCAGCAGCACACCGATCACATGAACAGCCAGCACCAGCAAAATGAGCACATAGCAAACTATCCACATGTGATCCTGATGGAAGCCGTTCCTGTTGCACACGACAATCAGCGTGAGGATGAGTACGATTGCCGTGGAGAAAACCACCACGTAAGTGAGCCAAATAACTCCTCCAGCGCAGTGGAACCCCAGCATCACCGCGCACACCAGCACAAGAACGGCCATGAGCATTGTCAAACTGCTCTGGTTGAGTCGGAAGAAGTAGCGCTGGTAAAGCCTCTCCAACTTCTCCGACTGGAACTTCTTGGATTTGAAAATCTGCATCACGCTGTTGCAGCACGCGCTCATGGAAAAGTTCACTTCAGGCATGAGCTCCTCCTCCGGCTTGGACTTGGTTCTCCTGTCCTCCAAACCCAACTCCACGGACTTGGGTCTCACTTCTCCATCTCGGTACCTCGGGGACGATCGGTTATTGTTGCGACTCTCCTCTCCGTGTTCTTGCCAAGCAGACTTGGATCTGAAACTAACCCGGCTGACGGTGGTCGTGGCTCGGCCCGGTTGTCGCTCGAAGTCATCGTCCTCTCTCCACCGACTGTTGGACCGTATGAGCTTTTTGCAGGAGGATCTGGCCGAGTATGGACATCCGTTCGCCACGGACTCAGACTCGCCCCAAGCGGATCTGTGCTCCGTCCCTCCCCTCAATACAGGAGCGCCAGCGCCGGGTGGGCTCACGCTGTTAGATCTGGACATGATCTCGACTACTACATGCAGTTTATGACTACAGGGTGCGAAACACGGGGATTTGACTCCCTAATTTATTTTATTTTTAAAGAAAAGGTCGGGGGGGTCTTGCAAAGTTTGTTTCGTTGTAACATACGTTTCAGCAATGTTTTCAAATAACGTTTCAGTAGCCACGAAAGTTAGTCCTATAAAAACCTACGCTCGCGAACAGAAATCGCCTTTGCTTGAGGAGGTGACCATAGCAACAGCTGCCGTTTTTATCCAACGATGTATAACTACTGTCATTATTTATTAAATTATTATTGATTTACACGCCACAAATATAGCCTATAATGTCAGGCGCCATACGAACAGAAACAGTTCAATGACAGATTTTCTTTTTCTTTTTTCAAAATTTGACTCCACTGAAAGTCAATGAATTATTCGTACACTGTATAAATATAAACGTCAAATCATGTATATGATCCAAAATAAATCGTTTTTACACAAAAGAGGGGCTCATTATTTTAGGGTAATGTTATATTAGAGCCATTTTGCCAATTCAAGACACAACGTTGCAGTCAGCTGGTGATTTAAAACAAGAAAAGGAAATCAAAGTTATCTGTGAGATCTACACGTTGATCTCATTAAAAAGTGAGATAGTAAAAGTGGTCCTGAAGAGTTTTTCATTGCAGCATTTTGCTTACTGGTTTTATAAAGTGTAAGACCAATGTGAATTGAGTAAAATGATTGAAGTCAAACTCTCTGGGAAAGAGAAACGCATTTTGCTAATCAATCCACTCATTTTACATCATTATAAATACAAAGAGGACTTCAAATAATTAAATAGGCTATACAAAATCGTCATTTGGGACACATCCTCAGTTGGCTAGAGCATTAGAGGACGTAAACGGCAGAGGGAGTAATTGTGCGCCCACATTTCAATTCATAAACACAAACCACCCCTGGGTACAAATTACGATTCTCTAACCCCTTCTGCGGAAATAAAAACAAAAGATAGCGAACGTAATGAAAGCACACAAGTATACAGTATATGTACGTAGGCCTATACATATATATAGGTTTCAAAGTTTCAGCACTAATAAAAGTTAGATAAGTTAGTCAGAGAGCATATTTTCACCTGTCGCCGAGTAGACGCTAACAAACAGAAGTCGCGTTCGCTAGAGGAGGTAACCATAACAACAGTACGCTGCTCGCGAGCTTTCCATTGCGATCAGTTTCGGACGATACGTCCATAAAGCATGACAAGATCTATTATGTATCACTTTAATATACATTTACATATCACAAATGTGTCACAGCTTCAGTGTTTAATTTAAAAAGTCTTTCGGATAACTGACATTTCGATAACTGTGCTAGTGGCGCCAAATGACAGTTTGCGTTGGCACGAGATGAACCTCGAAAGATTGTGCCCCCAACTAAATTTTCATTGAATAATTTAGCAGATTTCTTTCTAAAGAAAAAAAGTTTAAAATTGTCGAAGTCACTGTATAATTCGTACACTTCTTAAAACCGCGTTGTTTAGTCCAAATCAATGATAACTGACCCTACGCCCGTCACGCTTGATCTCCACGTTTTCATGACAGGAGCAAATAGTGTCCGCAAAAGTGTGGTTTGGTGAGAGATGACCGTGCAGAGTACGACTCCATAGTGCGTACGCATTGATGCATTGATCCACACAAGCTGTACACCTGTGAATATGTGGTCGCAGCCCACTAGATGATTACATGATCACGATTGCAGTGAAAAACTGAGCTTTCCAACGCTCCTGCATGGTAAGTTGCGTCACCCCAAGATGACCTCACAAGTGTCCTTTAGCGAAGGAGTCTTCATCCGTGCTGTGCAGATAGGTATCTCCAAAACTCCTGGTGCAGTAGCAGCAACATCATCAGCGCTGGCGTCTAGATGAGAGATGAATTGTCACGCCACATGAGCGTCGAATCCGCCCTGCTCGAAAAGAGCTGCGTATTGACTGTGCCGGACGAGCTGCACGTCCTTTCCCTGCAGATTCTCAAGACCGAAGCACACAGAATTGATTAAACGTTATCATCCGTTTTGGTGCTTCTTGTCTTTGTATTGCCATTCAACCAAGTATGATCTTCAGGCCCCGCCTTGCGTGCGATCCTATTGGATAGTTGGTTGCACAAGTTGCCAATCATTGTTTCTATTGGTCAACTTATGTGTCAGTGCACAGTGATTTGGATAAGTGGGCGGGTCTACCATCACAGCTGTATGTAAGTGACAGTGGTGTTTGCTTGTTGTTATGTTCAGAACAATTTAACACAACATAAATTAACAAAGTAGCAGAGGTTATATATATATATATATATATTGTAAGCAACTTACAAAATGAGGAGCATCATAAGAATTTTATTGATTGAGGTGACCATATATTAAGCTACTCCTCTGTTTCAGTTTTTTTATTCTCGGTTCTCATTCACGTTAAAGTGTGGTGAGCTTTTCTCTTGTGATTTCTTGTGATTCGATTTTGTAAATGAATATTATTATGGGATATCTGGAATATACATTCTGGAATATCCTACTCGTCTTCATCTTCATGCTAACCACAGCACCTTTTTTGACATGCGAA
The DNA here is from genome assembly GCA_037101425.1 of Elopichthys bambusa. Taxonomy (NCBI): domain Eukaryota; kingdom Metazoa; phylum Chordata; class Actinopteri; order Cypriniformes; family Xenocyprididae; genus Elopichthys; species Elopichthys bambusa. The sequence continues at coordinate 21,480,840 of CM074438.1, forward strand.
GAGAATTAAACTTTTCTGTGACAGTCTGAGAAGACAAAAGATCTTACTGTTTGCAGTCAACAGAGTCATGCCTCCTCGGTTTTGTTTTGTTTTTTTCATAGGTCCCATGACTCCCATCCTTTAAACAGATGAGATGCTGAGATACAAACCCTAAGGAAATTTGCTTTTAAGCTATTTTTCCCACTTTAATTCTGAACAAGCATGCTTTTTTTAGGCTTTAAAAACTCGTGTCAATTCTAAAACTTAAAATTCTGACATATAGATAGGATTGTAGACCTGATGTCAGATTTCAAACTGTGCATATGTATTAGATAAGAAAGCTGATTTTATAGAATTTTTTGGTAACACTTTACAACAAGATCAGATTAGTTAACTTTCATTAACTTTTCATTAATCATTAACTGACAACGAGTTATAGTATTTATTCATATTTGTTAATGTCAGTTAATAAAAATACAACTGCATTATTAGTTCATGTTAACTCTGATTCATTAAAGGGTTAGTCCACCCAAAAATGAAAGTTCTGTCATTAATTACTCACCCTCATGTCGTTCTACACCCGTAAGACCTTTGATCATCTTCGGAACACAAATTAAGATATTTTTTGATGATATCTGATGGCTCAGTGAGGCCTCCATTGAGAGCAAAGCCACTGAACCTCTCAAGGTCCATAAAGGTAATAAAAACATATTTAAAACAGTTCATGTGAGTTCAGTGGTTCAACCCTAATATAATAAAGCGACGAGAATACTTTTTGTGCGCAAAAAATGAAATAAAAAAAAACGACTTTTCAACAATATCTAGTGGTGGCCGATTTCATCACTGCTTCGGAGCTTTACGAATCGAATCAGTGGTTCAGAGCGCCAAAGTCACGTGATTTCAGCAGTTTAGCCGTTTGATAGGAGATCGGAATCACTGATTCGAAACAAAAGATTCGTAAAAAGCTCAGAAGCAGCGTTTTGAAATCGGCCATCACGAGATATTGTTGAAAAGTCGTTATTTTTTTGTATTTTTTTTTTTTTTTTTTTGGCGCACAAAAAGTATTCTCGTTGCTTTATAATATTAAGGTAGAACCACTGAACTCACATGAACTGTTTTAAATATGGTCTTATGGGTGTAGAACGACACGAGGGTGAGTAATTTTTAAATCTTTAAATAAAATTAACAGATACAACTTCTGATTTTAATAATATATCACTAAATGTTGAAATTAACATGAACAAAGACCTAAAAGTATTTTCCACTGAAGAGTTCATGTTAACAAATGTAGTTAACTACAGTTAAAAATGGCATCTTATTGAAAAGTGGTAACAATTATTTTATATAATAACAGAAAGCAACTGTGTTCATTCAGCTTTACAAAATTTTACAAATAACAAAATAAGCACATCAGTGTCACATCAGTTAATGTGGGCTTAGGGCTAAAGTTCCAATGAAATTCAAAATGTTAAAACAACAACAAAAAAATGGTTTATAATTAATAACTTTTTAAAACAACAGATATATTTATTAATTCATCTTATTCTAAAAGTTAAAATTTGATAGTGCTTTTATATGGCTAGAAGTAAATGAACCCCAAGGAGCAAGTATATCAGACCTTATGCTAGAGTTGGAAACAGATCTCTACTGCCATCATGTGAAGGAAAGATGAACATGGTAACCAAGAGTGAACAACTATAATCCCCATTTACTAAAATAATGTATTTAATCTATTAGGGGGAAAGTAATAGGTGTTTAACTGTAAATATACTCACATAAAGTGAAATATAAATAAAGACATGATACTTCTAATTACACTACAGGTTAAATACTAATATATGAGGGAAAAAAAGGCATTTGATTTTATAGAGGCACATATCTTGTATTTATATTGACACGAACTAGCTTTGCTTCCCATGTTATGGTTTATTGTAAATATATATCATCGTATTACTATTCATACAAAGTTTGCTGGTCCCATGCAGATCCTTAATATCAAAAGCTTAACAATGTTGGCGTTTTTATTTGAGTTAAGGGTCATGCTTCTATTAACCAAGGTACAGCCACACCACTTTTACATGCAGTGTTATTCAAAGTTGCACTCCAGCTTTTCACAAGCATCCATTCATCCCATGCTAATCGTTTCATGAATCTGCTTGTTAAGGAGAACAGGCTTACCACTTTGTTTGGAAAGATTCTGTGCAAGAGTGTGGCTCACACTTCAATAAGAGAGATTTGTTTGCATTGGGAAAGTTGGCTGTTCAATTAGGCAGACGGGCAATGAAGCGTTAAGTTAGTCTTGACTCTCAGCTTTCTTTCCACATTATTAGATTTGACTCATTGGAGAAGCATGACTGGAGGCACTCAAATCCAATTGGCCCCCGTTAGCCAAGGCTTGTACTCTCTTCTGCTCGGCCTGCGCTCCCGTAGCTCTCTCTTCTCCTGGCCAAGCACTTCCACATCAGCAGCTGTAAAAGCTCCTAAAGTGTCAGCTGTAATCTCCTATGACAGAAATGCACATCTAGTACATTAGTAGTATTGACTGTGAGGTCCGAACCCAGCAACTCAGCCAATTTTTTTGGGTGATACACCTCTTTTCTGAGCAAACAGCCACAAACCAACAATATATATCCAATACTGAATAAAACAACCGATTAACATTGATCCTTTTAAGAAACACAGCACAAAACAAACAAAGAAAATGCTAACAGTAATCATGATGGGAACATAAGCAGTGTAAAAGTCGAGTACAGTTTGAGTTATGAATCATACTAAAAGGAATGAGTTGAGTGAAAACTAGATTCAGGTGTCTGAAACACAGTGTACAGAACACACAATACAGGAGAATTATGGGACATTTCTTCTGGTTAAAACCACCAGATGCAGCTATAACTGTATTTATGCCCTTTTTGAATTATATTTGCTACAATATTTGGTCAGTAATTCTACATTTAGAATCCAAAATAATAATAATAATAAAAAAAAAAAATTCACACAGTAGTTGATGTATTAGTATGGTAACGACATTCCCCTCTCTCTAAACTGAGGAAAAGCCATTTGTGTAGTTACAGGATTTCTAAAATCATCATCTTAACAGTTCTTGACCAAAATACTATTGTTAACAATCATTCTGCATATATCTGGCCTGTTTATCGACAAGAAGGCCTTGTCGTCTTCTTTTTAAAAAAAATCTGTAAAGTGTGGCTTTTAAAGGTTATCCGCTTGTTTCCGTTTTCAGTGCGATCAGTCTGCTGTGTGCGGCGCGAGTTATTCCACTTTGCTGTACTCCTCCACGTGACCCAGAACTTTCTTCCTCTGGCGCATCATGTGGAAGTAGAGCTGAGGGAATACTGAGGAACACGGACAAAGACGGTCATTAAAAGGAACAGAGCTGTTCATTCACTGGACAAGAATGAGCTTTAAGAGATTTTGCTACACAAGTTCAACTGAGGAATCTGATTATTTACGGATGGAAGATATCAAAACAAAGCATTCTGGAAAAAAAAAAAAAAAGTGTTAAAACGTACAAGGGATGTAGGAGATCATGATGAGGATGAGGAAGGTGTGGTAGTCGAAGGAGAAGTTGTACTTGTTAGGCAAGGTGATGGAGTAGAGCCCTGTTTTTTGTACGTATGGCAGCGCGGCGTAGATCGTCAAAAGTTCCCCCGCCACTCCCATTGGGTACAGCACAATAAAAAAAGTGTACCTGTGAAGATCATAATATGTAAAACACACTTTTCTACAAATAAAAAGCCAGTGGACTGACTCTAAGAAGCTTCACCTTGCCCATTTGATGAGGTAAGGCAGATGGTTGAGCAGGCTGAAGGTGTAGAAAGAGTAACGGATGATCTCTGTGACCGTCCAGGCCACCACAAAAAGGAGAACACTGTCTTCGCTTTGGACCTAAAACGAGAGTGAACTTTAAGTCACAAAGGGATGAGACAAATCTCAACAAGCTGCAAAATTTAGTCGAGAACCATGCAGTTATGTCTGCTACCATTTAATCGCAATTCACTGAGGCTACTCGACACACAAAGATGGACTACTGAAAACATCAGTAACAGAAGCACTTCAAAACGCATTCAGGCCTGTCAAAGGCTCCAAAATCACCTCTACACACATACAGGCTTGAAAGAAGGTTATTTTAGCAACAGAAGCATACACAGAAACACATGACACTTTGCATATTAGTGTTATTCTCTAGTTTTGGTTCAAGCAGGTTTCTCATAGGAATAACTTACAGACCTATACACTTCAGCTCAGACGTCTTTCTCTGGGATGGACAATCAAAACCTGATTCTTAGTTATTAAGAACTTTAAAGGTGAATACAATTAAATAACATTCTTTTCTTAACACTAAAATTCTACTCATTTTGACTCTCGATGAGCATTGAAATATTAAAACAGCTGTTGAAATCCAGTAGATCCACTAGATGGCAGTAGACTAGAGCCGATGAGACAAACATGGAAATATTGCTCATTATGGCATAGAGAACATTAATAATAATAAAGAGTAATTTGAGATATTTATGGAAAATGATTACTTGATACTGATTTTTCATAACCAGGTATTTCTTAATCATGGGAATACTAATTAGACTTGACATCATCATATTATCATAATATACCATTAGACCATAGGTCACCTGAACTAGTAACACATTAGTGTTATTGTTAACTAAAAACGTTCATTCATTAAATTAAAGCTAAAATAGGATATATAAGATGTTGATGTAATAATAAATAAATAATAAATTAAAGCTAAACAGAAATATATAAAAAGAAAAAGGCCAAATTTACAAAATTATTATAACAAACTAAAACCAAAATGAAAACTGAAAATATAAAAATAGCTATTTAAAATACTAGTTAGTTCTATAATAGTATATAAATCATTTTAAAATAACGTACACATGCAAGCTAAACATAAACTTACTTCTCTAACGCTGTGTGTCACTGCCCAGGTAAGAAACACCCTTGACAACACTTGAAACCCAGTCAGGACCACCGAGGAGGGAACAATTCCTTCACAAAATTTAGAATGTTAAGTAAAGAGATTAATCAGTTGTGTTTTTTGCAGTGTGTGTCTAATCAAAGTAAGAAAGAATAGAAACCATTATACTACACATTGAGAGAGACATAATAAGATGGAAATGAATCATTATAATAAAATAATTTAAGAGAGTAAGGACGGTTATGATATGACAGAGAGTGCTGCAGGACTGGTTGTTTGCACTGGGAAATGTCACATTAAGCTTTAAGTCCCAGATAATGAGGTGTGGACTGTGAACTCTACCCTCCACGGGTGCAGTGAGTCTCTTTATCACATTATCACTGTCAGACTGGCAGAGAAAGCAGCAGCCTTGCTGGCGATGGCACTGCTGGGTTAAAAAAAGCTTCCCTTGTATAGACAATCTGATCTATATACTGCGCTGAGTGTATATTTATAGTAGAAATTAATAAGAGACTGTTATTAGCAGCTGGTGCACTTACCCACGGCACAATGCAATATCTGTGAAGAGAGCAAAGAACAAAGATTATAAGGTGCACTCAGCCTCTATTAAATATAATTTTTAACATAAAGAATAATGTTTATTGTTATGTTAATGTTTTTGAAAAACATCTCTTATGCTTACCAAGGCTGCATTTATTTAAAACAGTAATATTGTGAGAGATTATTACCATTTAAAAATGTAAATTAAATTTAATCATGTGATGGTAAAGCTAAATTTTCAGTAGCCATTACTCTAGTCTTCAGTGTCACATGATGTAAAAGCCTTAAACTTCAAACAACTTGAGGGTGAATAAATGATGACAGAATTTTCATTTTTGGGGGAACTATCCCTTTAATGCTTCCTTGCTGAAGTATTATCAATACTTTTAAACAAAGCAACGTTTTAAATTATTTATTGATATATTTTGATACACTTTTTACTTTTGCAAACAAACAAAAAAAAAAAAAAAAAAAAAAAAAAGAGCCAAATTCATAATTATGAATTCATGTAAATGAATATAGCTCCCATACAACTCACCTCAAGGAGTGCACCAGTCTGAAAGAATTTTAAGGGCTTCTCTATGGAGTAATAAAGACCATGGTAACTTCCTCTGGCAAGGTATGCTCGAACAAGACCAACTGCAATCACCAGCCATCTAGATAGGAAAAGATTCATAGAGTAACTCTGTTGTGCCACTTGCCCTTGCTTTGAGAAAGGAGGACATTTCCGCAATGCACACAAACGTGGGACTGCATGCAAATCTCTAACAACACAGCAGTTAGCGGACAGTAGTGGCATGTAACGGTCTCATTCAAATACATCCAGCATATTAATTGCTATAAACATGCATTGAATATATTCGATACAATTTTTCTGGTTTTCCCTCCCTTACGAAACCTTATACCATATCTGTCACAATAAAAAATGTGCAGCTCTTGATATAAAATGATGAAGACAGTATAAAAACCATAATACTAGCAGCAGCACATCACATCATTATCTGAATATCACCAAAAATCAGTGAGGCCAAGCTAATAAATGAAACAGCATAACACACAGGACTGGATTGTAATTGCTTTTCAGGTTGAAAATAATAAATGCACAAAGTGCATTACTGGACAAAGTTTATATAATACAGTATCATGAAATGGTCTCTAAGAATTGACTGAATTGCACCATCAAACTATTCCTGATTGAATTCTGGACTCCAACAGGCATTACGAAAATGTAGAAAACCAGGTTTGGTTATTGCTGATGCAACCGCATTGGGAAGTTCTATTAATCCGAGTGAAACACTTTGTTCGAACACTCTGTGGTTCTTCCTATACAGTCGAGTGATTCGCAAACGATTCGATTTAATTTAATTACAGAAGAACGTTTCGTCATTTCCAGGCATGGAAAAGGGGAGTGATTCTGTGGTGATATTTTGACTAATTATGCTCAGCTGACAAATATTTAATCACTCTGTGTGTATGAGTGCAGTCACTAAAAATAATGACTGAAAACTCAAGTGATTTAACGAATCGTTCGTTCAGATTAATGAAAACCCGGTGTTTAAGTACTCGCTTTAGACGTTTCACATTTGCAGTAAAATAGACTGTACTCAAAAATTGTTGTTTATCACATTTATATTATGAACATATAGATTATATCATCAATATAAAATGTTTCAAATATTTGTTTATGTCTGTCACCCCATCTCAAAACCCAGACGAGTGATTTAGAAACTGGTTTTAGCAAATCGATTCGTTTATTGTGCAACAGTTTCGGGTTTGCATACAAAGGGTAAGGTGCATTTCAGCTCATTCTATCCGCTGATGACTACTGAACTGTATTGCTACATGTAAATTAACAAAGACAGTAAATTCACTCGTACTTCCCATACATGACCAGACCAGCGACTGAAAAACAAGAACAGTGCATTCAAGCAACCAGCCCTGAAGACTCAATGGCGTGTTAAATAGGCGTTAATAGGCTTAACGTTGGCAAAAATTGAATAATATTTCAACAGAATAATTTCAACATATTTCAGTTTCAAATCAAACGGTGCTAAATCATGCATATAAACTCAAAGGGGAGGTAACCGCGATTCTGTCAAACACTATGAGCACGCTGTCTGAAATCTAACCATTCATTCTTACTGTCACTCGCTCGAACAGAGAGCACGGAAGCGCATTTAATTTTCATCATACCCTGCTGTCATAACCACGTTGTAAATGACCAGATAAGCGATGGCCAGCGTGCCGGGTCCCTTTTTCCTCTTGTTACTGGAATCACTGTGCGCTGTTTTGCTGGTCCCCATGGCAGGTGCCGACATGACTGAACTATCATTAGAAAAACTGGATCATCCAAATGGTCCCGGTGAATAAAGGCGTGTGGCCTTGCTGACATGTATAGAAGGTGCTTATGAATGGAGCGCCCCCTGGCGAGGACAGAGTGTAAATGATGTTTTGTGTATTATATAGTTACAGTTTGGATTCGCCTTATTGACGGACATTTAAAACAACAACAAAAAATATTAATGATAATAATAAATATAATACTAATTATAGTATTTGAGTTACAGAATTTTTGATTACAGAGAGCTCACGAACATCTATTCCAGTCGCTAGATGGCAGTGCGGGCTCGAGTTCAGAACGCACTTGCCTTTAAAAGGACTCCATTATAATGCCTGTCAGGAAAAAAAAAGATCTATAAAAACAAAAACAACAAAAAATTTAATAAGTTAATTTTGTAGTATTAATATGAATTCTGAATATAGTTTAAAATCTAGAAATATTTGACAGTTATGACACGTATGCGATTTCTGACAGGCATTGCGTTTGCTTACTAAGTTTACGGAAGAGCAACTGGTGGAAGTGAACGCAATTTAATGGATGAGAGAAGGAGAAACCATCGATCTACGTAGATAATACGCTCGAATTTCTTCTTTAATAGTTTGGAAAAGGTCGCAAAATGCCTTTATTTGGCCAAAATCCGTTCGATCAAGATGTGGGTGAGTGTGACTGTTGTTTTTGTCGAAGTGTTGTGGTCTTGACAAGTCAACAGGGCCGATACAGCGCAATGTTTGCTGTCATATCCTCAAGATCTATGTTTTTTGTTTTGTTTATTTCTTCTATTGCTCTGATGATTTATATCTTATTTGTCAGGATGTAATTTTAAACGTAAATAATATAGTTGACTGCCTCTTTAAATTATTCAAAATTTCTGAAACTTTTTAGATGAACATTTAACATTTCAGTTATTCAGTTTAAATACTATATGTCAAAAGGATATTTGATTCCCTTTATATTTATATGTGATTCTATCTGTTAATAGTACAATATAATAAATATAATGAATAAGACATAACGTGATATAAAAATGTAAATATAACAGGAAATGGTATATTACATTGCTTATATAAAGTATTATTATATAATAGAATCAAGATGCTCTGCTCTTTAAATATTCTAGATTAAAAAAGTTTTTTTTTTTTTTTTTTTTTTTTTAAATCTATTTCCAGTTAGCATGAATGTCTGGAAGTGTGATGGAATTATGTTAATTTGTCATTATGTTCAATGGTGTCAAAAAGCATGGGAACCCAGTAGCATACATGAACCATTGGTTTTATTTTCACAGCTTTGTCCTTTGATAGCTCAGTGTGAATGAATTTCTGACACTGCATGTTCCTCTATGGAGGAGTTTAATGCACTTGAGTATTTTTCCATTAAGAGTTATTCATTAAAATGTGACCAGTTTTTTTGTTCTTGAAGGTGGGGACAAATAATCTATACTAGTGGAGTATGACAGAAACTGTTGTGCCTGTTGTGACAAGCTGGATATGTAAAATAACAGGCAAAACAGGCTGCTTTGTCTGTTTAACGGGATGCACATAATACTCCTTACTAACTACTTAACAAACACTTGTCCTTCCTAGCATCTAAAATGAATAATATTCACTTATTTTAACTTATTTTTAATTTTTAATTAATTAAATTAATTATGATTTTTTTTTTTTTTTTTTTTTATACAAATTGTTTGATTTAGTATTGTGTTTGTGCATTTTCTGGGTTTATTGCCTCTAAAGGACGTTTAGACATGCAGAGGCAGAGACTTTGACTTTGATATGGCTCAGTAATGACACCATTCATTGAGTCATCTGGATGCTCATTTGCATTTTTAGAGAAAGCAACTAGTGAAAATAACACAGCAGAGGACTGGGGCCTCATTATGGATATCTGTGACCGGGTTGGGACAACTCCGAATGGGTGAGCTGAAATATCAGCATACAAACACGATTTGAATAATTATGTTTTTTTTTTTTAATGTTTATTTTAGTAACAATTAGTAAATGAATGTTGCTTGTATGCATTATTGTTCTTCTTATATAGGTACATTTTTGTTTGATGTATTTTTTTATATTTCATTTTTAGTTTTAGTTTTTTTTCATCCTAATATAAATATTATCATGCCCCAATTTGTCGTTTTATTATTCTTTTTTAGTGCAAAGGACTGTCTCAGGTCTGTCATGAAGCGAGTAAACCACAAGGTCCCTCATGTCGCTATGCAAGCGTTAACGGTGAGGCTCTTCAGGCGCAAGGGTTTCTACAGTCCAGAAAACAATCATATGGGTTGTCACAGTGTTTACATTCTTGGGAAAGTTAATCTATGAATTGTATGCATATAGTCACTGTACACTTAACTGGGATAGAAGAAACAAAAGCTTTAAAAACTCCAGAGCGCTTTAGCCTACAAAGATTTTAGATATCTTCTCTAATTCTTTCTCATCTGGATGTATCTTTACAAAAGTGTATTACATGGGTATTACAAAGGAATGGAATGGGTTGATATGCTCTTTGTTTGTTTTTTGTTTTGGGTTGTTGAATTTGTCTTAATAATAATTGTTATTGTAATAATAATAATTATAATTATTATTGTTATTTTTTAAGTGCCCCTATTATGCTGTTTTAAAGGTTCCTAATTTTGTTTTGGAAGTCTCCTACAACAGGTTTACATGCATCAAATATCAAAAAAACACAATATGCCACTTTTCCACTGAAATTAACTAGAACAATTTGTCCCAGGAACTTTTTTCCCCCAGACCTGTTGCTGCCTGTGCTTCCATTGTGGTCTAAAGTATTGTGAAGATTAGGCAAGTGACATAGGACTGCGCACAACTTTCCAGTTCTCGCTGGATTTCATTCTCCGCATTTAAGCTTAAAAAAGGCTGAACCTCACCGTCGGTCCATTGGTCATACTACATTGTTGATTCGAATAGCAAGCAACTCTTACTCTTACACCGCAACAGACTTTTAAAATGGTGGTTGAAATAAAATGCTGCATGTTCAGCGCCCAGGTCCCACCCCTGAAAGTTCCTGAACTTTGAGAAAGTACTACCTTGCCAGCATGAACTTTCTGAGGGGGAAATTTTTACCCAGAACTTCATTTGGACACTGGTCCCTGTGGTTGAAACACTGAGTACCACCCCAAAGTCCCTAGTCCCTGGGGAAAGTTCCTGCGGTGGAAAAGCGGCTATAATATACAGTGCACATCACCACATTTTTCAATGATTTTCAAACGACTCATCCGAAGATTCAGTCTCTCTAAACCCCTCCTTTCCAAGAGCCTACTCTGCTCTGATTGACCAGATGGCCCAGTCTGTTGTGATTGGTTTACCTCTTACAGTGTGTGTTGGAAACAAAATGCCCATTACCATAACTGAATTTCAGCTCTGGAGGTTTCCTAAAGCTCAGCAATTGTACACACTGTAAAGACAGTAATGATGGTGTCAATTTTACCATACCAATCTGAGCGCGAGTCCGATGATAAAACAACCCTAACCTTTATCGCAAGGACGACTTGAGCAGGACGTTTCTCAGTGAAACGCTACTTGGGTTGACGTACATTATGAGATGTTGCAACTGTAATTTCTTACCATCAGCATCAACAAGTGTATGTCCATCAACATTATTACATTGAACATATGGGAACTGTATTATTCACTGTATCAGTAACAGTGCATACATAAGCCAAGCACTAACGTGAATGACTGATGTAACAAAATCTTGCTCCATCCTTTATCATTACTCAAAGTAGTAAGAACAACAGACAATCTGCACTAATGGATACAATTTTAGGTAATAATGGACCCACTGCTGATTAACAGAACTATTTCAGAAAGACGGTAATGACGTCGATTAGCCTAAGACCTACACAATATAAAACACACAACTACGTATTTTAAACACCCGGTAGAAAATATGTACAAGTAATCATACTTACAGGTTATGATTCTGAGGAGCAAGTTGGTCCAAATAAAGTGGGTACCGTCCCATCTTTAATGGATAAGCATTTTGTAAATCCCATTTAGGCCTCACAGAGATTTGAGAAGCAACCATCAAAAGGTTATACTGCTGTTTTGTCACTGTGGTTATTTTTACCACTGACTTGCCACATCCTCATACCTTATACCTTCTACAAAGAGAATTTGCTTTTGCAGAGCAGAAAACATGTACACAACACGAACCAGCTACAGTGCTATGATAATATTCGGGGAAAAAAAAACATAATAGGGGCACTTAAATAATCTTTATGATGTGACATTTCACTTACACATATTTAAAATACAAATGGTTATAAAATGTTACAAGTGTGCAATAATAATAGTTATTTTTATTAATCTTTATTATGGTCATATTTAATTTAAACACTTAAATTATAAACAGTTATAGAAATTTTACAAGTGTGCAATAATAACAATAATATTAATCTGCATTATGATGTCATATTTCATTTACACACATTTATAGTATAAACCATTATAGAAATGTTACATGTCTGTAATTACTGTTTGTATAGAACATTTCAATGAATCGATCAAACCTGTTCACAAATTGGCAAATCTGTATTTTAAGCAAATAATAGCTGTTGAAATATTGCTGTAATTCCCCTGTTTAGTTGCTAGGTGCCTGCGTTTCAAACAGTGGAAAAATCTTTCACCTAGAAATCTGCTCGCGGGAGTTTGCCAGTGAAGTTCGTAGTGTGTTGAACAGGGTAAGGAACTTCAGCTTGCTGTGTATATATTAGTGTAATTATATACATTAAGACAAATCTTGGTTTCAAAGTACATCCAAATGTTGATAATGGTTACCATCCTCATCCCTTTTCTCCTCAGGTGCACCCAAAGGTTAGTGAGAAACTGAAGGCCCTGATGGTGGAGTGGGCCGAAGAATTCCAGAAAGACCCGCAACTGAGTCTCATCAGTGCCACCATCAAGACCCTCAAAGAAGAAGGAGTGACCTTTCCTACCGCAAACACCCAGGTAGGTTACACTTTATTTTGATGGTCCACTTAAGACATTCTACTAACCATAAGTAACTTTGCAACTACATGTCAACTAACTCTCATGAGACTATATAGTAGGTGAAAAACATGTGACAAAATGTGTGTCTGAATTCACAATACTCATAGAAGAGTAGGCAAAAAGTACTCGGATGACCTACTACAACATGGTGAATGTAGTTTGAATTACATTCATATTACACACAATCATACTATATAGAACATAGTTTTTTAGTGCTCGCAAAGTAAGTAATTATTCAAAATACGTACCTACTTGAGAGTATGCGATTTCAGACAGATTTCAGATTAATTTATAATGCATCTCTCATACAGAAGTGGTTCTTGACTATTGATAATTGACTAGGGCCATTTATGTTATTATAATTTTAATTTATCTTTAAAAACTTGTGCTCTTTCTCTAAGATAAACAGTAAACCATAAAGAAAAGCTCACAAGAAAAAATTAAATCAACTATACAAAAAAATTTCAGTTTTAATAACTGTTTTCTAGTTCAATATATTTCTGTCGTGGCAAAGCTGAATTTTCAGCAGCCATTACTGTAATAAATGTTTTCCAGGATTGTTTGATGAATAGAACAGCATTTACTTGAAATAGAATTATTTTGTAACATTATAAATGTCTTTACTGTCACATTTGATCAATTTAATGTGTTCTTGCTGAATAAAATTAGTAGTTTCTTTCCAAATGAACTTATCCTGATTACTGATCCCAACCTTTTGAACTGTAGTGTATCAGTGCTTTAGGTATGATATGGAGTTATATAATTTAATAATTAATACCAACAACAAATATACACTTGTAAAAATACGTTTCTACATTTTAAGATGCATAAATCTGACGATATCAGCCAAAGAAACTTAAAAACAATATTGTAATGACCTATATTGCATATATGGCATGACAACATGGAGACACGGATACATCTGTCACAGATTTCTGTGACCTTGCCAGTACAGAAAAACAAACTGAATAACTAATGAACTTAGCAGATCTGGGATGTAAAAAGTCGCTTTGAATTTAAACTCAGCCAAGTTTCAGGGTCATTTATCTAGGCTAAATACCAGCGGCTGCTGTCTGTTCATCAGCATCTGTGTTTATGAACAGCTGGCATCACAGTGAGATCCAACAGGATCATGGAATTAGTTAATGGTAGGAATACTTGGGGGTAACACTTTATTTCGATGGTCCACTTTAGACATTCTACTAACTAGAAGTAGCTTTCAGTGTTGGGTAAGTTACTATAATAATATAATAATATAATATAATATAATAAGTTACTATAATAATAAATTCTTTTGGTGTTATTGTAGTGGACAATTTTAAGATTTTGGTCTATTTTTGCTTCCATGTCTTCTTTTACTCTAATGGAAAGAAAAGCTTTCGTAAGCCTACTACCCTCCGTCTGTTTGCATCCGTAGATTTGTTCTAAATTAATCAAAACAAGCTAATCTGCATATTTAAACACATCAAGAGTGTTTTTCCCCTGAAATGGTACAAGTACATAATATATATTATAACAAATGCCTGCAGAGAGCGCCAAAATCCTGGTGATTGTTGTTGTTACACAGCACGATCAAATCCTTGTTTTTGGCCAACCAGCATAATTAAAAATATATTAGTTAAATAATAATAATATTTGGCCACTTCTTTATGACAGAAATGCTACAGCCACTGTAATTTCTTCAACAAGAATATGTGGACATCAAAACATGCACACAGAGCGAGTGTAGATTTAAGAATGATAGCATTATGTAATGCTGTATTATGATTTTTAAATGGTTTTAATAAATCGTGCATTCTTAGAAAACTGTCTAATAATGAGGTTTATGGATTCGCGTCCGTGGAAAGCTACTCTCCTGGTATTGACAGCCCTACAGATATCTTTACCATGGTTCAAAGCGCAATGCATAGCACATTAAAATATTTGAAATTATAATAGGCTATGCCATAAATTGCGTTAGTATCAGATCAGGCAGATGCTTTGCTGGTGGTCAAATTATTAACGCGGCGTAAATAGCTAAATATTTCACATGTTTGTGAACATACATAGGCTACCTGAAAGAGATGCATCTAGGGCTTTTTTCTTTTTCGCTTCTCATCGCCATACAGATGTTGTCTTTTCCCGGGCATAGTTGTCACAAGTTGTCAGACAGCAAACACGAGGTGGGGCGTGCGGGCGTGCATGCGTATTGGCGTGTCGCGGAGGGAGCTCTGAACTCAACAAAGCCGACCTGATATTTAGTATTTTTTTTATTCAGCAAATGTATTTGTTTGACAGGGAAGCTGTGCGCAAACAGGAATATATGTTAATTTATTATTAAAGAAAAAAAGAAAAAAAAGGGCACCCCAGAAAAAAATGTAATTACCCAACACTGGTAACTTTGCAACTAAATGTCAACTACCAGCCATGTGACTAAACATGACCACTGTTTCTCACATGACATATCTGTTAACACTTTAGCTATTTGTATAATTCAGCCAAGTGCGTCTGGAATGCTAAAGCATGAGCATAAACTGGAGACAAGTGAACCAAGAGGCTAGAATGGAATTTCCTGCTACATATTTGCTGTAGTGACCTCACAGCACTCTGAGATGTCAATTCTTCTTTGTTCTCTTCCTCCTTCATTTATTGTGTAGTTGACCATTATGTTAGACTACAGGACTAGTGCATGTGAACTTTTCTGTATCTGTTAATAAGTGTTGACTAGTTAAAATGGGTCACAAGACTTTACTGTGTCACTCAAAGGTCATCATATACATGTTATCTCAAAAACCTACTTATGTAAATGGGTGGTGACAGAGTCATTAATTAACCTTATCTGATCAGTATCAGTGTTTTTGCTGCTATTTTTTTTTCTTTGGTATCTCCAGATGGCGTTATAGTTGTTCATATTGTGTGTTCATATACTGTATAGCTGTTGTGCAATATATACAATATAATTAAATTATATCTATTTTTATACACTATTATTCAAAAGTTTGGGTTCATTAAGTTTCTTGTTTGTTTACGAAATTAAATCTTTTATTCAGCAATGATGCATTAAATTGACAGTAAAGACATTTACAGTGTTAAAAAAGATTTCTATTTCAACTAAATGCTGTTCTTTTTAACGTTCTATTCATCAAAGAATCCTGAAAAAAAAAATGTATGTTGAATAATTTATTAAGCAGCACAAGTGTTTTCAGCTGATAATAAGATATGTTTCTTGAGCACTAAATCAGCATATTAGAATGATTTCTGAAGGATCATGTGACACTGACTGGAGTAATGATGCTGAAAATTCAGCTTTGCCATCACAGGAATAAATTTACATTTTAAAATGTATTCAAATAGAAATAAATTATTTGATTTGTAATATTTTTCAGTATTAGTGATTTCACTGTATTTTTGAATTACAGTAAATCTTTGCAAATCAGTGCTGATGTGTTATCATGTGATCTATACTTGCAGAGCTCCAGCACAAAACCCATTAGCACTCCTGCTACGAGCAGAATTGCTGATGATGATGATCTGGCCAAAGGTGAGGAAGGTTGTTCATAATTTCATTTTTTTTTTTTTGATATTAGTGTTTATTTAGTCTCATCTGACAAATGATTTTGGGACCCTGCCAAAGCATCATAAATTATTTGGCCTTGTAACTGTGGAGTCAAACCATAGTCTTCTTTATTGAGATAATGAGTGTTTGTATTTTGTTTTGTGCAGCCATTGAGCTGTCTTTACAGGAGCAGAAACAGCAGGCAGAGACACGACCCCTCACCATGATAGCTGATCCACCCTACAACACCAATGGAGGGAAAGAGTCACGTAAAGTGCGCGCACTCTATGATTTTGAAGCGGCTGAGGACAATGAACTCACTTTTAAGGCTGGAGAGCTTGTGCTCATTCTAGATGACAGGTATACGATTTTTTCAAGGGCATTATTTTAATTAGTGTTGAATAAATATTGTGTAATTTTTCATTAAATTAAAAAAAAATGAATTTAATTAAAAGATGTATTTAATTGAATTGTTTATGCTGTCTTTAAATTTCCCATAGCCCATATTGGTTGTCCATTATTAAATTATAATGTTGCTATTATCCAACAGTGATCCAAACTGGTGGAAAGGAGAGAATCATAGAGGAGTAGGCCTCTTCCCTTCAAACTTTGTCACCACCAACCTGAATGCTGAACCAGACCCTGGTAATACACTTTATGATCTGGATTTTTGTGCAGAAATAATCATTTCTACTCAACTTTCACTCACGGATCTCATGAATTCTCTTTCCTGTAGTGATGTATGTAGAGAAGACAGTAGTCCCGGAGGAGCCCATCATTGAAGTCAAAGCTGAACCTGAGCCTGTGTATATAGATGATGTGGGTGCTGAATGATCTTTGGCTGAGCCACACCTCATTACTAATCTAGAAAACTGTCCAGAAGAAATTGACATGAAAAACTGCCTCTAGGTGAAGTTCTTTTGGTTTATTCTCTTGCTTGTTGTTCTCTACAGGAGAAGATGGACAAAACTCTCTACCTTCTCCAGAACACAGACCCTGCAGATGCCTCACCTGACAGCCAGGAGCTGATCACATTAGAAGGTACCGAATGTCTTTAATGTCTATTCTGCAGATCACAATTGCATTTAGGTGTAGGGGTGGGCGGTACAACAAAAATAGGACCATATATATGTAATGAACCCTTTTCGCAAACTGTGATGACTGGTTTCCACAGTTGAATTAAAGTCGGCATGTAACTTCCCTATTGTATCGTCCCTATTGTGATGTATATCCGTGTGAAACGGCTTGTTGAACAAGAAAAAATGTAGGACGGGACTTGATATTGTCCATCAGGATTTGTGTGGTTTGCTGTTGCTGTGATCTCATGTGAGTGTCAGGTTTCCTCGCACCAGTAAACACTTTATCAGAGAAGAGAGGAGATGTCGCTGCAAGAGGGAGGGTTATTTTGTTTAAAGATTACAAGGGCACATGAACTTTAAAGAAAAAAAAATGATGTGCATGGATAAATCATTTAATAAGATACAACAGTAATCCATAAAAGAAAGAATTGAAAATGTATGGCATTGTGACTAACTATATATATTAGGGATGCACCGATGTATCGGCCGATTTTTGCTTAATTTACAACCATCGGCATATCGGCTGTAGCAGGAAAAAGGCAGATACAACAAACCGATGGTTTATTAATTAACTGCGTGAAGGCTCTGAGCTGTATAATGACTGTTGCGTAATCCTAGCGCTGCTGTCTGCGCTTTAATGCTAATCAAATAACAAAAGACAAAAAATAGCACACTATTCTTGACTAAATAACTTTTGCAACATTCATAAGTGTAGCAGACCCCATCTGAATGATGACCATTCTAATGTACTAATGTTTTATGAAGTTTATTACGTCCGTTTTCACTCCAAAAAAATCACCACAAAAGCTAAACAATACAGAGCACAAGAAGTGTGCATTAAACTCTCTCTCTCCATTTCATTATCATCAACATACAGCGAATTACTCAAAACACTTATTACAACTAATAGTAAACATATGCATACAGGTCTTATGCCTTTTCAGGGGTGATTAATAAACTGACAAACTTTAAATCTGCAAAATATCTCCGAAGAACTGCGTGCTCTCCATTACCCGTATAACTCCGTAGACAAGAAAACCCGTCAAAATAAGTGTATGTATGTATGTTCTGTTGTATGTATGTAGGCCTGCTGAATGTTAAATGGATCCAATCGATGTTTATTAGAAATTATTTGATGATGCAGCAATAAACCTGCTAGTAAATTTTTGAACTTTGCTTATTTAAAACATGATTAAAATACTATCTATTTTGATGACAAATATCGGTATTGGCCAATAATTGTTTGTTAAAATCAGTATAGGCCCCAAAAAATCATATCGGTGCATCCCTAATATATATATTCCTTTTTTAAAAATGTACGTTTCAAACACTACTTTGCGTTATATTACTTGCACATTAAATTACAGAAAAGGTGGGAGGTGATAGCAAATTTGCCAGTTTTCTGTCTTCCGACCAACATAATCTCTGGATATTTTTTTCCTCTTGTGGATCTTTTTTCTCTTACTATTGGGTTATATTACAAAATTATATTTTTTATAGTTTCCATTCACCGCTACAGAAATTTACCCAACTATGACATCCGCTTCTGAGAACCCCAGAAAGGGGAGTAGCATATTACAAACGTATCAATGAGAACAAAAGAGCATGAACGTAAGAGAGATGGCTCTATCATCTGCCCCAGCACTCAAATGAACAAATGAAAATCCCCACACAAATGAAATCTTTTCAAGGGTTTTTTTACAAGGTCTTTTTTTAGGTGAATAATGATAAAAATGCTGATAATAGTAGTAACAATAATTTCTAAAGAAACAAGTACAAAGAAGCTTCAGGTTTCAGGAGGAGATGAGGCCGAAATAACAAACAAAAGGTAAACTACCTGTGAGTAAGAGTCTACTTAACCTATCAAAAGAATCAAATAAACAACAAAACTTTTCCCTGACTTCCTTACTAACCCAACACAGGAGAAAATAGTTTAGCAAAGAAAATGTGCCACCTCCCTACTGCTATAACAGTAACCCCTTATTTACACTGCACGCATCTGCGGTGCGTAACGGCTCTGGCGAGGTTTTGTTCTGTCCTCTACGTGGTGTCAACTCGCACCAGAAGCATTTCAGAAGCTGGATTCGTGAGACCACTAGATTTGACTGTCCGACGTTGTTTTCCTAGATTTTATTTTCCTAAATTAACAACAATAAATAAATAAATATATGACCTGGGACATAACACACCCACCAATAAATTACAAATACCACTGTAATTTGTAATAATTGAACAAAAACATACATTCTTCAACAGGTATTCATAGGACAGTTGTCAGGACATAGGACAACACATCAGCTATTACGTTCTCTGATCCCTTCTTATGATGAATTTCTATACTCTTGTACAAAGAGGGACCAGCTCATTAGGCGTTGATTAGAATTATACATTCAAGATCAGAAAGTCAGGGGATTGTGATCTGTGTAAACTAAACTATGATGATCAAACCCAATTCCAGGGTGTTAATCTTTTGTTCTCTTCATCTTCTAGATGCTTGTGAAAAGATGAACCCAATGATTGATGAGAAACTAGAAGAGATTGACAGGTTTGTTGAAATCAAAACTTACCCCAAAGCAAGCTGCCTGTTTTTCCAGTCTTGGCATATGAGAAAGAACATCTTTCTCATTCCTGCAGGAAGCACTCAGAGTTGTCTGAGCTGAATGTGAAGGTGCTGGAGGCTCTGGAGCTATATAACCAGCTAATGAATGAGGCTCCACTTTACAATGCATACTCCAAAATGCAGACTCTCCAAGGCACTTACCCAGGAGCCCCATCTTCTCTCACTATGCAGGTTGGCCTAGCTATCTAAATGGCTATCTAAAAATTAGTGGCAATTCAGTCCATGATATTCTCTGACATAAAATTTCTGTTTTTTTTTTTGTTTTGTTTTTCTAAAGCATTGTTCTGACTTCTTAATGCATTTATTTATTGTCTCTCAGGGTTATCAGCCGTCTGGAGCCTACATGTCGTCTGGTGTTCCACAGGGCTATAGTCTTACAGACCAAGCTGGCCCTCTCTGCTCTCTTCCTCCTTCAGTCAATTCAGCAGCCACCAGCCAACAAGCACAACCTCCTTACATCAGGTAAAATAAAGGCGTCCTGCTAGCCTCTCTCTAAATCTCAAACACTTTTTGCCTGGTCTACATGTATATGGACAATCAAACAATCCATATCGGTTGACCACTAATCTGTATGTGTCTATTCAGTTACTGAGAAATGCTTTAAAAAAAACTTTCTTAACAGTTTGCAATATTATCCCACAGAGCTTTTATGTCAAAAACCACAGGACAAGGGTCTAATACTCATAATAATACTTTTTTTAAAAAATTTTTAAATTGTATACTTTTGTTTAAAATGTATCATTCTGATAGTGGTGTTGGGAAAACTGACTTATGTCACTGCAAATTGTTTATTTCTTGCAGCGGCCCCATGAATGTACCATATGTGAACCAAGCTCCCGCCCCTTACCCGCCACAGATGGGTGTGGCTATGGACATGTCTGCCTATCAGAACGCTAATCCTGGTATGCCTCCAACCTCCTATCCGATGTCAGCTCCAGCCCAATCCGCACCCCAGCAGCAACAAGCGGCCTTCTACCAGCAACCCCTTCTGTAAGGCTGTACGACAGGTCTGACTCCACAGCTGTAAAATTCAATGCAAATTCCAAATGGTGAAATGAGTTCGAGAGTATTTTCCTCTCTCATCTCTATTGATGTCAAGAGGTATGCAAAGATTCGCTGACATTTGTCTTCGCATGACAGAGATATAATCCACTCGAAAGGAAGCAAGCACTTCTTTTTCTCTCCCACTTATTAACCCACGAAGCAGTTTAGGGCAGGTGTTCAGAGTTGATGGAATGAGTCACACTAACCATAAACACAATTTTCATCGTCTTGTGATAATCACCAGCATATTCGTCTTTATTTCTGAATGTGAATTTAAGATCAAATGGTAAAATGCACATACATGGATATTATTCTTCATTTGAAGAGACGGTTCTTTAAAACTTATGATTAATTGTTGCCATTTTCCATTTATTTCTGGGTTAACTGACCCTAAACTTTAATGTCTTGCCTTTCAAAAGCAAACGTGGGGTTTTTATCGATGGCACCGTGCATTATAGAGAGGACAATTGTATGATGAAGATTATACATGGATCACCAAATCTGGAATGAATTTATGTGCCAATGCTCAGAGCACTTCTATAAATTCCTACAATCAAAATGGCAGTTTTAGGTTCAACATGCTGTTAGTTAGATTCCAGAATTATGGAACAGATTTAGTAAGGGCAGCAACGGGCTAGAGACTTCCATGTAATATTCCTTTGCAACCTGTGCTTTAGAACTGACAGTGGTCACAAATGCAATCCCTTTATGGTCAATCCATATGTTTCACTGTATAATGATATTTATAATATGCAAGAACTGCTTGTGTTTGCATTGTGGGTGGTTGCTGTTGTTTGACTTAATTTAAGCATGTAAAAGTGCATACAGTATAGTTTTCATCTGGTCTATGATTTCTTCTGCTGGAAATGATTGATTAATTGTTTTTTTGCTTCTTACATATGTAAAGAAATGTGCTTTGCTGATGTACCCACCCATTTCTCATTAACTGAAGTGGGAAATGTATAATCCCTCTACCATATTGACAGCTTTCATTCTTGTTAAAATGGAATTAATGTAGTAAAATATAGATGAAAATTGTCTTTATTTTATTTTTTTTCATAAACTGCTTGAAAAAAAAAAAGATATTGTATATTAGATGTTAAATAAATGGCTTTGTCTGTATTGCACCTTAACTTTATAAACATTTATTTACCACCAGATGCCTTGTTCTTTCACGAGACCGAATAAACATAGAAACCAATTCAAAAGACTTTATTTCAGAAGCTGCTGTATATTTGTAAACCTGTATGTTTTAAGAGATTTAGAGGGAAATCTGTATTGTAGTCATGGACTCAATGTTTTGTAACATCAAGGTTTCTTGGTATCCTGCCTGCTCATTTTTCAAATTCCTTTTTGTAACACAGTGATCTGTTAAAAGTCTTCAGAAAATAAAAACTACCTGTTTCAAAGTTTGCTTTTTTGTGGATACTTTCCCAGCGTTCTCACAAACAGATCTCGATTTGGAGATGCTGATTGTTACATCTCTATTATACATCATTTGTGCATCAAATCTGGTTATGTTTTATCAAAGTCTTCTTGCTAAGTTATGCACAGCTGATAATTATCAATCTCATAGGTGAATCCTTCCTAGTAGGGTCTGCTGAAAAGGCAACTAGTGCTATGATACAGATCCCCATGCAATTTAGCATATCCTTATCAGCTTTTTGTAGATGCAGCACACAAAAGTTAAAATATGCCCTTCTGTAATTCTCTTGGTTTTCATCTATGCTTATGAATCTATACATAGGAGGCCACTTTACAGAATGTGTGTCGCAACAGGCCACTGAGACCTTGCCTTGCATTAATCATCATTTTGTGCAGCAGTCTGAAACCTGCAGCTAAATACAGCAAACATGAAGATCTTTGACCTATCCAGGGTCTTACGTGACTAAAAGCTTGACAGATAAGGAGGGTCTATTGAAACAGATGTCAAAGCACGTCACCACAAGGAAGCTGAACTCTGCAGTGCCACATAGACATCAATGCAATGTGTTGAGCAGGCGAAACTGCCCTTCAGTATGGCTGAATACAGACCTATTGTCATTATTAAAATGGGTCACGCATCACATTAGCGTTCATTTTATAGTAGGCTACTACAGGCATGAATTTGGTTGCATTGACTTCCCACATTCTTTTACAACTGCATTTAACAAACAATAGATAACAGCCATCAAAATGTATCATTTATTTTTAATGTGTTTACATCACCTTTTTTTCTTTTTTTTCTTCTTCTTATAGTAGTCATAGTTCACGGGTAGAAACAATTTGAGATTTTTTTTGTTTGTTTTAAATTACATTGGTCAACTGAGATTGAAGATTATTTTATCTAAAGAAGGGAAGCATGTTGATTTACATACACAAACTTTTTTATTGATTAATTTGCTGAATAAACTTTTTCACAAAATGGTCTGACAACTACCAAACACATTGTAGACCAGATGGACGCTCAATGCTTTAGTTTGCATGTGTAAACAAACAGACATAATACATTTTTTTTTTTTTTTTTGCGTAGGACTCGCGATACCCGATTCGCGAATGAGTCTGTTCTTTTCAACGAATCGGACAGCAAAATCGGTTCGCGATTCAGTCCGACACTAAACCTTTCGAGCAGTATATTTGCTTACTGAATAGTTTGGTGTAGTTAACCGCTTAGAAAAAGAAGTAACATAATACTTTCGACTGGACCACAGAAAACAAAATGACCCCCGGTGAAGTAAATATTTTTCGAAAAACCATTGAAATGTGAAACTAAACCTCCACGTATCCTATCATTTGTTAGCAACGGGGAAAAAATGTCTGCTCTTACACGTGCTGCTTGTGAACAACTCGAATAGCTTTTGTACTCCTTTTGGAGATTGTTTTATAATACCAATACACATGTATTGCATCAAATTCAGTTGACTACTTTTTTAAATTATTTTTTTTTTTATTTATAAAACAAATATGACGTAGCTCAAATTTAGTTTGTCGTGTAGCTTTGTAGATAACTACTTTCTTTACAGGGTAGCTTTCATTTTAGCTACATTTTGGGTATCTTCCCAACACTGCTTAATACATAATATCTGATGACCTCCGTTGAGCAGCTGTACAGTAGCTCGTGATGCTCTAGTGGTGACCGCTCGCGCTGCATCTTCACTACAGCTGCACAGCGCACACTGCATCAGTCACCGCGAGCGCACACAAGCCTAGTCTTCGGACCGCGGACACCACAGCGAAACTGGAGCAAACAGTTCAGTATCCTCCGCCGACCCAGTGGACCGGGACCGAAAGGCAACCACCACCGTGGACCGATGAACTCGCAGAAATGTCCCGGCATATCTACACCCGACACGGGATAGGCGATGGGGTCCAGAAGCCGATTTTTCAGGTAGGGACGCGAGAGAAGGTGTTGATGCACTGTGAATCTGCACCATACAGTCGCATAGTTGTTGTGTTTGTGTTTACGTTTATAGTATCCAACGGTTTTGCATTCATCCATAATGCACATATTTCTTTCAGATCTGCCAACAGTGACAAGATGTTTTTACCCACTGTAAATGACTCATTTGAATCTTTGAATAATAATTCATATGTTCAAAACTTGTCGTATCTGTAACACTGCAGTGCAAACAACGTCTTTGAGTTTAACATCTTAATTCCAAATTATAGTCCTATACTAGGCTGTATATATGTAATTTATATATTATATAGATGTGTGTGCTTGTTATACATTTCCTGAAAAGATCTCACAAGCAGAAAACCTCTGAGTGTCCTTGTAATATTTCCATTAACTTATGATAGATGACTTGATGTTGTTACACTTACTGTGTTGATACAAATGGGATACCATTGTAGTTGCATGGTACATGGTAATAAAGATTAACATGGTATTATAATTGTACATGTCCAAGTCTTGTGTAGGTTTTGCTATCCTGATATCTTTTGTCATAATGGTCGTAATGATGTTTACATTTTCTCCCCTTTTCTTATTATTCCACACTGAGCAAAATTTTTAATTTAAGCCTAAGTATTATTTGCAATGATAGCTTAAAGCAGTGAATCTCAACCTTTTTTGAGTAATGGACCCCGTCATATTTAAAACCATCCTCAAGGACCCCAGAATAAAATTGGCTCATTGGTATCATTAATGTCTTTGTGATGACCAAATGCAATCAAGTATAATTTACTACTACGTTAGTGGACTTGTTCTATATTTAGTCATTTCGTCAGTTTTATTA
This sequence comes from Elopichthys bambusa, assembly GCA_037101425.1. Classification (NCBI taxonomy): domain Eukaryota; kingdom Metazoa; phylum Chordata; class Actinopteri; order Cypriniformes; family Xenocyprididae; genus Elopichthys; species Elopichthys bambusa. Next base: position 21,506,155 of record CM074438.1, read on the forward strand.
TACATATATTATCTTCTTCTTTTATGGGAACGTGTCAAATGACAAAATATACAAAAATTCATATTCAGATATTTTATAAGGACCCCCTGGCATTATGTCAAGGACCACTAGGGGTCCATGGACCCCTGATTGAGAAACACTGGCTTAAAGGGACAGTACACCTGAAAATAAAAATTGTCATCATTTACTCACCCTCATGTTGTTCCATACCTGAATGACTTTGAAATGTTAGGGAATGTTAGCCTCAGTCACCATTCACTTTAGTTGCATTTCTTTTCATACAATGTAAAAAAATGGTGACTGAGTACGTCATTCTGCCTAACATCCCCTTTTGTGTTCTGCGGAATGAAGAAAGTCATATGGGTGCGTAACTGAAGAGAGAATTTTCATTTTGGGGTAGACTATCCCTTTAACCTACACAGGCTGATTATACAGTTAAAAGGATCATTAAAAACGAATCCAGAATGTGCGAAAGATTAATGGATGTCAGTTTGATCCACTGGTCTTTAATTAGGCTGCTAAATAATTCATGTTCTCATTGATTTCCTTATAAAGGATGCATGACCTGACCCGGTTTGTAAGCATCATTGCTTTTTACGGAGCAGATGGCCATAACATTTCACCGTTTCTTTTGCAACAAATTGACTGAAAACATCCGTTCAGCCCAAACCGCCATATATTTTAACCACATGATCTACCCTGAAGGGGTTCGATGTAGGACTGCATTGCGGCCAGCCATACTGAAGGGCAGTTTCGCCTGCTCAACACATTGCATTGATGTCTATGTGGCACTGCAGAGTTCAGCTTCCTTGTGGTGACGTGCTTTGACATCTGTTTCAATAGACCCTCCTTATCTGTCAAGCTTTTAGTCACGTAAGACCCTGGATAGGTCAAAGATCTTCATGTTTGCTGTATCTAGCTGCAGGTTTCAGACTGCTGCACAAAATGATGATTAATGCAGTTGATGAATCTATGAAATGCTTTAACAGTGCATTTGACTCTGACAGTAACTTTTATAACTAACAGTCCCCATTGAGACCCCTCTGATGGTGTTGTGGTGGGATATGTGGGTGTATGTGTGCATGAAGGTGCCCCTGTTCTGCCAGGAGGAGAGAAATGGATTAATAGCTTGTTCTCTTGCTGCAGGTGAACAGAGGCACCTACTCACGGCGCAGTCGACTTAAGAGATCCGACGGCAGTACCACATCGACCAGCTTCATCCTCCGCCAGGTGAGAGGGGATGATGGAGATTATGGAAATAATGTTTATAAATGCAATTTATAAACTCTGCATTTAGCTGATATGACTCTCTGAAGCACTCTCACACTTGCTTTTGTTTTGCAATGAATTGTTCTCTTTCGTTCAAGACTTAGTTTCAGAGGGTAGCTCACTCTGCGTAGGACATTTTGAAGAGTTTTGAACAGTGACTAATATTCTCAGTGGCATAATTGAGTATTCACTTTCCATGTGCCTACTGTGCAAAACTGGGTTATGTAATACCTTTTATAGGAGCCAACGAGTTTACTGTAGCATTTTTACACGTTTACAACGAGTAGCATTTATCAGTGCAAACGAAATCTTTGAATTTAGCTCCTAATGCCAAATCATTGGCCTATATTCTGATATACCTTTGGAAATGCACTTTGTACAAGTTGTACAATTCTCAATATATATATATATATATATATATTCAAAGAATTATACTACTGTGCAGCTTTTTGAATAGGTCATTTGGTTTCCAAGCAACAGATGAATCCTCACTGTCATCAGATGAATATGAATTGCTCATGGCTACCTTTCCAAGTGAACTTGTTTGACATTTAGCTGAAAAGAGCTATAGAATGGATCTTCATAACATCTCAAAAATTGATTTTGAGATGTGGAGTTTTGAATTCAAACCTCTAAATATTCTTTCAGAACATGCAGTCTGAAATCAAAAAGTGCTGAATTTTTTTTTTTTTTAAATGGAAATATGATGTAATCCCTGTTGTCAGATGTATCTAGATCTATGAGTTTGCACAGAAGAAGAAAGTATCCCAGGGGAAACCAATGACCTTGATGCCTGCAATGTGGCATTTCTAGCTGTCGCCGAGTCTACCCTTGCTCATATGTTTGAGGACTGTACAGTATTCCCTGCAGAGTTGTTGTGCTGCTGTAAAGCAAATAGCTTTGCCTTTGTGTATTAAATCATAATGTGGATTAGATTAAACTTTCATGCCTATACTGTAACCAAACAGCATTTACTTTAATTGTTTTTGTTAAATTTACAGTAACAAATCTAGCCACTGTGGTTGCCAGAACTTGACTGTGAAAACAGTGGTTACAATCACTATGGGATGACATTTTGGTTTCTGTTTAATGTTTTATATTATATGAATATGAAGAAACATACAGTTTTAAAAAAGAAAATATAAACAAATATGATTCTTACAGGCAATGCCCCATTGCATATACATTAAAGGGTTAGTTCACCCAAAAAAAAAAAAAAATCTGTCATTAATTACTCACCCTCATGTCGTTCCACACCTGTAAGACCTTCGCTCATCTTCGGAACACAAATTAAGATATTTTTGATAAAATTCGATGGCTCAGTAAGGCCTGCATCAGCAGCAATAACACTCCCTTTTTCAATGCCCAGAAAGCTACTAAAAACATATTTAAAACAGTTAATGTAAGTACAGTGGTTCAACTTTAATATTATAAAGCGACTAGAATACTTTTTGTGTGCCAAAAATAACAAAATAGCGACTTTATTCCACAATATCTAGTGATGGGCGATTTGATAACACTGCTTCATGAAGCTTCGAAGCTTTACGAATCATTTGTTTTGAATCAGTGGTTCAGAGTGCCAAAATCACATGATTTCAGTAAACGAGGCTTCGTTATGTCATAAGTCTTTTGAAACTTCAATAGTTGACGTGACTCTGGCAGTTTGATACGCACCTCTTTGTTGGGTTAACTAACCCTTTAATACTTTGAATAATTCATAACGTGAATAATTTTAACCACTGCTATGATAATATTACCATAAAAAAATATAGCAGAGAGTAGCCATCAAGCAAACGTGCTCTGTAGAGCAGTTTGTCCATTTAGGGCTATTGTAGAAACATGACAACTTAATATGTAAGGGGACCCGCGGCGTATGTGATAGAAACGGCTCATTCCAAGGTACTAAAAACATAACGGTTCATTTTGTAAGGTCACTACTGAAAACATAGTTATGTATATTATATTGCATTTCTGTCAATAGATCCTCCTAAAATTTACACATTGCACCTTCAAATATATATTTTGTTAATTCATACTACATACTATATATATTTCTTACAGTATTTTATTATTTTTATGTTTTACTATATTTTGGAATCAATTTACACGTCTTTTAAAATATTATATAATTGTTCCTGTATATGGTAAGGTAAACTATTCACTATTTTACTATTCCATTCTATTTTTTTGTAATGGGCAGATTTTTAGTTGCAATGTTATTGGTGCTATAATGAGACTTAAAATAGCTTTAACTCTAATTGATCAGTCCATTCACCTCATGTACGCAGCCCATATGCTGCAGTCTATCTCAAAATGATTCTAGAATCTAGGTCCTCAAAAAACCTTGGGAATTCAGCGTTTTGACTGACTTCCAGGACACTATTTCTGGCCACAGAGGTGGTTTCACAGCCAAGACCCTTCATTGAGGACAACCTACTTTACAAAGTTTGCATATTATTACATATATTTTTAAATGTGATCATAAGTAGAGTTTGGTTTAGGTGAAATTCTTCTAAATTCCATTAAATTCATCTATGAGAACCTCAGATTTAGATAGTAGACTGTTAGCATAGAAGTCCATGGACAATATGAAAGATTTTTATAGAGTATAGAATCGTTCTGAGAGGAAACGTTGTGCTCAAGTGAGGCGAGAAAATCCAGGGGTGGCTAAAACCTGCTAAGATCAAGGTTAAAGACAAGCCTGGAGATAATAGTCATGTATATAAAACCTTACTTGAATTTGCCTTAAATTTATGGCTGTAATGAATCTTATTTTAATGCAAAGAGACTTAAAAATGATTTGTTAACCCAAACTGTTGGAAGTTGTTGCTGTTTTTATTGTTATAAATAATAACGCATTTAAAATTCCTGATCATTGGGAGCTTGTATAAATTATTAATCTGTCTGGTATAGGTCACATGGCTAAACTCTTTAGTTATTCATTTATTTCTTTGCTTCCCTGCTGTGTTTATTGACCATAGGCCCCCCAAAAAGCTCAAGAGCAGTGGCTGACTGTTAGCATGACTGTTGATTTGATGATCAAATGTTGACATATAAGATTTTAGAGATTATTAAATTGTGGAATATGGAAACAAGGCACAATCACTGATCGCAAAAAAGCAAGTGGGTTCATTCAAATAAAAGGTATATTAAAAGGCAAGTATCAAAATATTATTATTATTACAAGGGTAGGATAAGAGCTACGCTTTTAGTAACAGGCATTTATTCTATTTATTCTGATCTTTCACTCTGACTGCTGATCCATAAATCAGAGAAAGACAAAATTAAATGTTTTTTCATTAAATCTGAAAATATCAGTAGTGATCTAAAGGATTACTTCATGTGAAAAAAGTGTTTTCATGTAAAAAAAACGATTTATTTGTGGATGCATATATTTTATATTATTAACAATATTCATTCACTTTCATTTTTTAAAGATAGATTTGCCATTATTATCTCTTCATATGCTTCTTGGTGGATAAAGTTGAAACAACGGAGAGAAAAGTGTTGATTGCTCTTGTTTTCTTTTGATGTCTATGAACTCCTTCATGGGTTCATTTGATTAAAGTAGTAAGATTAGATTAAAAAGGTGAATGTATTTTGTCAGATTAGTTTATTCTTTACTCAGAATAATATGTTTCAGTGAGTAGAAAAGCAGACATGTTGTAGATGAGTGTTCTCAACTACAGGGGGCGATGTGTGCCAGAGTTTTATACTCAGGAGAGAGCCATGATTAATTAACAGCACCACCATCAGTTCATTTTCATGTAATTACTTGAAAAGCACTGATTGTTCTTGGTTTTCTTATTATTTCAGTAGCTGGAGTGATATCATGGGAATTATGAATCAATAACATAATTAGCAATGCAAAACAAGCTTCTAGTGCCCTGGGTCCTTGCTTGTCCCAGTGACATCGAGATGGAGTTGGTGTTTTATAGCTTCTCCACAGTCATGGGGATACAATCACACAAAGCAGAGGTATTGATACTCCTGCTAAAGAAAAGTCTGGTTCAATACTGTCATGTCAAGCTCTCATTTAATGTTTCATCATTCACATTTGTCACAAACTGGTGGTTAGAGAAATTTAGGGACCTGGGACATTTGTAGGCTCCATACTAATATATATATATATATATATATATATATATATATATATATATATACAGTCAAACCAAAATGTATTCAGACACCTTGAACATTTCATTCATTAATACAGTTTATTGACTATATTGGTGTAATGGTAATCTAAAATGGTAATGAAATATGACAAGATCTCAGAGTTAAACTGTCAGAAAAAAATTATCTTAATTATGTCAGATAACACTTAAGCAAAAACATGGTCAGGGCAAAGTGTCTGAATAATTTTTGGTTCCAAATTTTTATCAGTTTTACTGGTAGTCCACTGTATGAAGAAATTTGGGGTATAATAAAATGAACTATAGTGTCCTGCACCCACTAGTAAAAATATATTAAAAATATCTGAATAATTTTTGGTTTGACTGTATGTGTGTGTGTGTATATATATATATATATATATATATATATATATGAACAGCACAATGTTTCGAGCGTTCAGGTCTTCATCAGGCACCAGGTATTGTAGTAGGAACACAAATAATGCTTCTCAGTGCAGATTTTTAACTCAACTTGTTATGCATTAGGGGAAAAAATGTTTTGCGGTTCAGTTCTTTTCTGTCAGCATGCACTGGAACATGAATAATTAATATTTGCAATTGTTTGGCCATCTGACTCTTTGATTTTGGTGTCATATTAGTATTGTGTTGTGATGCCAGGATGTTTTTGTTTTTCTACTTAAAATGATTAATAATTTGATGTTTACCTTTGTGTTTTATTTATCATGTGGAGGTCTGTGTTTGTCATTTTAAGGTATTTTATGGATGTTTTTGTCTCAAATGTTGTCATTAGTTTAACACCGCAAGCGCTTTCTCACTGATGAAACAATATTAATTATAATAATAAAAATATTAAATAATTTACAGTATAATTAACAATATAAATAAAGGGAACTATTTGCAGTAAGATTTTATTTATGTTAATAATCTTAAGAAATCTAAAATTCATTCAAGTGGCCAGTTATGCAAACTGTTGCCTTAGTTTAAGTCAGTTTTACAGTGTATGTGTGTGTGAAACTGTAATACATGAATTGTTTGTGAATATTTGTGGAGTCTATATGTGAACATGGGTGAAAGAAGGAGATGAAAAGAGAAAGAGGTGAGATGCAGTTCCATGATAGACAAAAATAGAAACAGCGGAAAAAAATTGCACGAAATCCAGTGGTCAAGGAGTGGAATGCTGTCAGCACCCTGCAGACCCCTTCTCCTCCTCCTCCTCTAACAGTCAACAGAAGAGAGCACTTGTCTTTTCTTACTGGAGCGCCCCTCAGCCAATCAGAAGACGGTTTTGCTGCTTTGTCATCAGCCTCTGATTGAGGAAGGCTCTGTTTGTGGAAGCTTGATAAAATGCCAGGTCTCTGCAGCCTCTGGGGTGAGCCCCAGTTCTCTATGATGTGATCGATTACACTTCATCCTCATTAATACAATACGCTGGCTTCAGAAGCGAGAGGGTGACTGCTGTTTCCTTGACATTCCTCCTTCGGTGGTCTTTCTGTCGGGAAGGGGATTGTAAGAGAGCCCTGTTAGACATACTCTCACTGGAGCTTCCTTATCCCACATTTGCATTTGATCATTAAGGTGATCCCTTGGGAATATCAGACCTCCATGTACGACAATTTGTACCTTCATGGATTCGAAGACTCGGAGGCGGTGAGTAAGGGTCTATATGTGCCTCTTTATGGTCTTTTCAATGAATGCATGCTCATACAAACGCTCTGGGGATGGCTGGAGGAATTCAGCTGGTAGATGGTGCTACTGGTCCCAGTGAGTGTTTTGGGGGAGGGGATCCGTATGTGTGTGTGTGTGCATGTGTATGGGTTTTGTTTCAGTATCACCTCCACTCTTTCTCTAAGCCACGCTCTGTTCCGCGGATGCATCGGTGGAGTCAGTGTTAGTGGAGAGCATCAGTCAGCTGTGGTGTTAGCCTGTTATTCCGTATCATTGAGCTGTCTCTAATAATGCCACACTGCTTACTGGTTTAGTTCCTCTTAGCTTGCATGCATTGTTGTTTTTGTTGGATTTTCAGTGTTGTCTTAGCTACTCTAAAAACGAAATGCTTTCTCAAAGTGCCACTTTGTTTCTGCTTGTATTGGGGTGCACATTTAATTAGTGTCATTAAGTCAGACATAAACAAGTCCTATGGATGTAACAATAATCTTCAGCATTGATGTCAATGCTGGTTACAGCCACGTCAAGGCCAACTGGTCACAAGTTTCAACACTGTACAAGAGATGCTCCTGTTGCTCTTTGAGATGCAGCTGTTTTCTTTTATTTATTTACATTACCACAAATTATTCCCATTCCAACAGTGTTACCATAGGCAAAAATGAATCTATGATCTTTGGCTGAATAGGGTTTTATAACTTTGACTCATTTATGCATTTTATTTGATATATGTTAAAAAATGTATACTTAAAAGAACAATTTTTTTTTTTTTTTTTGTCATTTACTTATCCTCATGTCGGTCCAAACCAATATGACTGACTTTCTTCTTTGGAACACAAAAGAAGATATTTGGAAGAACACTGAGAACAAAACAGCATTGGAACACATCAACTTCCATTGAGACAATTCTCAAAATATCTTTTATGTTCCACTGAAGAACAGAGTATTGGAACAATATGAAGATGAGTAAATGATGGCAAAATTGTCATTTTTGGGTGAACTATCCCATTTTTGACCCTCCCACTTTAAACATTTAATTAAAAAATTTAAACCAACGGTTGGGTCTGTCCATATTTGTTCCAAACATGCAGCATTTTTTAGAGTGTGTATACCATGATGTTATTAATATGTTCTGAGAAAAGAAAATATTTTTTCTGTAAACCTTAATAAATCTTAATGCTGTGGAAGCAAGAACCAGCATCCCTTGTGTTATGTTTATACATTTGTTTTGTTTAGTTTTTTCATCATTCTGACATTCGTCATAATTGTGTGCTTTAGCCTTGGTGAAAATCTAAAATATGGTAAAATATATTAATTGCACTAGTATTTCACAGAAAGGTGCAAAATTCTCTATTCAAAGATATACATTGTCTCATATAACAATTTAAAGGAGAGTTAAACGGTTAGTTAACCCAAAAATGAAAATTCTGTCATCAATTACTCACCCTCATGTCGTTCCACACCCATAAGACCTTCATTCATCTTCGGAACACAAATTAAAATATTTATGATGAGGTTTATGACCCGTCCATAGACTGCAATTTAAGACCTTTTGAAGGTACAGAAAGGTACTAAAGACATCTTTAAAACAGTCGACGTGACTGCTTAACAGCATAGGAGAATGACACAGAAGAGAAGATATTCTTGAATAAAGTCGTTCATTTTGTTTTGTTTTTGCACACAAAAAGTATTATTGTCGCTGCAGTCACGCCAACTTTTTTTTAACACTGTCTTTAGTATCTTTCTGGACCTTGAAAGTGGTTGTTAAATTGCTGTCTGTGGACAAGTCATATACCTCTCAGATTTCATCAAAAATATCTTAATTTGTGTTCTGAAGATGAACGAAGGTCTTATGGGTGTTAAACGACATGCGGGTGAGTAATTAATGACAGAATTGTTATTTTTGGGTGAACTAACCCTTTAATGTCATACAATTTAAAAAAGATAAAACATTAAATTATGATTAAAAAAAAATTAAATAGGTTGAGTATTTACATTTGTGGGGCCATTTAGGTGTGCTGCCTGTTTAAACCAGTGTCTGACTGTGTCTAAGACCCTCATAAAAATTGAGGAGAAATTCTGAATTTGACACTTTGTCTTGAACGTATATGTTATATAACATTCCATTTTACCATATGCATTCTTTTAAGCTTTCCTTATTCTGTGGCTGATAAAAGAAGATCTTCATGATGTACCTCTACTAACCTAACTGATAAAACTCACTAACGTTGTTAAAAGACAAGTTCACTAGTGCGCTTTATTAAAAGCCTATCTTGTCAGCTATGAATTACCCCTTTAAGCTCTGTTTATTAGGCAGTAGATAGGGATCCAATCAGGAGGCTCCAATTAAGTTTGTCTCTTTTCCATAAATAATAAAATATTTAGAAGTCAAAATCCTCAGACAAGGTTAAAAGGCCATCCATCCATCCATCCATCCATCTATCTCTATCTATGTATCTATCATTCAGAGTATCCGTTCTCCACTTTGATATGCCGAGAGGCTGTTTAATTTGTGAGGAGGACAATTTAATACCCCGCAGCAAGTATTTTCTCTGGAATTATATGGTGCAGAAATATCATGGAAATTGTGTAATTAGAATGAAATAATGACAAAGTAGCTCAGATCTGGTGGCCTCAGATGATCTTAATATAGCCTTGTGGTCTAATTGTGTCTGCCTCTCTTTTCTCCTCTTCCTTTACAGCTTATGAATATTAAAGGTAATGGAAGGTAAAGTGGGTACTATTCATTGCTTGTAATTGTTTCATGTATCCTGTTTTTTATTTTTATAACAGTGATGGTGTTCCACTATTGTTAGCCTAACTAGATATATATCTGCACTGTTATATTTGGAATTGGTTTCTGATAAAATCAACTGCATAAGTTTCAATCTACCAGATCAAACACGACCTCATATTGCAGTTAAAGTATAGTGGTCTTTCTATTGAACCAGTTCTTTTCACTGTATTGTTAACCAAATCGGACTGAATCGGCAAGAGCAGTTTTGAATTAACACTGTTAAAGGTATAGTTCACCCAAAAATGACAATTCTGTCATCATGGAAAAAAGTTATTATTAAAAACCACATTGGACCCCACTGACTTTCACTGTATGCATTTATATATATATATTTATATATATATTCATGTTCCACAGAAGAAAGAAATGCATACATGATTGGACTTACATGAGTAAATGATGATTTTTGAGTGAACTTTTCTTTTAATAATCGGTGAACAAGTCTGAAAATGAGACAAAAATCATGGGTACTTTGATTTTAGAGCTAGTAATGTCTGGTTCTGCAAGTGTTTACAACCAGTTCACAAACTAAACTGAACAATGAACGGATGAGTTCAGTGTGCAGTGACTCGATTCCACTTTTGGGTTGCAACCCACCAGTTGAGAGCCACTGATTTAAAGATCAGTTTAGTCAGATACGAGAAGTACCTTTCAAGGCTTACTATGTGACACAAAGCTTTCATCATCTATTTTTATGGTTAAGTATTTGCTTTCATCAGATGTGGCCCTAAATGGTAGTGATCTCATGCTGTGTTGTGGAGAGATTTATCTGTAATTACCCACTGCGCTTGCCTGCATTGGTCCTCAGCCCTCATGATTCATCTTAATATCTGCTCACTGGAGGATGCTTTTTCACTGACCGATTAATCTGCTTTTGTTTTTAAAGAAATGCAGTGCAAGGATCAAACATCATAGTGGGCTTTGAGAGCCCCAAATGCTCTCAGACCCACTGGCATCACAGACAAATGTTCATGGCGTGCAATCTCTGAAGATAAGCAGAACGTGTGGCTTGACAAACCCAAGCCCACACACTTGACGTGGTTAGATAATTGTGTACGTACTGAGGCAGAGTGCTGCATGTGGTTCAGCCATCGTTTGTGTGTGTGGGTTTGCTTATCTGTACTGTGGTTTGCGGACAAAATTGTCCCCAGACGTTAGCTCAAATCATCCTTAAAAAAATAAATTCTTAAGTGAATCCTTTTCAAGTAAATAAAATTCTAATATTTAAATATATACTAATTCTAATATACAAATATATACACACAACATTTAAAAGCAAATTTATATTGTATATGTGTGTGTGCACACATACACAATCTAAATATACCGTTGCAAGAAAAAGTATGTGAACCACTTGCAGAATCTGTAAAAATGTGAATAATTTTAACAGAATAAAGGGAATAATACAAAATGCATGTTATTTTTTTATTGAGTACTCTCTTGAGTAAGATATTTTACATAAAAGATGTTTACATATAATCCACAAGACAAAAAAAATTATTAAAATAACCCCATTCATAAGTATGTGAACCACTGATTCTTAATACGGTGTGTGGTTACCTGGATGATCTATGCCTGTTTGTTTGTTTTGTGATGGTCTCCAGGTCCTGCAGATTCTTCAGTTTTCCACCATCTTTTGCATATTTGAACCCTTTCCAGCAGTGACTAAATGATTTTGAGATCTGTCTTTTCACACTGAGGACAAACATTCACTGATGCTCCAGAAGAAAAACATGATGCATTGAGAGCCGGGGGGTGAAATCATTTGGAATATGAAGATCAAGGTAAATTGTATTAAATTTGTCTTCCGGGAAACATGAAAGTAAAAATAAGAAAATTCGTGTTTTCTTCTGGAGCATCAGTGAATGTTTGAACCTTTTTTAATAGTTGTGTTTGAGTCCCTCAATTGTCCTCAGTGTGAAAAGACGGATCTCAAAATCATTCAGTCACTGCTGGAAAGGGTTCAAATATGCAAAAGATGATGGAAAACTGAAGAATCTGCAGGACCTGGAGAATTTTTCTGAAGAACAGAGCTCAGTTTAACTGTTCAGAATAAACAAGAGACTCATGAAGAACCATCACAAAACAAACAAACAGGCATAGATCATCCAGGTAACCACACACAGTATTAAGAATCAGTGGTTCACATACTTATGAATGGGGTTATTTCAATAAATTCATCTTTTTTTTTGTCTTGTGGATTATATGTAAACATCTTTTATGTAAAATATCTTACTCAGGAAAGTACTAAATCAAAAATAACATGCATTTTGTATTATCTCATTTATTTTGTTAAAATTATTCACATTTTCACAGATTCTGCAAGTGGTTCACATACTTTTTCTTGCAACTGTATATATATATTTTTTAAATTGTGGTTATATTTATAAGGAAAGGTGCCATTATGTTTAAAGGGGTCATCTTCATATCATAAAGAATTTTCCTTGATGTTTTGTTATAATAAAGAGTACAAAGTAAACATTAACTTGCAGAACTCAAAACCCTCTCCATAGTCTGAAGGGACTATCTGTTGAAACCAAAATGCAAAAATGGTGGGGGGAAAATATTTTCTTGGGGGCAAATTAGAAAAACAATCCCTTTTAAATAATTGCAACTGGGGAAGTATTAATATTTGAATTTATTTTATGTAGTACTTTAGAATCCTTTTTTTTTTTTTTTAACTTACGGACCATTCATGGCTCCTTCAGCTGTTGGAAGTACAGGTTAATAGATTTCGCTATGTGGTAATAAATAAATATCAGCTGGATCATTTATAAACCTGTCTTGATGCTAAGTAGGTTTTGATAGCTGAGGCACAGACATAATTTCCGTGGGCATTCATGCTAGACCGAGTGCTTGAGTTAGAAATTCTAATGTGTCTCTGGACTCATATGAAGGTGTTTTCATCTGTCCCTCAAGCATGTGTATTCGAAATAGCTTCTTTTAAAGAGACTGATTAGTTTCATTCTGATGTATGAAGTTGGAGATCAGTATACATTTTCGGAATTATTAGCATATATTTGTTGTTATGGGATGTATAATTGTAGAATTTGTATTTTGAGATTTTTTTTTTTTGCTTTGTAGGTCTGAGGCTGTTGCAGTGGACTGCAAAAGAGATTGAGCTACAGCAGAGGTGCCCAATCCTGTTCCTGGAGATCTACCTTTCTGCAAAGTTCAGCTCCAACCCTGATCAAACACAACTGAACCTGCTAATTAAGATCTTCAGGAGCAGACAGGTGTGTTGGATCAGGGTTGGATCTGAACTGCAGGTAGGTAGATCTCCAGGAACAGGATTGGGCACCTCTGAGCTACAGTTTTCGGCTGTGTTTAAAAACTGACTTGTTGCCTCGCTGCCTTATCAGGCAATGACTTTGTAGGCAGCGTTTACGCACAAAGGTATTTTGCAAATTTCAGACAGACTTCTGAGGCAGCATAATGGTTTAAAAGAGCTAAGGCAAAATAAAGCAAGCTTTGGTGGAAAGTGAATATTTAATAACTACAATTGTCAATTGTAATTTCTCACTAAAATGTATTTCAGAAGTTGAAAACATTGGTCAAAAACGTACATTGACACACAAACTGACTACCAACCGCAACATTCAGATGGCATCTTTATTTTTTAGTTCATCTGTCACAGAATGAAAAGCACAGGATTGTGGGATATTAAAGGCAGTGAAGTATACATCTATGCTGCCTTCAAAAATTTATCAGATGAAGGTATCTCAGGATACAGGAAGCTGTATGAAACTAACATTGGATTCAGACGTGCCTTGATGCCTTCCTATCTTGAAATGTGTTTCAGCATTTTCAAGCTTTCGCAAGCAGGCTTTACCTGTCTGTCTTTTGAAACAAGTTTGCATTGCCAAGGCAAACTGTAGTCTGATTATTGTATATTGTATGCAAATGCTTAATGAAGAAGACCTTCAGTCCAACTTCCCAAAAATCAGACTACCGTTTTAATCATACTAAAGCTTGTTCATGATTTTTTAAGAAGATTAATTATTATTTTTAAAATATATATTAAAATTTGTTTTTAGGATTAAAATTTTACTAATAAAGTACATGTAAATGTACTGAATATTTAAAATTAAACAACTTAGCAGTACACAAATAAAGTTACTTGATAGTCCAAGTTGTTTAAGGAGAGCTCTCTTATGGGATTGAATTGAACAGGTCAGTGGACTGAATCATGCCTTCAGGATTTAGAAATGTATTTATGACACTCTTAAGCATCATCAAGCATCTTTAAAACTCACTTTTTTTGTGCTTGAATGTAGGGTAGGCAATTTCAGAGAGCCTAGCAATAGCAAGTTAGCTTTAACATAAGATTCCACCCTCTCCTTTCAGAGCGCTCTCCAACGCCACGCCTCCTTCAAAACACATGAACGCGCACAGCTAGAGCAGAGTCTGCAAAGCATCATGACAGAGGCCGTTAAATTACCTCATGTCTCAAAGCACATAACATAACAATAATAATGAACTTAAAGCGCTGACTCGTACCACCTGACTGCTGCAGATTTACTTCGGTGTTGATAGTGTTGCTTAATTATGTTAATTACGGCATGCCATGAATGCAACATAAGCTTGTTGTTTTGGTTCAGGGGGAAATATTAAAGGTGGCTGCTGCTGTATGTTTCCTGCGCTCAGTGACTATCACATGTCTACAATCAACAATCTACAACTGCATTGCCTTATGGAACGTGATGACGTGTGATGACTGCACAAGCAGGGTGTGCGGAGGTATGCAAATACATAGGTTAACAGGCAGGTAGGACATTTAAAAAAATATAAAAATACACCAAAAAGTGTCCGTCCAATCATTGCATTCAGTTTGAATGCAATGATTGGATGGACACTTTTTGGTCCTCGGACTTTCACAGAAGATATATGTGCATTTTATAACATTTAGATTTCTATTATTGATTGCTATTAGGAAGTGAAGACAGTTTCAACCAGTATAACAAAAAATGTTTATGAAAAACATTGCATACTCTACTTTTAAGTCTGTAATTTCTGTGCTAGTAGCACAAAATGGAAATGCAGTCTGATTGAGAGAACGGACCTGGCCAGAACACTGACAGTTTAAGGAAGAGGAGTCAGACCATATATTTTATTTCAATACTTAAAAAAATTCAAAATATTTCAATACTTTAAAAACTGATAATTATAATAAAAGTAATCTATAGAGTATAACTATTATTTGCTTGAAGAAATATTTGACCTTAGGTTTAAGTGTGCTACTGGCAGCCTGTGAAAGAGGAACTGTGCTATCATCTGCTGAGGAAATGTTTACATCCCGCACCCTGCCATCTCTCTCCATCCAACCATCAGTATCGCTGAGTCGGCAGCATAGAGCAAGCAAACCAGCTGGCAAGGGGGTGTAAGGTGTTCCAAAGTGAAGTGATTGCCTGACTGCGGATTCTGTAAATGCTTGCATGTTGGTTTGGCTTGATCTTCATCTGCTAGCCAGCTCTGTCAGATCCTGCACGCTCACCCAATCTCAAGGACAGCTGACTAATACTTTTATTTAAACACTTTACTTTTCATTATTTTAGCTGCATGTTTACATGATTAGATGCATTTCATTATTTTCATTTATCATTGTTTTTTTGGGGGGGCTGAACCCTAATATTCGACTAATCGTTAGTCAACTAGAAGAGACTTAGTCAACCAAAAATTTCGTGCGGAGTGTAGAAGCTAAAATATAACGCGCTTACTGCAAGACATAAAATGCTCTGTCGTTTTTGGTCATACAGATAAGAGTAATACACCATTCGAAACTAAAAAGGGTCTACTTTTGTTTGTGTAAACTCACAATAATCAAGAAAACATTGTGCCTTTGTAAACTAAAGAAAACAAACAGGATGCACTTTTTTTTGCCATCTTGGTCTCTGTGAACTTGAGCGCGTCAAAAAAAAAAACAACCAAAACTCTGTCTATACTTACCTCACAGACATGAGAAATATATCTATAGAAAGCTTGAAATGTCAAACAATTGTCAACCAATTTAAGTGGAAAACAAATATTCTCAGATTATGTAATCCGTATGAAATAGGCGCACTACTGTGGAGATGACGAGTCGGCATCATCGACTTAATCTCTACAGCCGAAAATATAAATTATTAATTAGTTTATACAGTCTCCTTGCTGTTTTTTCGTTACACATTCATAATCATTACTTTTGCTGGAGCACTGTGACAAGCTTTATGCATGTGCTTGTGCCGATTAGGCTATGTATTATACATTATTATGATTTATATGGCTTATTAATACACGTGCGAATAGTTGACTAATTGCTTAAATGAATGACTACTAGTCGACTAGAAAAATCTTAAGTCGATGGCAGCCCTAGTTTTTTTCCCGACACCATCAGATCAGACCCTTGTGACCCACCAGTTGAGATCCACTGAACTAGATAAAACAGTACTACCTGTGATGGACTTGGACTAAAAAAAATGTGTTTTTAAAAGTCATTGGGCATCAGCTCAGTTTAAAGATTCAGACTGTGTTTGTGTTGCACTAATAAACTGCACAGTTTGATGGTCCAGTGGTCCTAGTGCGTGCTGGAGAATGAGAAGATGGTACAAGGTGCAGTGAGGATGAATCACAGGGGCTTTGATGTCATCAAGAGCAAATGCAGCGCCTGTCACTTGACTCGCTTCAGTGCACATTGGCTTATGTAACGCTGGTCACATGACTTTTCTGGCCATAGAGGTCCACGATCTAGTGTGTTGGCCAGTAGTGAGGGCAATGTGCAGCCAGGGTTGTGCGCTTCAAGATTTCAGTGTGTCAGTGATGTGTGAGACCAGACGTAAGATCTATAGATACTGATGGATATGTTGGTCCACCAGCTAGACCAAGACCAATTCTGATTTGGTTAAAGCTGGTCTTTTCAGCAGGGTTTCCAGTCATCATACAGTTGCTTCCTTAGTTGCTAAGCTACTTAAAACAAAAGAATGAAATCTTTCGCACCTTTTGTCTGCTTCAGTCATCCCCCGCAGCTGTAAAGACATCTGTCATGGCACAAAAGTGAGTAACCATGAACCGGAGATCACAGAGTTAGATAGATTCAATGGATGTATCCATTTACCTTTGAGGTGTACCGTGAATAGAATCAGTTTCTCTCTGATGAGGCATTTCTGCTGGAATGTGTGTGTCTGTGTGCTTGTGTGTTGGCATCTGGGTTTCATCAACCCTCCGTATCTCTAGTCTTTGTTTTTCCTTCAACCCTTTATCTTTGTTTGGGTCACTTGTTTAAGGTTCTTTGAACAGATTAATTGTACCACCAAGCACCTTTAACTATCATCTTTAATATATTTTAAATATTTATAATTTAACACACACCCATATATAATTTGCCATAAAGTTTGTTATTATTATTGTCAGATTTTATTTGATATATTTATAGTTGAAATTTCAGGATTTTTCCTGCATTGAAAATATTTTGCCGGCTGCCAAAATTGATCTTTGTCCTGCCAAAGATTTATCTGATTATTTAATGTGACGATACCCACCATTCTGCAGTACCAGTATCCATGGAGCGTGTGAATGCAATGGCCAATCAGATGTGTTTAAGTTTGTCATAATCCGCTCAACACCACTCAAAATGCATACTCACGAATCATTTCATTTATAAAAAACAAATTATGAACACAATGTCAGTAAGAGATTCATTGCACAGCTTCATTGATTATAACAGGAGTTTTCACAAGAGCTTTGTGTACCTCACATGTAATTGACTGCAATCTTTGCTCGCTTTCTGTATGTAATATATTTTTTTCATGCTGCTAACCACACATTGCAAAGTTTCTGCATTGACAACCGTATTTAAATGCGCGATTGGATCTGATAGACAGGAATAACCGTGGCAATGGATGGAACAAAACAATTTGATACTGTATGTCAAATGATCTGTGAATTAAGTCTTGGAGTGTAGGCTAAATGCTAAATAATACACCTGCCACTTTTTCTATGTAATGTGTAATGTTGTTTTCAAATCGGTCACTCCGTGACTTTTTACTTTTAAATTTACAGATTTTTAAATATGAAATAGTTCTAAGCACATTTGTTTTATGAGCACATAATTTTATTTCACAAATAAATAGGATAAGTTAATTTTACAAACTGTTTCTTTGCATTTGGATTTATTCACATGGGTAGGGTACTTTGTACTCTGTGTGTGTGGATGACTGTGTTCGTCTGCCACCACCAAAAACCCACTCAGAAAAAACCCTGAATGTAATTTTGACAAAGTTTTGAAGATTTCTGTCTTTTTCTACATCAAAGAGACCAAGTCCATAATTTTTCCTCTTTTATTGAGCCTTGACTGTTTCTGTTTCAGGTTTGTATTCGTTACTAATAAGCAAGGGACAGTGTATATTTTACAGCTCTTGTGATGTTAACAATATCAGACTTCTTTAGCCAAGAGGACGACACAGCAACCCACACCAACACAGAAAAGATAGACATGGGCATCATCTGTCAAACTGCATCAGGGGATACACTGATGTTATTGATCCTGACAGCTGTAAGAACATTTATGTAATATGTTGTAAGATAATATGGCACATTAAGTACTACCACCTTCATTATTATTGTCCTTTTTAAAGGATTTAATATTTTGACTGGAGCATAAAATACAATGGAAACAACAATATGGATGCATGCATTGTATACAAAGGATATAATAATAAGTAATGAAATAAACTTCAATGTTTTTCAACGACTTGTCAAGGTATTCAGATATATTACCCAGATTTCTGTTTTCAACAAGCATGAAATGAGATTAGGGATTTTAATGTTGGTGGTGACAGAGTTTGTTGCTTATTTTTAGGGGATCTGAGATGGAATATCATTTAGGTGGGCTTTGGGAACTTAGAATTTGTCCTTAATTTATTGACTCTATATGCATTGTAAGTGCACTGTCTTTACAGATTATTTTCTGTAATAGATAATTGACCCACATGTCACAGATTCTGTAGATAGAGTATAACATTACCTTAATGTCTGGTGGAGTAAAAGAAGGGCTGTATTAGATGCTGGATGACTATTGCAGTGATAAAGAGAATACTAGTGGATTATAGGATTAGATGATGTGTTCTTATGGGACACAACTACATGGTTAATGAACCTTCAAGGCATATTTAGCCTTTGAGCACAATCTTTTGATTAGGAGATCAAAGCACATGTTGCTCTTACATTCAGTGCGTCTCTCAGTAAAGTGCCATTCTGTTTTTGACAGACTCCTCCATACTTCATCTCACTTAATGTGTGGCTTCTAAAGGTCCATCTGTTCTTATATCGGTTTGTCAGTAGTTTCCTGCTGTTTAAGGAAAATAAAAGACTGTTTATATTGTGCAAGTTCAACTATGATGAAGTAATTCTCTTGGATAAATAAAAAGAGACACAAGTAAATAGTAAGTACTATAAATTAATGTGGATATCGTAGCTTATAGCAAGATGATTTGTTCTTGGAAGAATTTGAGAAATGTTTGACTTCATATTTAAATCCTTGACGTTGATTGAAGACTTGCATATTTTTGTACATCTGAATATTTTTGAGATCACTAAGATATTTTCTTCTCAGGAGGAACTTCTGAGAAGCAGATTTGCTCTCCATTTTTTCTTATTGCTGTTTAGCTGAAGAAATAAAGATATTAAAGAGATCTCTTTGGGGTTTGTCTTTTTTATGGGACTATTGATCCATTCTCCCTTTCTCTTTCTCATTTCCAATAATAGATTCCAGTATAATCACTTGACCCAGACGTCATAGTTCTGACTCTGAGGTTGTCAGCTTCTATCATTTTGCCTTTGATCCAGTCCTGTTTCCATCAGGCTGTGCATCAACACTTGCACGTGTTCAGTCGAATGCATTTCTCAGCTTTACAAACACTGTGAGGTCTGCATCAGACCTGTTTACTGCACTCTTACAGGACTTGATTTCATAAGTGTCACATCTGCCTTGTCGCCTGTTTGTGATAATGTATGAAGCATCTAAAAGGAATTTAACTTGTTATTCATGATTTTATTTCAACTTCCTCAGAATGCATTCTGGGAATTGTGCTTTTTCTGTGCCTTGTCACGGAATATTAGGGTGGAATTCCTAGTATTTTACTTGTATCATTTATCATTTCATAGATTTGTTTGGGGTTGGTAAGATTTATTGGTGTTTTTGAAAGAGAAGTCTCTTATGTTCACCAAGGCATCAAAAATACAATAAAAGTGAAATACTGTGAAATATTATTAAATTTTAAAATAATCGTTGAAATCATGTGAAATTGTTGTAATATGCTGATTTCTTTCTTTGAGTCGTATTATTGAAAACAGTTGTGTTGCTTAATATTTTTGTGGAAATCATGTAACAGATGTCTTTGCTGTCACTTTTGATGTGTCCTTGCTGAATAAAAGTATTGATTTCTTTAAAAAAAAAAATCTTACTGATCCCAAACCTTTGAACATTACTGTATGATAATTACAGTCCTATATTTTTATTAATCAAAAGGTCTGTTTTTTTTTTTTATTCTGTGGTGGAAGAAATATAGCAATGATACGTAACTAATTACTCATTTATCCTACCCTTTTATCTTACCCATCATTTAAACTCTTTTCCTATTAAATAAAGTCATTCAAGCTTACCACGTTCTCCTTGATAATGTGCCATTTCATTATTAATGCTGCTTCTATTTTAAGGTTATTTGTGCTGTTAGGGTTTACATAATCTTTTTTCCAACCTGTAATCATAAGAGATTAGCCAAACTCTAGCTTGATGCACTGCAATGAAGAGTTATTTAAAAAAAATAAAAAATAATACAGGCTAAATCTTTTTAGATTAAATAATAATAATAATAATAATGTGTGCATAATTCAAATGTGTGTCAGTATTGACAAGCAAGAGCAAAGTAAATGCTATTCCTCCCACACTTCCTTTGTTTGGTGTAGCACACACCCACTGTAAACCATCTTGATATGTTTTAGGATTTTTTGGCATTGTTTTACATAAGTCTTTTTAAAGGATGGATTTGTGGGATTGACAATAAATTGATAGTTATTCACATGTGTGTGCAGGGTTCCGCTGATTCCTACACTAGCAGACCGTCTGACTCAGATGTCTCTCTGGACGAGGAGCAGGGCGGCAGGCAGGAGAAAGAACAGCAGGCAGCCGTTCAGCTGGAAAGGGCAAAGGTCAGACTGTCTTAACCAGAGCTACCTGTATTTATGCCTCTCTCTTTTTTTTTTTTTTTTAATTTTGACATACCAAATTGTTAAAGGGGTCCTGTTATGCCTTTTTTACATTTTCTGCTTTCTTTAGTGTGTAATGTTGCTGTTTGGGTATGAAAAAGGTCTGTGAAGTTACAAAGTACAAAGTCCACTCCAAAGGGAGTTATTCTCTGTATCAGTAAGCTCTGTTTCTGATCTCCCTGAGACACCTCAGTTGTACTCTTAAGTTTTCGTCCGGGAACCTTCACGTCACAGTATCCCTCATTTAAATAATTCCCAGCCAAAAAAAGGGGCGAAGCCTGGTTGAATTGTGTTAGTTGTCGGTTTAGCTGCAACAATGTAAAATATGTGAAAAAATAATGTATATTTTGAACATTCAAGCATGAAGACCTATTCTAGTAGTATTCTAGAAAAAGAGTATAATAGGTCCTCTTTAAAAAGCTTTCTGATGTATTTAGTTTCTGTTATCTGGTTGCTTTAGAGCTCTGCTAATGGCTCTAATGGTTGCTAATGGCACTGCTATGCCATTCATCACTATGCGCTTTATATCTGTCTCAGGCCAAAGCAGTGGCATTCGCTGTGAGGACAAACGTCAGCTACTGTGGTGCCCTCGATGAGGATGTCCCTGTCGCCGGCACTGCCATTTCCTTTGATGCAAAAGACTTCCTTCACATCAAGGAGGTGAATTTAATGAGAGCCTGTCTAGCTGTCTCCACATATTGTAGAAAATGTATTAATGGACTGTAAACGCATTCCTTTGTTTTCTCTGTATTTCCACAGAAGTACAACAATGACTGGTGGATTGGGCGACTGGTGAAAGAAGGTTGTGATATCGGTTTCATCCCCAGTCCCTTAAAACTGGAGAACATTCGCTTACAGCAGGAGCAAAAAAGGGGCCGCTTCCACGGGTAAGACTGGAGAATATGAGAGTTTCACGTAGCCTTTAAGGTGAAGTATGTGAAGTAGTTTCTGCAACATTATTGGCACCTAGCGGAAATGATAAAAATAGAGCATATTTTTAAACAACTTTGTTCAAACGCCCCTTTCGCGAATCACGCCTCCCCTAACTCAAACATCACAAAGAGCTCATCATAAATCATATTTATCTGCATTACAATTGGCTGTCTATACGGGATACATCAAAGTAAACATTATAAACTGTACATTTGTCTTTCTGAAAGTGTGCATTATGATGCTGTATGGCCTTATGCCTGGTGCTTATGTGGAAATGGATGCAGTCAGTTTTGACCGCAAAAGGTGTGATATTGTGGTTGGATTCCAAGTATTTACGGCATTGTGCCTGTTAGAAATACATGCTCGGTTTTAATGTTATTTTAAGATGGGGAAGAATTTAATGAACAGTAAAACTCAGCATTTTGTTCGTGTACCTCCCTCTGTCACCTCACGTATCCCCAGTTTGGGAACCACTGCTGCAGGGTTGCCAGGTTTTCACAACAAAACCCACCCAATTGATACTCAAAACTAGCCCAATCGCATTTCAGGGTGGTCTCCTGGTAAAAATTCACATTCCAGGGGCTAAATATCATGTTATTTGGGGTCACTTCAACCCGCGGACATAAAAAAACCCCGCGGCAACAGTGTAAAAGTAGCCCAATTCCGTGGGAATACCGTGGACTTGGCAACACTGTACTGCTGTATGCTATTGAAGTGACCATTGTAGCGTATAGCATCGCAATGCCCCGTTTGCTTTAATGTGTTCATGACCTGTTTAATCTTTCTAAATGCAGCAAATATTTCACTTTCACTTCACATATTTGGTCACTTCTGTAACCAAAGCTGGATGACTTTTCCCATGTAATGCTTTAGCCATAGTCCAACACTGGCTTAACACCCTTTAGCTCAATCCGCTACAGTAGCCACACTCCACACTTACACTATGTTTTTGCCTTTTCATTATATTACTGACAGACAATTGGTGGTGAATAATTTAAATAATTAGTGGGCATTATTTATCAAAAAGCCTTACAATGCGGTAGATTTTCACAGCTGGGAAAATTCCAAAAGCCAGATTTCAAGATGATTAAAAATGCCCTTGTACTTCATTGCAGCACTGTTCTATTTAGAACACAAGATGGGTATTTATTCATGGGACAACTAATTTTGGAATTGGTGCAATGTCCTTTCATATACTCATTGTTGTAGGTGTTTACTGAATAAAATGACACACAAACCCTTTGAATGAGATGCTGCGTTCTCTCTCAACAGCAGTGATCAGCAGTGTTGAGTCACGCTGTAGTCATACCTCACCACTCTCTCAGATAAAGTGTTTGAAGGACAAAGGCATTTACAGTATACTTCATTGCTGTTCTTTCCTTAACAAAGAAAAAACATTGTGTTTCTAAAATAGTGATCAAATACTGTAGTTCCTTATTTACATTACTATTTACATTTTACGTTTATAGCGAACAGTATTCTAGCTGCCAACGTCTTTATCTTGACACATACACTACTAAAAAATGTACCCAAAATTAGATTAAAAATGATTTGATCGTATTGCTACAAGATTGAATTAAAAACTTGCAAAATTGCTCTTCATTTTTGAGATAATAACTGGACTCCAATTAGACATACACTGTGATGAGCTCATATTTTTGTTTTGAAAACTATTTAAAAAATAGTAGGTAAAGTTGATATAATATATAATAGTAGTATATCATATAAAATGTGTGATAGAGTGGTCACAAGGAGGACCACACCAAGATGTAAACACGCGAGTGATGTTGACGTCCAAAAATATGTTTATTAAAGCAGATGTGCCAACAAATATGGATAACCCTGTTGAAAAAAACAACATAGGCTGGTTAGGTTTTGAAGCATGGCAGCTGGTTTAAGCTGGTCCTTTGTTGGTCCTTAGCTGGTTTCAGCTGGTCCTAAACTGGTCCTAAACAACTAGCTTCAGCTTAGGACCAGCTTAAACTAGCTCTTCAGCAGTTGAAGCTGGAGTTTCATTGTAACAATAACCTTATTCAAATTTACATTAAAACCACAATCCATCCCTTGCTAATAATGACAGCCATCTTAAATACACATCTTTCCCACACTTACTGATTGGTACATACCACATTTTTGCATCATCATATGACTACTAAATAAATACATGAATAATGTGATAAAGTCACATTAGCTGTCACCGCTGGGGAACCAGCACTGGCGTGCACACACACACACACACACATACATGTATATATGGTTTACGGGGACTCTCCATAGACGTAATGGTTTTTATACTGTACAAACTGTACATTCTATCCCCTATACTACCCCTACCCCTAAACCTACCCATCACAGGAAACTGTCTGCATTTTTTGAATTTCAAAAAAACACTGTTTAGTATGTGTGAATGGATTATGTGTTTATTATTAATATATATATATATATATATATATATATATATATATATATGTTTAGGAATTAATTATTGTTGAGTATTATATTGAATATCAAATAGATGAAGTATTGGGATGTGTATTATGTTATATGTACCCAAAGATGGGGTGGCCCAAAAAGGGGCGGGGAAAGAAAACTATAAATAGTAAAAAAGCAGTACCGTGGTGGAATAAAGAGTGTAGTAAGGCAGTTAGGGAAAGAAATAAAGCGATGAAGAAAGCCAGAAAATCTGTATTGTTTAGTGAGTACATTAACTTTAAGAGAGCACAGGCAATAGTGAGGAGGGAAGTAAAAAAAGCAAAAAGAAATTACTGGAGAGAATTTTGTAATAGAACTGGGGAAGAAATTGAAATTAATGAAGTTTGGAATATGATTAGGAACATGGGAGGGATTCAGAGAAATAACAATATTCCAGTTTTAGTAAATAATGGAAAAATATCAATAAAAGATAGTGATAAAGCAGAGATGTTAGTAGAAACTTTCGTAAAGGTGCACAGTAATGAAAATTATTTCAGAAAATATGAGGAAATATAGGGAACAGAAAGTTAGGGAGAATGCTCATATATATGTAAAGAAAAATCCATCTGGAAGTATGACGCAGTTTACTTTGTATGAGTTAAAGAGCGCTTGTCGGGGTCAAACATAGTTCTCCAGGCAAGGATGACATATGCTATGAGATGATAAAGCACTTATGAGATTTATCATTATGATTTTAAGACTTTTTAACAAAATATGGGAGACAGGGAATTAGCCAGCAGATTGGAAGCATAGGGTCATAGTGCCAGTTGCTAAACCAGGGAAAGACCACTCTCAGCCAATTAATTATAGACCTATTGCGTTGACATCAAATTTATGCAAAATTATGGAACGGATGGTTATGAATAGGTTGACTTATGTGATTGAAAGTAAAAATATTTTTTCAGCATGTCAAAGTGGATTTAAAAAGGGAGAAATACAATGGATTCAATATTGTGTTTGGAAGCTGAAATTCGAAAAGCTCAAGTTAATAAAGAAGTGCTTGTGGGAGTCTTTTTTGATGTAGAAAAAGCTTATGATATGTTGTGGAAAGAGGGGCTTTTAATGAAATTGGAAAGCTTGAGAATTGACAAAAAAATGTATAACTGGATTCTGAGTTTCTTGTTTGGAAGAACGATTCAAATAAGAGCAGGGATTGCTTTTTCTCAGATTCTTCCAAATGAGAATGGAACTCCTCAGGGAAGTGTGAGCAGTCCTATTCTTTTTAATTTAATGATTAATTACATCTATCATAACGCTGATACTGGAATAGGAAGATCATTGTATGCGGATGATGGAGCACTATGGAAAATGGGGTTTTTCAGTGGCAAAAACACAAGTAATATGTTTTTTGAAAAAGAAAATATATGGTTATCAGTTGGAACAAGTTAATGTAGTAAGATTGTTGGGTATGTGGATGGACTCTAAATTACATTTTAGAATACATATTCAGAAATTGATAGAAAAATGCAAAAAAGGAATAAATGTGTTAAGGTGCTTGTCAGGAGCTGAGTGGGCGGCAAAATGTCAGTCATTGAAAAGAATTTATTGTGCTGTAATTAGGTCAAACATAGATTATGTAATGTAGTATACAGTTCTGCAAACAAAACATTACTTAAAAAGATAGAGGTAATACAAAATCAAGCTTTGCAAATTTGCTGTGGTGCATTTAGATCTTCTCCGGAAGCTTCATTACAAGTTGAAATGGGAGAATTGCCTCTAGAACAGCGTAGGTTCCAGTTGAGATTAAGGTACTGGTATGGTGTAAAGGGACACCTGGAAAACCATCCAGCTGGAGTACTTCTAAAAGATTGTTGTGAATATGAATACAAAGAAATAACAAGCTTTGGTTAGGTAGTAAGGAAGGAGGTGAACAGCTTGAAGTTGAAAGACCATGAAATTGCTCCTTCTTTTGCTATACCAGCAATTCCCCCTTGGTTGTTCCCTATGCCATTAATAGATTTACAATTTTACAAAATAATGAAAAAAAAGGAGATGAACATACCAACTGAATTAGTAGTTCAACAGTATATAATACAAGAGTATTATTCTGTATTATAGGTATTTACAGATGGGTCTAAGGAACCAGAGTCTGGAAGAACAGCAGCAGCAGTATATATTCCTGTTTTTAAAATAAAAATTGCAAAAAGATATCAGATCACGTGTCAGTTTTTGCTACTGAATTATTAGCTATCATACTAGTTTTACAGTGGATCGAAGAAGTTCAACCAGAAAGAACTGTGATATGTAGTGATTCAGTGGCTGCACTCACTAGACTACTAAGTGGTAAATCTGAAGCTAGGCAAGACTTAGTATTTGAAGTTTTACAAAGTTTGTTTAAAATAAGGCACTTAAGGAAAGAGGTAAATTTGTGGCAAGCTGGTGGGCCCGTCTTCATCACAATTAAGAACAAGAGTTAAAACCAAACTCCAGTAAATACAATAGTAAGGACTGATAAAACCAAAACATGCATTTGCACAAACGTTTCTATAAAGTAGCTAAAATGAGCTCTCCCCTACAGGTTTACACTTTCTTTAAGGCCACGCCCACACAGTTTTAGGACTGCATTTCTAGAACCCTAGTTTTTTTGTGACAGCACCACATAGCCAATTCTACTATAACAGAGGAGACCTTATTCAGGCTTCAAACAGACGCAAAGACTATAAACATGGAAATTATTAATTTTTTTTAATTATCTTTCCACCTTATTTTTTAGCATAAAGAGCGGACTCTGGCCATTTTAAACTTAAATGTGTTCAGTGGTTCTACCGTAATATTATAAAGCGTCGAGAATACTTTTTGTGTGCCAAAAAAACAAAATAATGACTTTTTAACAATATAGTGATGGGCGGATTTCAAAACACTGCTTCGGAGCTTTACGAAACGAATCAGTGATTCAGAGCACCAAAGTCACGTGATTAAAGCAGTTTAGCTGTTTGATAGGAGATCCGAATCACTGATGGAATGACATGAAGGTGAGTAATAAATGACATTTTCATTTTTGGGTGACCTAACCCTTTAATCGGATCGCACATCAGACGTGAAGCACCACGCTGCACTGCGGCTAATAAATTGAAGTCTCACACAGACACAGAAAATAGTCTTTCTTTCCAAGAAATCTCAATTTAAAACCAGAATATAGGGGCTCATATATTAATGGTTAGGATAATATATCAATTAAATGTATACAATTGAACAACTAAATCATTCCTGAAAAATAATAATATAAATACAGAATTGATAATGAATTGAACTGAATAGTAAGTGCTATAAAATTGTACAAACTGCTAAAACATACAAAAAAAGAAATGTGGTCCTAAATCTGTATTGCTGGAATACCCTACTCACTAAAAGAGGAAATCTAAACCAGCGAACCCCATGTAAATATTATAAAATGCATAAGAACCGTAAGAAAACACTGACAACAGCATTGTCTGCATCATATAATGTATGTTAGTATTCCATTCTGAACATAGTCCTTAATTAACACCATGCTTCTTTTCTTTACTCCGCCCCCACAGGAAGTCCAGTGGGAATTCCTCCTCCAGTCTGGGTGAAATGGTGTCAGGCACCTTCAAGCCCAACCCTGCTTCTGCAGGTCAGTTTCAGTCTTTACTGAAGGGTCCAGACCTCTTCACATTTACAGGCTGATTTTATAATAATTTCTAGAAAAATTAGGGAATGAATGGATATTTTCCAATACCAATTATGGAACATTTAGCATAATATTAAAAATCATGCAGGAGAAATGCTAGGCATTGAAAAATGTTTTTTTATTTTATTTTTATTTAGAATTTTAAATAGAAGAAAGATGCATCTGATTTTGATGTACAGTATTTGTTTTTGTGGCTTGTTTTAAAAATCTGCTTTTTTAAATTCCTCTTTTCCACCATCCTAGGTAAACAGAAACAGAAAGTGGTGAGTTAACTGTATTTCATTTGTCAATTCTATAAATTCTTTAAAATAGCCCATCTGTTGTAACAGACTGCTGTTTTGAGCCATTGCAGTGTTCATGCAGTAATCAGTATGGGATTATTGTAGTGCAAATAAACAGAATATTATTTCACTTCTAAATCGCTGTTATACTGCAGGCCGAGCACATTCCTCCATACGACGTGGTCCCTTCCATGAGGCCGGTGGTCTTAGTTGGCCCATCTCTTAAGGGATATGAGGTAGGTCTCCTCCAATCCCCATGGTGTGTGCGTATGTATATTTAGATATGGTAACCAGGGCATCACTTCTTAAGCAGCAAGCGAGAGGGGATGTCGGTTTGTCACTGAATAGCAGTCATCATCTCCAAGCAGAGTTGCCAAGGCAACAACCTTCTGGGTACAACATGCCAGTCTCAAAAATGGAGCATGGTTTGAAATTAGAAACCGAAAAAAAAAAACAAACACCATCCCAGAAAACAGCGTGACAAGTGTGTTAGCATGCACCATCTGAATATTAGAGACTAGATCTCAAAGAATGCGAGGCTTGAAGCATATATCATGATTGATCTGTGAATGCTAAACAGCTGTTTGCTCATTTAATTTGTTTATGCAAGCATATATGTCATCTGCCTCATCTGAAACATTATTTAAGACAGACTGCACATCTCCTTTTTGTTCATTGTGTTTACTCCTCTGTCCTCATGTTTTTGAACACAGGTGACAGATATGATGCAGAAAGCACTCTTTGACTTTCTGAAACACAGGTTTGAAGGCAGGTGAGGGACAACTTTTAATGTGCTGTGGATTTGAATACCTTTCTTGTCAGTGTGATAGATTTCACCATATTTATTTCCTAATTGTAGGATATCAATTACAAGAGTAACTGCAGATATCTCTTTAGCCAAGAGATCTGTGCTGAATAACCCTAGCAAGAGAGCCATCATTGAGAGATCCAACACCAGATCCAACCTGGGTATGTCAGCTCCTTTTTAATTGCCACTGAGCATTTCTAACTGAAAGGGATTGTCCACCAGAAATGGAAATTGTGTCATCATTTACTCACTCTCATGTTGTTTCAAACCTGCATGACTTTCATTCTTCTGTGGAACATAAAAAAAATTATGTGAAGAATGTTGGTAACTGTTTTGGTTGCAATTGATTTCCATTGTATGGACAAAAATTTAAATGAATGTCAATGGGAAAGTGTTTGGTTACCAACATTCCTCAAAATATTTTCTTTTGTGTTCTGGAGAAGAAAGAATGACATGAGGGTGAGTAAATGATGACAGAAGTTTAATTTTTGGGTGGAGTATCCCTTTCATGTTAAACATGTTTACTACACTTAAGTCAGCATGCTCCCAGCTAACAAATATATGTTCTAAGAACCTTTTGCTAACGTTCCCATTAAGTTGTGAAAACGTCCAGTTTTTTAAATGTTTAATAATGTTTTTTGGTTATATGAATGTTAAAGCTGCAGTCTGTAAATTTTTTTTTTTTTGGGGGGGTTAAAAATGATCCAAAATCAATTTTTGAGCAAGTACATAACCAGCCAGTGTTCAAAACTATCTCCTTACCTTAGCCCGATTCACAACGGTAAGCTTGTAATAATGTTTTATAATAAAAGCGGTACTGGTAGGTTTCCACGGGAAATTCGAGCATGCAGCCAATCGTCTTTGCGTCATTACGTCACGTCTGTAAACAGAAAGGAAGGAGTCCCAGCTAGTAGGCTAAAGTATATCATGTGAGGATGCTGCTTGTAGCTGATCATTTATAGCCTTTTCTCACAGCAGCTGAAATAAATAAACTTATCATTTTGATGGTGGATTGTAATCCAAAAAGTTTCAAATGACAATCATCAGTGACAACTGGAGATTCACCCGTAGTCTAAAGCAAAAGACATTGGACTGCAGAGTGGATACAGAAACTGAAATCTACAGGTAACGCTAATACACACTAAATACACATAGTCACGCAATGCTGATGTTGTTAACATTAATAATTTGAGAACAAAGTATAACAATAATAATGATTTGCACGATTTGGCATGATCAGAGTTAAGCGATCATTAGATTTAATCACCATTGGCAGCGTGATTTATTGTAGGCCTAATGCTTTTTTCCTCAGTCAGAACAAAAGTGGTAGAAATGTTACTAACTTGTTCAGATGACATTTTCCGGTTAAAATTCTTACTTTGGTCATACTTCCAAGACTACAATCTGTGATTCCAAAGTACAGTATCCACACCGGTGTGGTGACTGATAGCAAACATTAGATTCATCTGCACTGAGAAGTCGTGCCGATGCACAATACATGTAACGATAATAATTCCGCATATAACTGCAATTGCAGGTTTCAAACAGAGATGATGACAAAGAGGCCAAACTTACGGACAGCAGCTTTAAGGAAACATTCAATTTTATTATTTTGCAAATATAATGGTTACATTACTTTTGACTCTGAACATTCTGAAACATTTAAAAAACATTAGCCGACCTTCCAACTATAACGCTACAGAAAAAAACCTTGTCAGAATTTCTAAGAACATTCCCTGATAGCTGGGTTGACGTCTTGCTGACACTTGGTTTTTGTGAATGCTTCCTCTTTCTGACAGCGGAGGTTCAGAGTGAGATTGAGCGAATCTTTGAATTAGCCAGATCCCTTCAGCTGGTTGTGCTGGATGCCGACACGATCAATCATCCAGCCCAGCTCATCAAGACTTCTTTAGCTCCCATTATTGTCCATGTCAAAGTGTCTTCTCCCAAGGTAACAAAGTCATTAATAAAATAATGGGTTTTACCATCCTCTTAGCATTTCTTTATCCAAGACTTTAAAGAAGTATTAACAGAATCTATGAGTTGAATGATGTTATTGTCTTTGTCTTCAATAGTAATATTGTGTGTGTGTGTGCTTGCAGGTATTGCAACGGCTGATCAAATCACGTGGGAAGTCTCAGAGCAAGCATTTAAATGTACAACTGGTGGCAGCAGACAAATTAGCTCAGTGTCCTCCAGTGAGTATCCAGAATAATCTAAACATAGTCCGATTCTTCTCTTTTAAAGACTGTTCACAACCCATTTTACTTTCATAATCTGACATGCACTACTGCTCAAAAATATTTTTTATCTTCCTGACTGCCTTTATTTGATCAAAATACAGTAAAAATAGTAATATTGTAAAAACTTTTCTATTTTAATATATTTTAAAATATAATTTATTCCTGTAATGCTGCACTGAATTTTTAGCATCATTACAGTCTTCAGTGTCACATGATCCTTCAAAAATCATTCTAATATGCTGATATGGTGCTCAAGAAACATTTCTTTCTTATGATCAATGTCGAAAAAAGTTGTGCTGCTGATAATATTTTTGCAGAAACCATGATACATTTTTTCAGGAAGAGAAAATAGCTTTTATTTGAAACAGAAATCTTTTGTAACATTATAAATGTCTTTGCAATTTAATGCATCCTTGCTAAATAAAAGTATTAATTAATTATTATTGTTATTATTATTTTAATCTTTCTGACCACAAACTTTTGAATGTGTATATAACATTCATTCATTGGGAGATTTATTTTTTCTTTAATTGGGAAATGATTGGGTTGTGAAAAGTGGGCATTATGTGCCAAAAGGGAGGGAGGTGGTTGGATGGAAGACATTGAAAATTAAAATTAAGGGTGTGACACTGACTATATTGCTGTTCCTACCCCATTCCAGGAAATGTTTGACGTAATTTTGGATGAGAACCAACTCGAGGATGCATGTGAACATCTGGCTGAATATCTAGAGGCCTATTGGCGCGCAACTCACACTTCCCTCAGCACTCCTCTAAACCCTCTGCTGGGACGCAACCTGGGCTCCACTGTGCTGTCACCATATCCCACAGCCATCTCTGGACTACAGGTGAGTAAATGCTTGGGACTTAGACAGAAAATTAGTTTTGAATATTTCAATATATGCTAATTAGAACGTGTAGAAACGGCTGATATTGGTGAACTTTCAACAGAGCCAAAGAAATAAAAACAGCAATCACATCAGTGACAACTCTCCAATGGAGCGACGCAGCTTGATGACTTCTGATGAGAACTACCACAACAACGAGCGGCAAAAGAAGAGTCATAACCGCCTGTCCACCAGCTCCCAGCAAAGTCGAGACCACTACCCTCTTGTAGAGGAGGACTACCATGATCCCTATCAAGATGCGTACAAACCTCACCGCAACCGTGGCTCCCCCGGGGGCTACAGTAATGACTCGCGACACAGACTCTGAACATTCAAACCACTACAGCTAGAGCTATAAGAGAACTCTTATGTAATTTGTCTAAGCCCTTTCTGAAAATGCCGTGCATTGCGTTCACTCCGGCACATATTTCTATGTATGGGCCATCTTATCTAAAGCCAAAATCCAAGCACCCAGTCTATCTATGTAAGGCAGTTGTTTGCAGCCCATGAGCATCTTATGTCACGCAGTTGGGGGTGCTGATTTTATCTGCAATGGTTAAGATAAGATGCTCTTGAAGGAGTGAGAACTATAGCACCACCTGGTCCATCCAATTTCTCCTAGTTGAGGCCTAAGCTCTGCATCTAATTGCTAATCAAAGCCCTGCACTGTCTATATTTGCAGGACTCTTTGTGGTGGCATGCTAATTTTCACCCTGAACTAGTGCCGGCATGCAGAAATGCTCAGCAGTGCCAGCAGCCAATCAGCACAGAGCCTTTTTGCACGATTTCAGTAGCCAATGGAAGAGTCATGCATTCACTGGTCTGTTTCTTCCTGTCTTAGTATATTTTTGGTGGTATCCTCTTTTGCCCAGACAGCCTCAGGTATGGAGCACAAAACTTCATAGGTGCCAAAATCCAAGAGTTTCTTTTCCCGTGGTCTATTTTCGTAATGATGTTATCCACAGACAGTGTCAACAGACACTTTTCAAGCAGAATACAAGATATTGAATACAGAATACAAAATGTATCCTTTTTATACACACCATAATGCCTATAGTGCGCTCAGCGCTTTCCCCAGGCCTACACGTGAGATACTATTGCAAAGAAATTATGACAGAATAACCGTATCAGGTGGATTTATCACTTTAACTTACTACATAACATGGTAGGAATCATATTTCACACAAAAATCTAAAGAAATCATAAAATAAGTATATATATATATACATACACACACACAGTGGGTACGGAAAGTATTCAGACCCCCTTAAATTTTTCACTCTTTGTTATATTGCAGCCATTTGCTAAAATCATTTAAGTTCATTTTTTTTCCTCATTAATGTACACACAGCACCCCATATTGACAGAAAAACACAGATCGTTGACATTTTTGCAGATTTATTAAAAAAGAAAAACTGAAATATCACATGGTCCTAAGTATTCAGACCCTTTGCTCAGTATTTAGTAGAAGCACCCTTTTGATCTAATACAGCCATGAGTCTTTTTGGGAAAGATGCAACAAGTTTTTCACACCTGGATTTGGGGATCCTCTGCCATTCCTCCTTGCAGATCCTCTCCAGTTCTGTCAGGTTGGATGGTAAACGTTGGTGGACAGCCATTTTTAGGTCTCCAGAGATGCTCAATTGGGTTTAAGTCAGGGCTCTGGCTGGGCCATTCAAGAACAGTCACGGAGTTGTTGTGAAGCCACTCCTTCGTTATTTTAGCTGTGTGCTTAGGGTCATTGTCTTGTTGGAAGGTAAACCTTCGGCCCAGTCTGAGGTCCTGAGCACTCTGGAGAAGGTTTTCGTCCAGGATTTCCCTGTACTTGGCCGCATTCATTTACCTCGATTGCAACCAGTCGTCCTGTCCCTGCAGCTCAAAAACACCCCCACAGCATGATGCTGCCACCACCATGCTTCACTGTTGGGACTGTATTGGACAGGTGATGAGCAGTGCCTGGTTTTCTCCACACATACCGCTTAGAAATGAGGCCAAAAAGTTCTATCTTGGTCTCATCAGACCAGAGAATCTTATTTCTCAGCATCTTGGAGTCCTTCAGGTGTTTTTTTAGCAAACTCCATGCAGGCTTTCATGTGTCTTGCACTGAGGAGAGGCTTCCGTCGGGCCACTCTGCCATAAAGCCCCGACTGGTGGAGGGCTGCAGTGATGGTTGACTTTCTACAACTTTCTCCCATCTCCCGACTGCATCTCTGGAGCTCAGCCACAGTGATCTTTGGGTTCTTCTTTACCTCTCTCACCAAGGCTCTTCTCCCCCGATAGCTCAGTTTGGCCGGACGGCCAGCTCTAGGAAGGGTTCTGGTCATCCCAAACATCTTCCATTTAAGGATTATGGAGGCCACTGTGCTCTTAGGAACCTTAAGTGCAGCAGAAATGTTTTTGTAACCTTGGCCAGATCTGTGCCTTGCCACAATTCTGTCTCTGAGCTCTTCAGGCAGTTCCTTTGACCTCATGATTCTCATTTGCTCTGACATGCACTGTGAGCTGTATGGTCTTATATAGACAGGTGTGTGGCTTTCCTAATCAAGTCCAACCAGTATAATCAAACACAGCTGGACTCAAATGAAGGTATAGAACCATCTCAAGGATGATCAGAAGAAATGGAGAGCACCACAGCAGAGTTGAATATATGAGTGTCATAGCAAAGGGTTTGAATACTTAGGGCCATGTGATATTTCAGTTTTTCTTTTTTAATAAATCTGCAAAAATGTCAACAATTCTGTGTTTTTCTGTCAATATGGGGTGCTGTGTGTACATTAATGAGGAAAAAAATGAACTTAAATGATTTTAGCAAATGGCTGCAATATAACAAAGAGTGAAAAATTTAAGGGGGTCTGAATACTTTCCGTACCCACTGTATATAACCATATTATTCATAGTACATTCTACGTTCTGACACTGAAATATGTGGCAGCTAAGTGGAGATCCATTCTGTCTTGATAAAGTTCCCGTCCTATTAAGCTTTATGAAACAGTCACTGACTATTATGACTACTACTAATCTTAAACTATTTAGTGACCAATAGTATATTGGTTACTGTTAGAGGTACTGAGTATTAGAATTAAGATGAGACTTTAGAAAAACGAAGATACAACATACAAGCTGTCAAAACGAAATGCAATGTTTTGTCACTGGTTGGCTTGCAGCACGCACGCCGAGACGTAGGAGTAGCAGAATAAACTGTCATTATTTTGAATATGTAACACTCAGGAGATCACAGAAGAAACATAGGAGAAATAGCAAACCAAATGTAATCCATAAACAAGAACTGAACAAGTACTGAACTGAAACGGGAGAAGCTATACATACATCGCAAATGATACACAGGTGATAATAATATGTAACCGAGGAAACAAACAAGGACATAATCAATAACCAAGGAAACCGAAACTAAACAGTGCAGGGAAACAGGAACTAAAGGAAATTAACCAGAATATCAAAATAAGAGTCCATAACACGGAACATACACCTGACATGTTTGTATTTACTTTTTTGTGTGTGAAATCTGTAAAACATGTTTTCTTGAATTATTTTCATCAGGCCTGTTTGCAAAAAGCTGTTAACACATTGTATTTCTACATTGTGATGTGAAGTGCTCAGATGAACAAATCAGCCATTCTGCCTTTGCATGTGCAAAACTACTTGGCTGTGCTGATGGTTTATGTGATTGACTTTTTTTTTCTGTTTTTTGTATTTGACATTTGTCCATCTCATTGTTGTCATTTTTTTATTCGATGAAAAACGCTAAATGATGTTTCATAGTGATAAACGGCTCCAGACAATGCTTCTATTTGATGTTAGCACAGTTATTTAAATGTTGTCTAGATCTTGACATTTGTATTTTCTCTACTTGTTTCTTAGTATTACAAATCACAACAGTTCTGCGATCTGACTTGATTACTTTAATTGTGTTGTGTTGTGTGCGTTTGTAATGCACAGAGAGAGAACAAAAGCAGTGTTGATTCGGTGATCCTTATCCTTCAGTGGCTTCATATAGTTGAGGTTTAATCATATCTGATTGTTAATACTATATGTTTTACATGTGATTGGTGTGGAAATTACTGGATTTATTCAGTTTCCATTCTGCTTTAAGTTCTACCTGTGAGCAATTATATGAAGAGGTAGCTTTGATAGTAATAAACTACTGGATTTGCTGTGTGCAGAACCGGTACGAAAGAAATTCTGTCTGTCCGTAGGCTATTTTCAGGATATACTGTACGTAGCATTAGAAAACATTCAGTAGACGTTTTTCAAACGTTGCTTGCTGGAGTTGAGGGGCCAGTAGAAGTAGTTTGGGTAAAGTGACCTTATTCTCTGATCATCACTG
This sequence comes from Elopichthys bambusa, assembly GCA_037101425.1. NCBI lineage: Eukaryota > Metazoa > Chordata > Actinopteri > Cypriniformes > Xenocyprididae > Elopichthys > Elopichthys bambusa. Next base: position 21,542,877 of record CM074438.1, read on the forward strand.
CCACCCCCATTTCCCCTGCCCACCTCCATTATCCATGTGCAATATTTCATAAACTATTATAGAAATAACACACCATTCATTTGTCCTGTTTAAAGCAGGTTCAGTACCGCTCTCCGAGTTATATAGAATGTGAGGATTCACACTTTAATTGGGTTAAATTGGAACCAGTTGACTAACAGTATTGTTATGAGGTTACTAAAAGTTATAATTACTATTGACTATTGAATCATATGCTTAAAATAACACTTTTTTAGGCATTTTTAGGAGTGAATCTAGACATTTGAGGATATTGTCAAATAACGAATAGTTAATATATATTGTTTTTGTTTTGTTTTTTTGGGTGGGTGGGTGGGGGGGGTTCCAGTTGTACATAATTTTTGGGACTGACTTTCTTTCTTTGTAAACAAACACATTTTGGTGTATATTCCATAATTACATCTCAAGGTCCTTTGGTCTACATTTTAAATCATTTTTGGTGTCAGTATTGTAGCCAACACTCAGGACCACCATTGCTTTTTAATTTCAGTCAAGACATTCCCTGTTATTAACTTTATGCCTTAACTTTTTTTTAATAAGGTAGGGTTTGTTTGTTTTTTCAACTTTTGCAAACAGAAAGTTTCTTCCTGTGCCACTTTTTGAGAGCTCTGTGGATTTATTTAATTTATTTAAATGTGTGTTCAGCATATTCATCCTTAATTAATTTTGTAAAAGAACAAACAAGCAAACAGTGTACTTCCTATAATCACACCACTACTCCGGTAAAACCATGGTAAATGAGTTTCACTGACTTTCCATCCTGAGAATAGATTTTTTGTTTTCCTCAGTGAAAATTCTGATTCGTGCAATAGCATGTTGGTAAAGGATGATGAGAAATGAATCCAAAATAAATGCTATTTACTATGCAAATATGTACAGTGCTGCATGCTAATGCTTTACCTGCCTCTTACCTGCAACTTAATGGCTTCAAATGGAATTGTGGGCATTACTTGTGCAGGATGGTATTTGAGAGTAATGCAAAACTGCATGCATAATATTCCATTTGCATCATCAGATTAAAGAAACACTATATGGTTTTTGGGAAATAGATGTGTAAAGCGAAGTAAGTTTTCTTTTATAAAATAAATTTGAATGTAAAAGAGTCTTGTGATGTTTTTATTTCTGTTTTGACCCTCAACTCTAATAACATTGAGAATCAGTGGCAGCAAACCTGTGACCAGGATCTCACACTAAAACTGTTTCAGACCTACTTCAGTCAATATTTATAACAGTGTATAATGCAATTAGTAGTGAGTAATCTTATTTTCATAATTTTAATGGTAAAGTTCCCTTTTTAGCCTCCTCACTCTTGGCTAAGATATTGTAGCTTATAGTAGTGCCATCTTCTGGGCTGACTGTGCATGTTCACTACGTTCATTTACAAAAAAACAATCCTCAGTAGACATTGTTTTTTTATTAAGCATTTTTATTCCAGATGCCGTCATTAATGCAAAAGAGTGACTGAAATTTATGGTAAATTCTTCAATTACATCTTTTTCATCAACTTGTGCTGATAATATAATTTGTAATGAAAAATTAAATTAGAAAAAGGAAAAATAGTATTTTTACTTGTGTCCTCCACTATATATATATATATATATATATATATACACAGTACATTTAACTAGTAAAAGTAGCATAAACACATTTATTTTAAGCATAGAATGAAAACATTTAAGAGTCAGAGGTTAGATTACAGGTCGACTGGTTTTGTTGTCCACCCTGTTCTGAATGAGCTTCTGGCTCTTTTGAGGTGCTGGGCTTGACCACTTTCTCACTCTGGGCCCGGTTCTGTTTCTCCCTCTCCAGAGCTTTCTCCATCTCTGTGTAATAATCCAGGGCTTTCCGCACTGGGTCAATGATGTGTTGCTGTTAGAAGGTTACAAGAAAGAGTTAGAAATGTTTGTACTGAGAATACCTATTAAATAACCCAAAGAACTGCATGAAGAAATATTCACATTTATTAAAAGCGTCAGAAATTAATGGCAGCAGACTCAGAGTAAGTGATGTTTGATTATATTTGAATATATTATTCATATAATATATAAATTATCATTATTATTATAATTATATTATCTCAATTTTTTTCTACTAGGCAGCATGTCAGATCTCAACTAATCAAATTGCACGAGTAGAAGAAAATCAAAATCTAAAGTTCTTCTAACTTAAGCCTGAAGTTTATTCATTTATGTGTCCAGTGTTGGAAAAGGTTACTTTTAAAAGTAATGCATTACAGTATTGCATTACTCCCTAAAAAACACTTTTTATGAAAAGTAATGCATTACATTACTTTTGCGTTACTTTTTCTTACCTTGCTTGTTTGTTTTTTAATAACAACTAAAAAGTTCTTTTTTTGGCAAATGTAAAGGCCCTTTCACACCAAAAGTTAGGATCAGGCTAAAGGAAATGCATATTTATGCCTGTACAGTAGAGGGCGCAGCTCAAACAAACCTTTCAGCTGTGCTGGATTAAAGAAGAAAAGGATACAGGAGAAGGAGAAGGAAGTAAGAACACTCTTACTTCTAAATCTAAAGTATTTTTTATTTTTATTTGTATGGTTGAATTCATTAAAGGTCAGCAGCAAAGACATTGGTTAATAAAGTGAGATTAAATACATAAAGTATATTTGTGCAATTTATATATTTAATTATTACAGGTTTACATAAAATTCTGAGATTACATTTCACTGTTTTTATTCATTTTGAGGAATGCTAAATTTTTTGTGCAAGAGAGATGAGTAAATGCATGTTCACATTTAGTCTAGAACTAGAATATCCATCATGTTAACACAGTGCACACAACACCTCACGCACCAACATGCACTTTATTTCTCTCAACATGGGAACAGCAGAGCTGTCAGTCAATAAATATGAAAACAAAGTAACTTGCATTACCTATTTGAAAAAGTAACTTAGATATTTTGTTGTAAATTGAAAAAGTAATGCGTTAATTCACTAGTTACTTGAAAAAAGTAATCTGATTAACTCAAGTTATTTGTAATGCATTTGTAATGCATGTAATGCAAAGTTCTTGTGTGCATCTCAATCAGCTCCCTACTACCATAGTCAGGACACTGACCAAGGAGTCGGCCATTTTAAGGGCTGTCTCAATTGCAAAATCCTGCCAGTGCACTGAAACATTTGCTCCCTAATAAGTCCCACAATGCACCGTGAAAACCAGGGAGCATCGATGCTCACTATGTTTGGTTAACGGAAGTTCTGAAGTGTGGAACATAAATCACGTGAGCCAACTCACTAAATTTAATGACATGCGATAGATGTCACCAGAAATAGAGTCATCAGTGTGCAAATGTGTAGTGAGCCAGGGTCCTTACTGTCCTTACCAGTGCCCAAATTTGTGTACACGACATAGTGATTCATGATCTCAGAAGCTAGGGAGTTGATTGATACACAGCCTAAGTTTGACACCCCTGATTTAAGGCAAGATACCACAGGTGAAAAATTTAAAAAAATTGTATTTATTTGCATACATTTCCAGTACAGAAATTTGAACATTGGTTAAAGCCAGGCTCAAAATTATTTCATTTTGTTGACATACTAGAGTTAAAGGTTTTTAAAGAGAGGATTTTGGATCTCTTTTTATCACACAATGAATCAGAAAATACTGTCTCAACAGTCTCAACTCAGCAATAAATTTTCACCATGTTTTTTGGGGAAAAAATTAAATAAATTAGGTTAATGATACATGAACAAACCCCTCTGTAATAACCTTGACATTATATAAGAAATATAATGCAAGACAAGTGCTATAAGTTTTTTTATTTAGTTTTTTTTTTAGTTTTTTTATGTTTTTGTTCCACTAGTCTGAAAGAAGACGTGTTATGGAAGAAAAATAGCTTGAAATCCCAAAACTGACTATGATTTTTCTTGCCCTAAAAATGTTGATTACCTGATTAACCCTTTAAGTTATGTCACAGTATGTCACAAACATTTTCCTCTGAGATCTTCCTCACCTCCAGACAGGGGAACAGATTAGCCAGTTCAATGAAGAGAGGAAAGAGAACGAAGCGGATGAATCCAGTCTGAGAAGACGGTTTGGTCACTTTGTCTCGATCCATGAACGGGGTGACAGGGAGACCTTCCAACTTCTCCATGTCACTCTGGACAAAGATTTCAGAACTCTTTTTTACATTAGATAACATAAAAACACAAAATACTATCATTTAAAATTAAATTTGTACTGGACCGCTGCCAACATGACACTGGGACATTTAATTATTATTATTATAAGTGCAAAAAAAAAAAAACAGATGTTAGCAATATTTACAGTACCTGATTAAAGAACTCCTGCAGCAGACAGTCCAGCCACGGTTCTGCCACATCCATGGGTCTTGCCTCATTAGAGATGTCGCTTACTTTAATCATGATCATCATCAACTGCAAAAGAAGCAGCCAGACAGGAAATGCCCTAAAGTGGATCATCGTCAACAACAGTCCTACAAGCTAAACACTTATTGCCTCTAAACTAGATTTAAGATAAAACAAATAATTTTCTGAACATATTTTCCTGTTTAAAACTCGCTGAATTAGCATCACCATGACGCTAGGGTGAAATGGGTGGTTGCTAGGGTCTTCTGGGTTGTCCTTACCACATCTCTGTGATCCTTGTTGCTGAAGTCGAACACAGGGAGAATGGCTTTGAACTTGTTGAGGATGTCTGTATGTCTGGTCATATCAGTAGCGAGAATACATCTGCAGTAATAATAAGTAGTTCAGTTTCAACCACGTGTTTGGTTTGATATAAAAATGGTTGTTAGGAATAAAGTTGAATAAATGATATACTTAATTATTCCCTCTCTTATTCTTTTGTAGTGCTCCGTTGACAAGTTTCGGAAAATGTTGCTTTCAGTCTGAAAAAGAATTAATGTTGGCATTTCTTGCACATAGAAAATGTGCATACATACGGCATACTACCGAATTAGTATGCTTTGTATGGTAGCACTACCATTCTGTGCGGTTTGAAGGGCTATAAATTGTTATATATATATATATATGCAAGAAAGAAGAGACCAGTCACAATTAATTGCACAAATGACTGTCAGTTACATTGATGTTTTTTCTTTAAAACAAAAGTAAAATGAATGCTGAACATTAATATCGGTGTAAGTAAAAATGATCAAAGTTTAAATTTACATTTATTCAAAATGTTTATTTAATTGATTGTGATTCATATCTTGAACAAAAGCTTACCTTTTCCAGGATTTCAAAGGCTACAGCGCAGTGGTGATTTTCCAGTGGGGAGATGTCATTGTATCTCAAGGCAAGCTCAGTGCGGGCATTAATCTGAAACAAGACTTTCTGTCAGTTCCATCAGTTTACTGTTTATTACTGCAGCAGAACCTGTGACAACGTCCATCTCACCTGGTAGGCATTGTTGTAGCCGGTGTGATCTAGATCGTGACAGACGGCTGAGGTCAGCATGATGAGGAGGTCAATACTGTCAATCTTGCTTCTGAGATCTGTTAGCCATATCAGCCCATACATCTGACAAACAAATGGACCCAGATATTAGTAGTAAGGATTTTTCTCAGTGGGCCAGTTGACAAAACCCAAAACAATTGTAAAAGGATGGATGGATGACTGACCTTCAACCTTCACCGACCTTCACATGTATGAATTACAACACACAATCATTTTAAATTCTTATGGTTTTAAAAAACAACAATGACCCACTGGACAGAGATTTAATGGACAATTCATGAAAATAGTCCACTGATTCCAGTAAAATTACAATCAACATTTTTGGCAGCATTGGTATGAGTGAAATGATGGCTGTGTGGGGCATGACATTTATTAATCAAGCAGAAGTGGATAATTGGAGTGATTGGAAGAAATCCTGAGGCTGAAGCTGATTGCACACACTCTTACCATCTGAGTGACACAGAAGCAGTGTTTGAAGTTGTGGAAGGGGATGTTATTGTAGTGTCGGTACACTTCATAAAGAAACTGCTGCAGCACGTCCAGCTCAATGTTGAAGGTGGAGATGAAGTCCAGATCTGTGTACATCACCTGGAGCAGCACCATAATCTCAGCATCCTCCCATTGCCTGCAATGGCACAACATTTTTATCTGAGGCTAATTTAAAATGAACAGGTTTCTTTTCCTGTTAACCCCTTAGAAAGAATCATATCTTGTTGTGTTAATCTGAAGCTAAAGCCTGGTTTCAACAAGATCACTTGGAAGACTACTGCATTAATGAACACGGAGCTCCAGCCCTTTGTTCACAAGAAGTGCTTTTGATTTGTAAACCACAAACAGGACCATTGATATTGATATGAGACCCTTCGGGCAGATGAAAGGCCTGACCTCTGCCATGTTCTTTATGCATATTTTAGAAGTGCTGTGCTTTGCTTTACTAACAATTTCCTATTCATATATGACAGGTGCAGGACTTTGATGTGGCTACAGCAACTGTGGAAACTCCATGTTTTCATGTTTTCTTTTTTTCAAAAAGGAAAAGAAAGTATGAAAGTGTGCATTTCTGTCTGCATACTTCACTATATAGGAAACACTTACCAGTTATCAAAGGTTGGTGTTTTAAGATACTGTCTCACCTCTTCAGAAACCTCCAACGAACTAGAGAAAGTAAATCAGGGGCAATTCTTTCATTATTTTTTTTTCTAAAAAAAAAAAAAAAAATGCAATTGCTTATTAAACCCTTGTAAGTGGCAGGAATGTCACCTCATTTGGAGGAACTTTTCCCTGACATGCTCACACTCCTCACGGGTCTTGCGCAGGGTTCTTTTATGGTAGAAAGGGGAAGGCTTGTGGGTGCTTTCCGACATGTCCTTAAACAATCCCAGCCAACTCAGGTGCTCAACACTCTACAGAGAAAGACATTATTTGTGACCCTGGACCACAAAACCAGTCATAAGGGTACATTTTTGAAAGATTAATGTATGGTTTGTTAGGATAGGACAATATTTGGTCGAGATACAACTAGCTGAAAATCTGGAATCTGAGGGTGCAAAAAAATAAATAAAAAAAATCTAAATATTGAGAAAATTGCCTTTGTCTAAATGAAGTCCACTCACAAAAATACATTTTTTTAAATATATTTACAGTAGGAAATTTACAAAAATATCTTCATGGAACATGATATTTACTTAATATCCTAATGATTTTTGGCATAAAAGAAAAATCGATAATTTTGACCCTTACAATGTATTGTTGGCTATTGCTACAAATAGATCAATGAGACTTATGACTGGTTTTGTGGTCCAGGGTCACATTTTATACTTGAAAAACTTTATTTAATATAGAGAGATTAAAATCTTTAATTTCAAAAGAAAGAAAAGAAAAAAAGAAAACACACTATAGATAGACAGATAGATTGATTGATTGATACCTCCAGTTTCTCTCTGAATGACTCCACCTGTCTCTTCATCTCATACACAATGGCAGGAGTCTCTGCTGCTTCAGCTAGAATTCTTTTCTCCAGGCTCTGTAACCTGTTTAAAAGTAAAATTTTAAAACCAAATTATGCTGTGAAATAATAATTTTCTACAAATATTTTTGTTGGAGTTTTTAATTTTATTGTATTTTGGAGTAAAATAAGCGCCAAAGTCTGTGGCACATTTAAATGTTTTCATCAACTTCAAGTCCCGCCCTCTCGCCAAAACCCCACCTCTAAAGACATGCCAGTCAAACTGATGTCATACCAAATGCGCAAAATGATTGACAGGCAGATGACATTTCTGATTGGCTAGTTTTCTGATGGCTAAGGCACTGGCCACTCTCATCCTGACTCTTTTGCTGCTGTCACAGACAGGTGTGATTTCAGTGATAGATAGTATATTTTATCCCTGCGTGCTGTTTTAAGGCACCGTTACTGATTATCACTAAACAAATTAACTTTTGAATACTATAAGTTAACTGATACACCAAAATGTGCATTTTAAATACATCCCAACCTTACCTTTTCTCCATAGAAGAGAGGTCAAATCCCAGAGCAACGGCCAGCTCTGAACCTAAAAGAGAATGTTCAACATGATCCTAATATAGTGGTTATATGTGACCTTGAAAATTATGTTTATTCATACGTTTATATTTTACAATACAATTTATGATGGAGAATACCTAACAGCTCACTGTTGCAGTCTGCAGCAACCACTTCCAGCTTATAGCAGGAGTGAGGACTGTTGGGGGCCAGCTGAGGGGAAATATTAATGATACTGCCTTTAGTATTATAGAGTTTTAAGATGTCATGAGGTCCTGCTTCAGCTGCAGCTCGGAAAAGATCTGTGATGACACACACAAACATTTATTAATAATGTTGCAGATGTACTTCATCATCATATTTCTCCTCTTCATGAATGAAGTACAATGGAAATTTCCTCAAGTCATGTAATTAATGCACTTGAATATTGGTAGCTTAATATTGAAAATGCCATATGTTTCCTTTAGGGCACTGCTTTGGCACTTGAAGACTGACGGACTGTCAGCACCACCTGTGACTCAAGCTGTCTAACTGAAGTATGATGGTTTATTTGTTTGAGTCGAAATCTGTAACGACAAATTCACCCATGCACAAATATGGAAGATATATAAAATTTGAATTAAGGCTCTCATAGGTCTCTAGAGAACTGGATTTTTATATTTAAAAAAAGTTAGATTAAACAATAATATCATCCTCTGAACATCTCTTATGTTGTATTAGCTTTCCAGGTCGACAGAACAGCTCTTCATATGAGCTCGCTGTAATTGAGAGGACCTGATTAAAGAACCCTGGCTGTTGTCAGTGCCCTTCAGAATGAGAACAGTCCTCAAGGATGTTTTTCACCACAATAAAGATTAATGAGGACAGAGAGCCAATTTGGTCATAACAAAATCTTATTTTCTAGAAATCCTATTTGATGTTGATGCATGAACTAAAGCTGCTGTCAAAGAGCGAGACTACTTTTACAATCGGCTTTTTTAAATCTGATAATCTATATAAATATAATATGCATTATATAATGATTTAATTTATATATTGAATAATTTACATTAATTTATTTTTAATAAATGTAATTTTATTATTATTGGTTAAGCAGTTTAAAATTCATCTGATTTCAATACACTACAATATATTTGACTCATGAGCATTATATTTCACCGCGTGCCTTGAAGTAGCTTACAGCACACCAAAAACTTGCCATTTTATAGTTTAAATAAGTAGGCCTATAAAGTTCCAGTCAGACTAAAAGAAATAGATCATGTGAGACAATCCTTACCTTTAACATCTTGTGCAGGACAGTCAATGGGAAACTCGGCTTGTTCTGGTCTTCCATTCACAGTAAAATAGATGATTTTAGTTGCCATGTTAGGTGATGCTCTGCTGAACTCACCGTTACTGAAAGAAATGTGTAAAGTGTGACATCAGAGATTCAGCCTATCATTCATTTAAAACCCCGCCCCCTTTTACAACATCTCTCTCCAACCCCTTCATCCTCAACACTGCTTGTATTTATACATGTCCTGAAAGATATTAATTCTGAATATTACGTCTGATATTTTTAATGTATTTAAAATGCTAAATGTTTGTTTAATTAATCTAAGTGTGTTTATTTTTTATTAGTATTAATAATATTATTTTTCTTTCACATTTAAAATAATAGAAATGGCTTAAAATTACGATAATTTAAATATAACATGCCATTTTTTCAGTTGATCATCCACTGTGTGTTCAAATGGCTAGTTCAAATCCCTTTAATAGCTGTTGGGTAAACAAGTAAAACAAGAGTCAATTATATAATGAAGTTTTTTATATTATTTAGTATTTTAATTTAAGTAGGTGATAATATTTATTAAAACATAAAAACTATAAAATAACAAAATATGTAATCGATGTATACTATAAGAACAATGGGAGAGGAGGAATGAATGAGTAATATATGGTTTTAAAAACGTTGTAGATATAGTGGACTTTTATTTTGTATTTGTAATCTGACTTTTATTGTGAAGTTTCCTGAACGAACGAAGCAGTTTCCTGAAAGAAGCGCAGCGTGGTTTTAGGAGAGGTAGTACGACATTAGGTCCAAAACGTATAAACATCAATCTTTAGTTAAACATGACAGAAAGCACATCTTCAGGGAAGTCGGCGAAAAAGCTGCTGGCTCTGAATCCAAAGGAAGACGCAGAGTTTCAGAAGAAGGTCCAGCAAGTGAAAAAACGTCCTCAAACGGTATGATGCGTGACCATGTGGCTTGAGTGTGGCCTGACAATCATTTAGCTTCAAGTTGCCTTAAGTCTTTAAGCTACAATTTTGTTTGACGTACTTGTGTTTAGTTGACTTATGCATTGAATGTGATATTAATTATCATCCTTTCCCCTCAGGGTCAGTCACTTTGTCCAGGAGTACTGTATGTTGCTCATCTTCCACGAGGATTGTGTGAGCCTCAGTTGAAATCTTACTTTGAGCAGTTTGGGAAAGTCTCACGATTAAGACTTTCCAGGAGTAAAAAGGTATGACGTGTTTGTAATTGTAGTGAACGTGTTTTACAATCCAGTTGGTTGGAGCATAATATTTAGAATCCTGTCAATTTATAAAGAGGTTAACTTGAAGGAAGTGGCTGAATAAAAATCCTAAAGCAATTCTAATGGAATTTCTATAATTTGAAACAAACCTGAAAGAGTTCTAGTAAGAATCCTATAAAGAAAGCTATAAGATCATCTTGGATGAGTACTGTTAATCCGATAAGGTCCTATCTAATTCTAAGAAGAATCTTGTTTTATCCCATTGGGTCTGCTTCCAAATAGTCATAAAATTCCATTAGAATTCCTTGTCTGTACATTTAATTTATCTGCTTTAATTTATCTATTTAACAAAACTGATAAATAATGGCTCAATCTGAAAATTACCTTTGGCATTTGTTGCCTTGGGTAAGATAATTGTGCCGACAGTAATCTTGGTGCATTTAGCTTATTGCCAACTCCATGTTGTTCAGTTGTGCAATGAAACCCATGTGCCAACACTATAAACACTCAATAGTCAAACTAATAAATAATGCTTTGTTTTTAAGATTTTAATGTCATCTTTCACAGACCGGAGGGGTCAAAGGCTATGGATTTGTGGAGTTTGAGTGTGACGAGGTGGCTAAAATTGTTGCAGAGACAATGAACAACTACCTTATGGGAGAACGGCTCATAAAGTGTGAGTTGAATGATTTGAAAGATTTTGCATGGATATATTTTTACATAGTATGTTGTGTAAACATTACTTTTTGTCCTGTTCAGGTCATGTGATGCCACCCGAGAAGGTCCATGAAAAGCTCTTTGTTGGCTCCAAGCGTGTCTTTAAGAAGCCAAAGCAGCCTGCAGTTGCCCGGTATAACAAAAAACATGATGATCTGAATAAACTTGGCACAAAGCTTTTAAGTAAAGAGTCTAAGCTACGCAAAAGACTGGCAGCAAAGGGCATTGACTACGATTTCCCAGGATTTGTAAGTACAATTTTTTTTTATTTTTTTTTAATCAGAACTTTTAAGATGATTTATTCTATTTTGTTTTGTGTGACCATGTTGTCTCTTTCTGCAGGCATCTCAGATTCCTGTAAAGAAGGCTCAATCAGAAGCAGATGTTTCGGTATGCAGTGAGGTAAGTTAAAGTATTTTATTTATGCTTTCTGCACTCATTTTGTGTGCATAATCTTGGCACAGACTGAAAATTACCTCAGTTATAACCATTGACTGCAGTGAGATAACTGTGCCAACAGAAAATGGTACATTTTAAGCTTATTGTCAGTCATTGTGACTCTCAATGAAACCCATGTGCCAACAGTTACTGTAGAAAATGACTAAGATATGTAATCTTACACTATTAGTGTTTAAAGACCATTTATTTGCATTTAGGATGTTACTCCAGTGTGCACCCCATCAGTTCTGGAGAAGAGGAAGTCGATCAGAGTTGAGGAGGATGATAATGATGACGAAATAATCATCAAAGCCAAAACAGTCCCAGAAGACAGTGAAGATGTGGAACATAGCGAGGAAGAGTCTGATGAAGAGGATGAATGTGAGGAGGAGCAAACCGCTTAATAAAAACTTCTATCCCTGTTTTTAGAAGGGACACTGGACTCAATTTCAGAGCCATTTGTATGTGATAAGTTCTCAGTCCTCCCCTATGGTTGGAGAAGAGGACCAAACACATTATCCTCATTATCAGCGATCTGTTGATTTGAGGTGTTTTATGCAATGTTGTACCTGTGACCTTTATGGGTACAATGTTGTCTCCCAGAAATTTCTAAAATCATATTTACTGTGCAGTACACAAGATGTGTAGTGTTACTTGGAAAATTAAATGGCAGGATGGATATCATTGTATTTCTGACACATTTTGTATGATCTATTCTGTCCAGTACTATCTTCAGTCATGTAGCTTTGCAACATTAAAATATCCTTAAACCATTAAAGGTCGATCAAATATTTTTTAAATGCTTTTTAAAGCATTTATGACTAAACAATGGTTTGTGTGTAAATTGTTGCTGTGAAGATTCTTAAAAGAAAAAAGAAAACATCAATAAAAATGCATTTCTCGAAATAACCACTAGATGGAGCCAGGAATCGTTTCCATTGTCTTGTTTGGTTTAATGTTATGGCAAGCCGTTTTAACATGTTTCTTAATGTACTAATATGCTTGCGTTATTAGTACGTAGTAACTTATCAATTAATCTATTTCAAGACGAACTGTCCATTAGATACTATTAAGTAACGACTAGCATCTATCAGAAGTAGTCTGAAGAACTTGTGTATTCTGTTTTTAATGGCCAATGACAAATTGCGATTCCCCCCTTCTCTCAATTGTGTTGTCTGTGTATATATAATCTATATAAATTGATTAAAGATTAGTTCAATCTTATTAGAAAGATTTAAAAATGTTACCAAAAACATTAATTTCTAATACCTAGTGTTAACTATATGGAAAAACAGAAAGGTGCTTGTTGCTATAAGAAGAATACTTACTAGCAATTAAAAAAAATACATAGGCTACCAGTAATAAATATAAGGAGTCAATGTTAAATTGGCCTGCCATAAAGGTTCATTGTTTTAGCTACAACAAGGAAAATGACCATGTGGCTGCGAGACAGAAAGAAACCAGAGGATTTCTAATAAGCGGATGTAAATAAAATATCTGTTGGTCACTGTGTAGATAAACACTCAAAAAAATAAGTGCAAAAATCGCTAATTACAAAGGTAAAGGTGCTTATAGAGAAATGACTCGCATACTGTATACATACATACATACATACATTTTTAAACAATTGCTAGTATTCATAGTGGCATAAAAAGAAACATATTTGTCATGATAAAACGTTAGTATCAAATCTGTAAGCTGATTTACATTAAATCGGCAATAGAACAGAGGTGTTTGGCGCATGCGCATTCCGGCTCCATCATTGTGTCTACAGGAGCAGCACCAGAGAGACAAGCCTCGTTTACCTTTAGTAAACCAACCCGTGTCATTTCACACAGAAACCACCGCTATATTCGGCAGAGTGAGTATATAACCTATTATTTCAACCAAGCTTGTCGTTTACATGTACCGGTTTGGTATAAATCGCCGGAGTTTTCACAGTTTATTCGGTCGGCTAGTAAGAGCTAGCATAACCGGCTAGATGATCAATGAAAAAGAAACAAATTCATCCAGATATGATCTGAAAACACTTGATAATTAAATACTAATTCAGATTTCATAAAAAGGGTGTTGATATTTGAATTGTTAACGTATATAAAAGACAATAACCTATTTTAAAGCCTGGACTTGGGAGTAAAGCATCTCATTTAGGGTGAATGACAGATACTATATGAGCATCAATTTATTTACTTTGATGCTCATGTATGATCTGTCATTCAGTCATTCACTATTGAGCCTACATGTTTTGATTTTGATTTTTTTCCCCCTTTATGTAGTATATCAGTTCTGTTGTATATACAAGGTCATTTTGCTTTGAATTATAGTCACGTTTTCACCAAATACTGGTGAGTACTGCTGTAATTTTATAGTAAGTTCAGCTTGTGTCCAGCAGGGTTAGTTAATTGACTAGTCATCCAGTTTTAAAACAGACTGACATGTTACTGTAACAATAAAGAAATGAATTAAGCTGTAATCAAATGCCTGCGATGTATGTTAAATACCTGCGAGGCACAGGTAAATCATGCTTGACATCGAGTTATAATGCAGTGTGTGTGTGTGTGTTTTACATTAAGGTGACATCACTGATGACTCAAAGATGAACTTCTGTGTGCTGATTTTGATCTATGGAGAATTAGGAGACGTAGAAAAGTCTCCTCCCACCATTGTGTAGCTTAGATACATGAAGCACAGGCACGGACTTGTAATGTAAACTAAGAAAAAACAAATATGCTTGTGACAGTGAAGACCAAATGTCTGAGACCCCATTGTTACAAAAATTAAAGAAAAAAATGTTAAAAAAAAAAATATATATATTTTGTATTGTTCTGTATTTAGTCTTGAGTGAAATTTGAATTTAAATTTTTTATTTGTTTACATTTGTTTATATTTGTCTGATAAGTTGCAGGAGCTAGTTTGTGCAAAACATTAATTTACTTTTTTATTTTATTTTATTTATTATTATTATTATTAGCATTATTTGAAATCCTAAAACTGGAATTTTAAGTCTCAGATTTTCATTTTGGACTGCACTGTACTGATCAGATTGCCTCAGTGACCACCAGTACATTCATCATTTTCAGTGTTCTGCCCTGATCAATGGACAGTACATTTTTTTTGCTCATTTTATGAAGTCTTTCAGAAAAATTGGAGTCCTGCGAGCATCAGGTAATCTACTTAACAGAGTAATACACTTTGCTGTGACCGACTGTGATTGCAGCGAGATTATTCCCATCATGCAGTATCCTAGTGATGGCATTACTTCTGTTGTAGTGGTGTGTAACACAAAGCTTTATGTTACCTAGTAGTTTCCAGTAGTTTGCTCAGTGTAGTATAATTTTACAGAATATTTACAAATTCTTTAATTTATTGTGCTTTAACTTTTTTTTGCATTAACTTATAAAATATAAAAATTTAATAGGAATCTGCGTGGTTGGAAGTTGAGTGTGAAAAATTTCATTCAAGCTGTTCAAGCTGACCAACAAAAAGGTGCTCAACTTGAAAGTGATTTTGGTGTGAGCTGTGCTTTATACGCTGCTACTAGAGCTGCACAATGCTGAATAAATTGAGAATCACATTTTTTTTTGTTTCAAATAGAGATTGTGATTCTCTCATGATTCTGAACAGACAACTAAACAAAATAAACATGTAATTTACTAGAGGTTCTTACAAAATGTTAATTGCTGCAGTCAATTTAATTAATTTGAATGAATTATTTTTAAAAATTGGGTTGAATGAATGATTCAGCGACTCACTCATAAATATAATTTATTGTTCCATTACTGGGTGAAACCTGGGTGTTTTTGAATGAATCTCATGAATGAATGATTCAATGACAAATACATTTTTTAACAGTCACTTGTCGCCACCTAGTGGTGTAACAGTGTAAACGATACAATTGTTATTTGAAGCACAGTGTTACTTTCAAAAGGGGATTTACTCTATTTTGTTTGCTTCTGTAGACATCAGTGTTTATATCTAAAATATAAACTTTGATTCTAGTACTTCTGTTATAAATATTTGTAACACAGAAATAATGATACTGTGTAGTTGAAAAGACTGTTTGTGAAGCTGTTTCATACTTATACATGATAAAGGCTTTCTCTGGGCCAGCGGTAGCGCCAACACAGATTTTAATGTTCCAGATTGCAATCTTTTAATGTCTAATCATGCAGCTCTAATTGCTACGCTATTGACAATAGACAACTTTTGCCCACAAAAATTTGCTTAAATTTTGCTAATGTGTCTGCACCTTTACTTGCATAAGCTATTGTATGGCTTTGAATATAGTACTCAAATTGTATGGATTAATGTTGTGGTGCTATTATGGTATCCTTTTTGTAAATCATAAAGTAAATTGGTTTGAAATGGCATAAGGATGAATTAATGACAGTTTTAATTTTGGGGTGAACTATCCCTTTAACCCAAGTAGAATTCCTCTCTTGCTGTATCACACAAAGCTGTGCAGCTATTGCGTGGTCAGCAAATAAATAGTTAAGAGAATGCAATCCGGACTTTGAGTTATGTCATCACCATCAAAGTTTTTTTTTTTTTGCTTTTCTCATAAGTGGCTGCTGATCTGAGCTGACAAAAATGCAGGTCTTGCCGCACTGGCATTTGATATCCAAAGGTGGTACTTGACTAATAGCTCTCTTTTCTCATCCTGAGCAGGGAGGACCTCTGAATTATGAAGCAATGCTCCGCCGGACCCTCTCTCTCCTGCTCTAGTTACCAGAACTCCTGCTGCTGTCACCGCAACCGTGATCGCTTTTGCCTCTGCTAGTGGTTTGGCTGCCTTCTAAAAGGACAAAAAGGAGAATTCACAGTCCTCATCAGCTGTTGTCTAGTCACATATGGTGCATCGTTTGCATTCCCGAGTCGACATCCCTACCGCTCAGCTTCTTGCCAGCCTGTGGCACTCATAGGATTCATCAACACGGGATATTAATAAGCGTGTGCTCTTGTTTTGCCTTGATTGCACACGCTAAAGGCCTTTTTTTTTTTTTTTTTTTTTTCCTTCCGTTTTTCCTCTCCACTGCCACACGGGTGGTGGCAGGACATCGAAAGCCATGGAACCCAATATGGAGTACTGTCTGACCCAGGTGCTACAGAAGGATGTGGCCCGCAGGTTGCAGATGGGTCCAGAGCTCATCGACTACATCACAGATTCAGACAAGTGTCATGACCTGGAGAGTGACCAGACTGCGCTAGATAAAATGGTGGATGGTATCGCCACATCTTGGGTTAACTCTAGCAACTTCAAGGTAAAGGCTTTTTAGATAATTTAGATGCTTAACTGTAATTGTCTGCCGGTTTTATTGACTTTTTGAGACTGTAAATGGTGCAGGGTGGTGCTTCAACTGGACTGGGTGTTATGGGTTATAAAACAAGGGCTTTTCTTTTGGAATTCTCCTTCAGGCAGTTGTCTGGCATAGAATTGAGGGGTTGAATCGATCCCTTGAGCGAAACAGAGCAGGCTTTTGAGGTCACTGGAACATTTAGAGGCCTTCATGTTGACATATTCCAAGATCAGACACAATGAGAGACTTCACTTTGTGTCCACGTCTTTGGATGATGATTTTTTGTTCAATTTGTTCAATTTGTTCAACCAGAAATGAAAATTCGGTCATCATTTGCTCACCCTCATGTCGTTCCGAACTGGTATGACTTTCTTCTGTTGAACACAGAATAAGTTTTGGAAAATGTTTTCCATGTAGTCACAGCTAATGCAAAAAAAGAGTTCTTAATAGAAGAAAGGAAGTCCTTTTTGTTTGAAATGATGATGAGGAAAGTTAAATTTTGGGTGAACTAGCCCTATAAAGGTGTAGATGGCAGTCTTATCTTTCATAATCATTTTGTTATGGTCTTTTTTTTTTTCTTTTTCTTTTTTGTTACCAGAATTTAGGCTGACCTTAATGTTGCTATTATTATTTTTATACATGATTATTTATGCAATAGGTGTCTTATATTGAATGCTGTGTACAGCAGACGTTTAAGAAGGCTGATGGCTTATACTCTATTACTGGTTTCATGATCAAGAATATCAAACTCTAACAAAGGCAATTAATAGAGATAGTGTTTCATGGGAATCATGCCAAAAATTATCTTAAGAAGCAACTAGGAGAGATTTGTATTTCAAATCTTTCACCTTGACCTTCTAGCATTGCAGTGCTGAGTTAGAGCCGCCCATCTGTTTTTTGTTTTGCGTAGGTTTTGTTGAATGTGGTATATTATTTTGACAGTGTTCAGAGCCTGTTTATCTTTGATGTCACTTCCTCGAGCAGCTTGTAAACATAGAGTAGCAATTATTTCAAGCAGTTAGCATCATGAAGTGCAGCTCTGCTACTTTTTGTATTTATTTCAATGCTGTGACATCATGCATGTAGTGTGAATTCTGAGGCTCAGTGTTTTGCACTCACATGATTTGAGCATTAGATTGAGGGATACTGGGAGCACATTTTTCATAAACAACCTCATTTGAACTCTCTTCTTCTTGAACTCATGTTTCAGCCAGTTGCTGTGTGATACTATAAATGGATAATATTTCATAACAGCCATTAGGACTGGTGATAGTTAAAATGATAGTTTATCAGCCTTTTGATGTAATTCAATTCAGTAATGTATTTTCTTAATACTTTTCCCCACCCAAACAAAGAAGCCATCATTTAACCACACAGATACTGTAGATTCAAAATTTTAATGTGTGAATTAAAAGAAAAACCCAGTTACAAGTAATCAGTTTTTTCACTAATTTGATGCTGTAAGCATTTTATTTATATATACACCAACATAAAACAGAGTAATAAATTGCAGTATTTATTTGCATATATATTTAACAAAAATCTGATACACTAAGCTTTGTAGTGGTGATGCAAATTAATTGCTGAATCCATTTTGAATGGATTCATTGAAGCTGTTTGAACTGATTAGTAATGAATGAAGCATATCAAACTCCATTTAGCTAGTCAGATTTCAATCAGAGATGCTATTAAAACATGTCTTTCATGTCATAAGACAAAGAAGGATTGCACAAAGTGTTATAGTAACTTAAATGCCTAATAAAAAGCTTATTAAAAATCATTGCAGTATTCACAATGTTGCTTCGTTTTATATTGTGAGTCAGCAAAATCATTGTGAATATTTTGTGATTGTTTGATGTATATCGCCCCGGCCCTAATAGATTTCTTAGTAATGCAATCAATGTCAGATTTTGTGGGATGTCAGTAACTACTCAGTTGCAACTGCCTGAGAACAAATGATTTAGCTCACATTGCATTTTATTCACAAGCACCAGCCTTGACGGAGACAGCAATTGATGTTGAGAGTAATGTGGAAAGTATTTGGGCAGGGTTTGGGTGAGGTTGGCCCTTCATGTGAGATGTGTCCGTATCAGAAAATAGTTTGTTCTTTGAAGTAATGCTGACTCGGTTACTTTACAAGCTTTACAGTGCTTGACAGCTATGGTTTTGTCATCTTGTAGGTTGTTGTAAAATAGAATTGATTACCTGACTCATCCAAAAGTTGTGTGTTAAAGTTTTTTTTTAGTTCATGACTTTGTGGTTTGTACACTGCAATGGAAAAGGTTTTGTCCTGTTGGTTGTGGTAATTCGTTCTGATAACCCCTTTCTGGGTAACCAGAATTAAAAGCTTTTGTGGTTATCTCTATTCTAATGGTGTTCTTGTACAGCTTAAAACTGATTAATAAAGGCTTTAGTGCTTTATCAAAGAGTAAATCATGTGCTGACATGTTTGCACCACAATGCTGTTTAAATGATTGTTAATGCAGCCTAGACTTTCAGTCCAAAAGCTGAACCTGTTTAGCCAGTAAAAGACAAAACATTTTCTTATTATGCATGATCTAGTTGAATTTGTTTTGGCAAAATGTAGCACCAAGCCTCTAGATATTGCCTATAAACTATAAACAAAGTCCCTTTAAGACAAGGCATTTCACTCGGCGGCCATCTTTGAAACGCATCAACTGTCTCATAAATTTTGTTTCTAAATGCTTGAATCATGACAAAAAACGGTATTTTCAAGGCTAGATCAAGCGAATGCGCAATCCTAAATCTGTGTCTCCTGTGTCTCATTTCGGAGGCGCGCGTCTGATCGTTTCTATAGGAACCAGAGCTTCTAACAGCCGCTGCAGTGACGCAATGACTTTACCAATCGGCGATTGGCTCTTATTTAGAAGGCGGGACTTATTCCGCCACATTACGCATCTTGTGTTATTCTATAGTCTTTGCTATAAATCATCTATTCATTGTCTATTCATCGAAACCCAAGCTTCCTGCCTCTGCCCAGGTTTTTTTTTTTTTTTTAGTTAATTTTTTTACTGTGGTGTAATGAAAGCCATTCTGTACCAGGTGCTGGACAAAATTCAGCATTTTGTAATTCGCTTTCAGTTCATGATGAATTTGCATTGAATTTGCCACACCCTACAGAATTGGAATTGACAGGAAGAGGAATTGATTCTATTGCAACTAAAAGAGGGATATAATTAGTCCATAACAAGTTTAATCATTAATGTTGACTAATTATGCCTATTTGTTCTGTAATATGTGGAATATATTATATTATACATGCAGTCATCAAAACAGATTTTGATTTTGCCATATAGCATCACAAAATGTTTTCAGATTAATATTTGAATGTTGATTATGTGATATTGAGGTAAATCCATACAAGTGTACCAGTAGTACACTTTTATAAAAACAATTGCATAATTCCTTAATTCTCTGCTGGTTTTTCTGTACTGGTTAGTGATATGTAATAGGCAGTTCAGAATTATTGTCAAAATGAATGTGTGTATGACATATTTATGATTAAATCATACTGAAAAATGAAATTTGTTGTAATAAACTTTCTTTCTAAGCTTTGAATTTCTTTCCATTTTAATTCTACTTAAATTTGAATATCTGCATCTATACGTATGCTTCAAACTCAATTCAAATTCAGGCATTCTCACATAAACTGAATGGCATTTTTTGTCATGCTGTTGCTGTAAGCCCTTTCAACCACTCTTGACTTCATAATAGTGGGGGGTAGATATGACTTTCATAGAAAGCAACTGCTGTGTATGGCACCTCCCTTTAACCATTGTTAAGTGTTTTGTTTTGCTTCCATAGTTAAACAAAAACATTTAATATTTTTCTGTATTTTCTGTTCTCCATATTCCCAAAAATAAATTCATGTGGCACTGAGCACAATCTTTTTGGCAATAGCCGCTATCACTGGCGCAATTGCTAATTCACTTTCAGATGGTTTATTATGGTTTTATATATTTACCTGTAAAGGCCTCTCAACGGTTCTTTTATTTCACAATTAATGCTACAGATCTAAGTTTTAAGTTGGATAAAACAATTGTGTGGTATAAAATTAGACTAATCCTTAGGAAATTGACGTTTACTTCATACTCATGCCTGTAAAGCAACCACCTATTTCCCAGAAGCATCATGAGCCTAAGCTGATCAAAGAGACCATTGGTGCTAATAGTTTCTATGAGCGACTTAGGCTTATTATGCTTTTGGGAAATGCAGCCCTGGTCTTATTGTGAACGATGCACATTATTCCAAAGGAAAACTATAGAAAACACTTTTCCTGATCTAATCAATTCCCAACTGATAAAATGAAGTCTCAGTCCCACCCTACATTCTTTCTCATTCAGTATCCCCTTTCATTCTGAAATGTCACATTATGGAAACAGAATAGGTTGTAAGTAACTTTTGTGCCACTAGCAACACCAAACAAAACCTCAAATCTAATGGGTTAGAAATCACCACTTTTTGGGAAGTCATCCTGCCACTGGATTACTTACAGTTGTCTCTGCACAGTAAATATGAATAAGAGAAACTTATTAAAATTTCTTTAAAATTTAATAAACTGACAGAAAATCACTGCACTAGCAATGGCATTTTTCCACAATGTTCATGTTAGTTAAACATTTATCAGCATCATGCCTTGTTTTGAAGCGCTGTAGTGGAGAATGTTGTTGTCGTCATTTGAGCAAGGCTCAAAGTTTAGTAGGCCGCATAACCTCTTGTAACGGTTGTTTAGTCAGCGTGCGCTGGAATGTTGAGTTGAAGTCATCCTATATTTGGTTGGTGGACCCTGCACATTGTGTCATCATGCTTCGGCATGTGCAAGAATGAATTCAGGAACAATCTGACATTAAACAACAATTAAATGGTGTTAAAATGTTTTTGCATGCGATTATGAAACAATTTTATTTTTATCGTTTGCATGTTTCTGCTTGAACATTTGGATTTTTTTGTAACATTTTTTTGTTGCTCATAAATAGTGATTGACTGATACGTGGCAAGGTCAATAATATTTGACCATTTTGAGATTATCGGCATTGTTAATGAATTTTGATAAATTATTGTGCTAGATAACACTACCATTCAAATGTTTGGGGTCAGTAAGATTTTTAGTTCTTTTGAACTTATATTAAAAAGGATCAAGGTTTCAGCACAGCTGTTTTCAGCATTGATAATTAAAAATTGTTTCTTGATCTTGATTTCTGATGGGTCATGTGACACTAGACTGGATTAATTTGCAGACCTTAAAGGGATGATTGACCCACAAAAAAAGAAAATTCTGTCTTTTACTCACCCTCATGTCTTTTTTTGGATGATCTATCCCTTTTAATTTGTATTATATCTACCTTATAATCACCATCAGCCCCTCTGCTCTTTAGGTATTGCTATTGGCATCAGTCATTAAAATCCCATATTTTTTGAACACTAAACATAATAATAAAAGCATAACGCTGCTTTTTAATACATAGTTAGAAGTGAAGTTCAGCAGTACTCTTCAACTGAATTTCAGTTTATTTAAATAGCAGTACATCCATCGGCTGATCATCTCTTCACCTGTTCATCATGGGTTTTCCCCTCTCTTTTTTCATGCTTTTTCTGTTCTGTCAGTATGCATTATTCAAGCTCTCATATTCTCTGCCTCTCTGTCTCCTCACCTTACTT
Source organism: Elopichthys bambusa (assembly GCA_037101425.1). Classification (NCBI taxonomy): domain Eukaryota; kingdom Metazoa; phylum Chordata; class Actinopteri; order Cypriniformes; family Xenocyprididae; genus Elopichthys; species Elopichthys bambusa. The sequence continues at coordinate 21,565,522 of CM074438.1, forward strand.
CATCGCTCCACCCTCACTTTTTGAACACACCAGCACTGCCGGATCTTCAGTCTTCAGCTGTGTTGTTCCTGCATGCGAGGGCCCCCTCCCTGACTGCAGTGTGATGACTTGTACGTGTGCACTGTGTGCCTGTAGCTGAACTGTGTGTGATGTGCACAAAGCCAGGCTGGCGGCAGGAGAGCGCCATGATGGTGTTGACGCACAGGGTGATGGGATACTGGCGTACAGTGGGGGAATGATTGCATGCTGTGAGCGGCTGCTGTAGCCTGTCTCTCTTAAGCTACTAAAGCTTCCGGAAGATGAGACTCTGATTTAGTTGGCAACGTTCCACCTCTGTCTCTCTGCCCAGCTGTTGCCCTCTCTTCTCCTCTCTCCTTAGACTCCCACAGATTTTAACCTCTCAAATATTTATTGCTAAAATCATCAGTTTAGTACATTACTTGCCTTTGGCCTTTACTTGCATTAATGCACATCTTCTACCATGTGCATTATTGTCAAGGTCTAAATGAACTATCTTTCATAATTGCCAGTAGATAAGAAGAATTTATCAAATTTACTGACCATAATTATTTCTTAGCATTCATGAAAATGTAGTTTGTTTTCTTAAACATTTCAGTCAAATGCCTTCTTCAGACATGAACCTGTTGATTTAAACATGGTAAATGAATAAAGATTTGCAAGTTATGACAATGGTGCAGGACTTTTTCTGTCTGTTCTAGCATTAAAGGGTTAGTCCACCCAAAAATGAAAATTCTGTCATTAATTACTCACCCTCATGTCATTCCACACCTGTAAGACCTTTGTTCATCTTCAGAACACAAATTAAGATATTTTGATAAAATCCGATGACTCAGTAAGGCCTGCATCGCCAGCAATAACACTCCTTTTTAATGCCCAGAAAGCTACTAAAGACACATTTAAAACAGTTCATGTGACTACAGTGATTCAACTTTAATATTATAAAACGACGATTTTTATTTTTATATAACAAAATAACGACTTTATTCCACAATATCTAGTGCTGGGCGATTACAAAACACTGCTTCATGAAGCTTCAAAGCTTTATGAATCATTTGTTTCGAATCAGTGGTTCAAAGCACCAAAATCATGATTCCAGTAAACAAGGCTTTGTTACGTTATAAGTGTTTTGAAACTTTAATAGTTCACATGACTTTAGCAGTTTAATTCACGCTCCGAACCACTGATTCGAAACAAAAGATTCATAAAGCTTTTAAGCTTCATGAAGCAGTGTTTTGAAATCGCCCATCACTAGATATTGTTGAATAAAGTCTTTATTTTGTTGTTTTTGGTGCACAAAAAGTATTCTCGTCGCTTCATAACATTAAGGTTGAACCACTGTAGTCACATGAACTCTTTTAAATATGTTTTTAGTAGCTTTTTGGGCATTGAAAAAGAGTGTTATTGCTGGCAATGCAAGCCTCACTGAGCCATCGAATTTTATCAAAAATATCTTAATTTGTGTTCCGTAGATGAACGAAGGTCTTACAGGTGTGGAACGACATGAGGGTGAGTAATTTTTGGGTGAACTAACCCTTTAATTGTGTGTGAACCTATCTGTCACCACCTGTTGTGTATTTATTTATTTATTTGTTAAATTTTTTTTAATTTTATATTATTTATATTTTATTCTGCTTTGAACAAATGAACAACATGTGAACAACATCCCACAAAGGTTCAGTTTTTCCCATGCTTGATTCTTTTCAATGCCACTGTCTTAGATGTGCTGTTCCACTGCTTGAGCATGCACTAAGCAGCCTGTGGTTTTGTGTACGGATGTATTGCCTAACTAAAATGTGAGGGGAAATAGCGCTTTCTTTTTATGTAACCATCTCTTTGTCCTTGTGCTTTTGTCAGTCTTACTGAATGAGTGATTGCTGTCCTCTGAATAAGCCTATATGTGCTTGTATGTGAAGATAATAATAACTCATCATGTGCCATTGTTTGTTTTTGTGTTGGAAAATTAGAAAAAATATAGTTATAAGCTGCAGATCGTGTTAAGACGTGATCATTGTTCAAAAACATTTCCTCCGACTGATGTATAACCACCTAGTTTTGAGTTCATTGTGCCTAATTGTGCAAATTCTCTGGTTGGTTATATAAGCACAAGGTTTGGGTGGATGTCTTTTATTTTGGGTGGATTTCTTCTCTTATGCACATGCAAACAATATTTGCTCAGTGTCTTTCAATGGGATTTTTTACATCACAATGGCATTAACTTTTAAAATCAAATTTTACCTAACCATCTAAAAATACAGCGTGCTGTCCATGTCCTTTTTTTTTTTTTTAGTGTTTAGTAGGTGGTAGAGTTGTATCAAGTGTCATCCTGTAGTCTGGAATTCACCTGCTAGGGCCAGAGATTCACATTTGTCAATAACAAATATACTATTATTGGCAGGCCCACACTGAATTTGTGCACACAGAAAGCTCTGTGCAGAACTGGGACACGTCAGCAGATACCATTTGTGCCTTTTTATATTCTGTTTCAGCAAATTTTATTTTGATAAAGATTATTTGGCCTTTTGAAATTCTACCAGCTTGTTTGAGCTGGATTTCTAACTAATATTTTGCCTTTTCTTTGTTTTTATCTCTTTTTCTCTATCTTTCTACTCTGTCACTGTTTCCCTTCTGCCATTGTGCTCTATCAATGCTTCCCTTTATGAAGTCTAATGAAGTCTGTTGGTGCTGAATAGCCACACTAAACCTACTCACAGACCTCCAATGGTTTGCTCTCAGAAACTGAAACTTATGTTGAACCATCAATGCCTACTTGTTAAACAGAACATTAAGGGCGTACTCACACTAGGCACAGTTGCCTTGTATTGAACACGAGCACGATTGCCCACCCTCCCCTCTCCCTGTCTGGCCTTACTCATTACGATGCAACTTTTTGTTTTGAAGGAAACAGAAAGAAACACACTCTTGCTAATATATTGCTTAATAGATTTAGCCTATCACTTATGTAGCACAGTGATTTTCACTTAATCATGCTCATGCTGCATGTATCAAAAGATTATTACGGAGGCAGCTGACGTTGAGGGAGGAATTTGCAGCTTTACTCGCAAATTACAATTCCTGTTCATCAATAAAGTGAGAACCAGACCCGTTATAAACGTAAATATACTCAAATGAATTGAAAAGTGTATTATACAGGTATTAATAGAAGATGTTTGTTGTTGTATATGTGCTACTGTCATCATTACAAGTTGTAGACTTTCAGTTTCGCTGGCGCGGTTAGCGATCACACTACATGCGTACCGCGCCCGAGTCCAATCGATCTGTACCCGAGACCACCTCTTTAAGCGGGCCAGAGCATGATTCAGCATTTCTTGCCCGGGCATGGTATGTAGCAATTACACTAGTCAAACAAACTGGACTTTGGTGGTTAAACGTGCTCGGGCACGGTTCAGATTGCCTAGTGTGAGTCCACCCTAAAGCATAAATTTTTCTGTCCAGTTAGTATTTTATTCAACTGACTCGTGCGTTGGTAGATCAGAGAATCTTTTATTCTTTTATTAACTGTATTTCATAGTTGGTATCATGCAAAAAATTGGAGTCTGTGCCAAGAACCTGTCTGTCAAATTCTGTAAATTTTTCAGTGTTTTACACGTTACTGAAAACAATAGGCTGTTTGTGTTGAAAGACAGAAAGTTATCTTAAGCGTTCTTTGTGTTTGTTGTTCATGTTATTTCTGCTCGGGCAACAGGATGTGTGAAATCAGTCCGAAGTTCGTTGGTTTAGAGACACTTCAAAACCAGGTTGTTGCCTTCTGAAGAGTTACAGAAAACATTGAGGAACGGAGTGAAAATTTGTGCAGAAGTTAAAAATACTAAAAGTACTACTTACTACTAAGTAGTATAAATTCTACTTATTCAGTTGCTTTGTCAAATTGTTGTGAAACAGCACCTTCTCAGTACTAGACAGATAGTCAGGATCATGGTATGGTACATCGCATACAGCCCGCATTACAATAAGCCATATCAGCTCATCCAGGCTTCTAAAGGAAATGGAGCTGAACTTCACACCCATATAGAGAGTTCAGCCCTCTGTGCAGCTGATCTGATCGCTGAGCATAACACATGTCTTTGTTGTTCATGCAGACATCTCCCTGTCAGTCTTATTTCAGCAGCGAGATGGGTAAGGATGGCAGAGGTGCTGATGTGGACGTGAGGGTAGGGAGTGTCAAGAGCTGTTAATTCAGCTGCCCTTCAAAACAGCACAAATCACCAAAACACTTCCACTGCCACTCAGTGCTGAACACAGTTCTGTGTTTTTGTTATCTTCTTTTTTGTTTTTCTTGCTTTGTTTTAGAGTATCTGCTCATACATTAGTACGTTAGTTCTGTTAGAATCTGATTTTTGATTATTTTGCTACAGTTGCTTTGAACGGCATGCAGTAATCCAGGCCATAGATCTGCCTTCAGTTGAAATGCATGAACAGCGTCTCGCTTATTTTATTTTATTTTTTTCAAGTGGCAGGGAATTTGAAACTAATATTGTTTTGATTCTAGCTAGTTTAGAAGTAGGGCTGGGTGACATATTTTGTAGGGGTGGAAATCACCAGAGGCCCCACGATACGATATTATCACGATACTTATGTCAGGACTCACGATACAGTATTATTGCGATTTTAAATATATTGCGATATTCTGTGATATTAGACATGTGCCGATATGCACGATATTGTTATCGCGGGTACTTCAAAATATCGTGAATAAACATTTATTACGAACTATTCATTTTTAAAAAAATGCATTTTAAGAATACTTTCCCCATCAACCGTATAAAACGCACAACACCGCTGTATGCTGCGTCAAAGGGACATGCGCTCAGATGTAAACAAGCCTCAACGTGCATGAGAAGCACATGGCGGAACTAGTGAAGGAGACGCGCTGAATGAAAGCGCACATTCACTCTCTGACAGCAGAGGGCGCTGATGGAACAGCGGAATGGAGCAGCCAGCGGTTACCCCGGAAACCCCGTAAACAATTAGCTGCGCTACTGAACAGTTTTTAAAATGCTTCAAACAGCCATTCAATTTTTTTGTATTCACAGTGTTGTTCATCACAGCACCAAAATGCTACCTGTTGTTCTTTATAATTCTTTTGCACTTTAATCTGTTTGGCACATTGTACCGTGATAAAAGCTTTAGCAATTATCGCAACATTAAAATTTGATACCGTCACATGCCTATGTGATATATTGCAATTTATTACCAAATTATCTCCCCAAAGGAAAACTTTGTCAGCATCTGTTTTATCTAAAAAGATACATTTCTCTTTGTTCATCTCACTTAAATTGTATTGCTGCAAAATAGGATTGTCAAGCAAACAAAATGTACAACACTTTCATGAAAACCTGTCATAAATGTTGTATGCACATGGCAAACTCAACTATTTGTATTACAATCTAGTTCACCCTTCACTGGGAATTTGACTGACAGGCGATCTGACCAATTATAATGCCAAATCTGCTATTTTGTCCGACAAACAAACCAGACCGGAAAGTGAGTAGAATAACGTCGGTGGACGTGAACTTGAAAAATGGTGTGTTGACGTTTCCACGGTTGAAACGACATACCTTCTGATTCTGATGTTAATTCATGTTTTTTTCGAGCAAACTTTTAACTAGGAAGAGATGATCGGTTTACGTGTGCTTGAACTGAGGCACTACAGCGATTTTGATCAGTCACAACACATTAAAGAGCCACAAAATGGTATTTATTGTTTAAATTTCTTTAAAAAATGACAAAATTTGAAAGTTAAAACTTTGTTTCATACCAAAAATAACCTCCTCTGTCTTGTCTGTTAGTGCATTGTCAGTGTCCTCTTTGCTCCGCGATGTAATGCAGTTTATTATTATTATTATTCTTTTCCAAAACATTATCGCATTTTTGAGGGCCTAAACATGCTCAAACTCACAAAACTTTGCACACGCGTCAGGACTGGTGAAAATTTACATCTGATACAGGTTTCAGAAATGGGTGGGGCAAAATGGCTCGATAGCACCACCTATAAAACTTCAACGGTGTGTGCCTCGGGCTACGTTTGACATACATGTACCGTCCCATTACCTACAAAAAGTCTCTTGGAGCAAAGTCCTAAACGCAACAGGAAGTCAGCTATTTTTTTTTGTGCAGTTTTTGCCATTTTCAGGCCTCATACTTAAACAAACTCCTGCTACAGTTTTAATCCGATCATCTTCAAATTTTGGTTGTATAATCATAAGGCTTGTGCGACGCTAAATACGCTAAATTTACGAGTTTTCGTAAAAGGGCGTGTCCCTGGCGGCCTGACAAAGTTTGATGTTTCGCCATGAAACAGGAAGTTGCTGTAACTAAGGCAAACAATGTCCGATCTGCCCCAAACTTTACACACTTGATAAAAGTCCTGTCCTGAACACATGTCCATGCCCATATTCAGTTATAGTCATAGCGCCACCTGCTGGCAACAGGAAGTGACGTTTAACACTGTTATGGACTCCTGACAGCATATTAAAATGTGCCAGGAAGTTCTAAACAGGCTAGCAACATGCTAGAAAAATTTTAGTAAAACACTTAGCTAAGTGCTAAAGCATGCTATTAATACAGTGAAAGAGGAAGTTGCTGTAACTCAGGCATGCAATGTCCAATCTACCCCAAACGTCACACATTTGATAAGAGTCCTGCCCTAAACACATCTACATGACAATATTCGGTTATAGTAATAGCGTTACCTACTGGCAACAGGAAGTGACGTTTTCAACAATATGATGCACTGTTAGCAACATACTAAAATATGCAATTGAGTACTAAACATGCTAGAAGCATTCTAAATCATGCTAGCAACACCTGGCTGTCTGTTAAAGCATGCTATTATCGTCATGAAACAGGAAGTTGTTGTAACTCAAGCATACAGTGTCTGATCAGCCCCAAACTTCACATGTATGATAAGAGTCCTGGCCTAAAGACATCTATTTGCCAATATTCAGTTAGTCATAGCGCCACCTGCTGGCAACAGGAAATGGCATGCTTTACACTGTAATTCACTCCCTGAAACACATTTCGATATGCCACTGAGTAGCAAACAGCGAAGTGTTGCATGTTTGAACATCCCCCCGCACCTCTAATATTTTGTATTTTCATATATGACCCTGGACCACAAAACCAGTCATAAGTCTCATGGGTATATTTGTAGCAATAGCCAACAATACATTGTATGGATCAAAATGATCGATTTTTCTTTTATGCCAAAAATCATTAGGATATTCTTACCGTAAATATATATATATATATATATATATATATATATATATATATATATATATATATATATATATATATATATATATATATAATATATAATACAGGTGCATCTCAATAAATTAGAATGTCGTGGAAAAGTTCATTTATTTCAGTAATTCAGCTCAAATTGTGGAACTTGTGTATTAAATAAATTCAATGCACACAGTCTGAAGTACTTTAGGTCTTTGGTTCTTTTAATTGTGATTTTGGCTCACATTTAACAAAAACCCACCAATTCACTCAATAAATTAGAATACCTCATAACATCAATAAAAAAAGGATATTTTAAACAGAAATGTCAGGCTTCTGAAAAGTATGTTCATTTCTATGCACTCAATACTTGGTTGGGCCTCCTTTTGCATGAATTGCTGCATCAATGCGGCGTGGCATGGAGGCAATCAGCCTGTGGCACTGCTCAGGTGTAATGGAAGCCCAGGTTGCTTTGATAGCGGCCTTCAGGTCATCTGCATTGTTGGGTCTGGTGTCTCTCATCTTCCTCTTGACAATACCCTATAGATTCTCTATGGGGTTCAGGTCAGGCGAGATTGCTGGCCAATCAAGCACAGTAACACCATGGTCAATGAACCAGCTTTTGGTACCTTTGGCAGTGTGGGCAGGTGCCAAATCCTTCTGGAAAATGAAATCAGCATCTCCATAAAGCTTGTCAGCAGAAGGAAGCATGAAGTGCTCTAAAATTTCCTGCTAGATGGCTGTGTTGACTGTGGACTTCAGAAAACACAGTGGACCAACACCAGCAGATGACATGGCAGCCCAAATCATCACTGACTGTGGAAACTTCACACTGGACTTCAAGCAACATGGTTTCTCTTCCTCCAGACTCTGGGACCTTGATTTCCAAATGAAATGCAAAATTTACTTTCATCTGAAAAGAGGACTGTGGACCACTGAGCAACAGTCCAGTTCTTTTCTCCTTAGGGTAAGACACTTCAGAAGTTGTCTTTGGTACAGAAGTGGCTTGGTACGTGGAATGTGACAGTTGTAGCCAATTTCCTGAAGACGTCTGTGTGCAGTGGCTCTTGATGCACTGACTCCAGCTTCAGTCCACTCCTTTTGAAGCTCTCCTAAGTTCTTAAATCGGCTTCACCTGACAATCTTCTCAAGCCTGCAGTCATTCCTTTCTCTTGTACACCTTTTCCTACCACACTTTTTCCTTCCAGTCAACTTTCCATGAATATTCTTTGGCACAGCACTCTGCGAACAGCCAGCTCTTTCAGCAATGACCCTCTGTGGCTTTCCCCTTGATTGTAGAGGGTCTTGATGATCGACTTCTGGACAACTGTGAAGTCAGCAGACTTCCCCATGACTGCTGTTGGGATTACTGTTACTGTAACCATCAAAATGAAAACAAAAAGTCTGGAAATATTTTACTTTGTGTCTAATAAATCTAGAATATATTTAAGTTTTACTTTTTGAATTAAATTACAGAAAAAAATGATATTCTAATTTATTGAGATGCACCTGTGTGCGTGTGTGTATGTTTGTGTGTGTGTGTGTGTGTGTGTGTATATATATATATATATATATATATATATATATATATATATATATATATATATATATATATATATATATATATATATATATATATATTTATATATAAATTTATATATAAATTTATATAAATAAATAATGGGTTGCACAGGCTAGTCGACTTTAATGCTCTGCCATGATGATTGTGTGATTTTGATAGTAACAACATGGCCGCCTTACAAAAGACAACAGGCAAAAGACCTGTTCTGACTTAGTGTGCTATATCTAACTGACCAGACTTGTGTTTTTTGTATATGTTATGATCAAAATTAAAAAATAAAATTCCTACAGATTTACATTTGCTGTAATACTAATGCTGTACTACCGAGGGGGCCACAGGGTAAGAAATCATTGAAGTCCACTTTTACGCTTTGTTTTCATCAGTTAAAATGACAAATAAATGCCTACTCGGAAAGCACTCCTTAAGTTGTTTAATTTAATTTAATTTAATTTAGATTTAAAAGGCATGCTTAATTTAATTCTGAATAACACACTACACTGCATTATAAAATTTTAGTTTTCATAATATAGCTTTTTGTTTGGTCTTTACATTGCATTAGTCTAATTTTACTCTCTCCTTGCCTCATGACTTGTGTGAGAGCGTCTAGAAGGCACATGTTTTAATAGTATATCTAATTGACATTTACATATGCTGTTGATTCCACTGTTGCTTTCACTGATCCACCCCATCTCTCTCACTGCTGGAGTCTTAAAATTTGTGTTACTTAGAGAGTGAATCTAAAAATGGAATCACACTTGCTTACGTTTTTTTGCCTTTTTACCGATACTGTAACGCACACTGGATAGTTTAGACATCCCAGCGATTTGATGGATTAGAGAAAGTTGCCTTTGACACACGCTACACTGATGCACACTCAGCTGACTTCAGATTTCCTGCACTGGTCAGCACCTGCTGTCATGAAAGCTGCATGTGTATGTTTGATAAGAGGAAATGCTCTTTGCTAGATATCAGCTGGAGTTGTTCTGCCTCCGTCAGGTTTCTGTTTTGTTGGCAAGGATTGTCCACATTCCTCTCTCGCTGTGTCAGGACGGCCCCCGCTTCGCCCCAAGGACATTCTTGAGTGGATATTCTGAGTAGTTGGAAAGTTTCCTCTGACCACTAAGTGTAGGCTTGTGTGGCATGTTATTGTGAGAGAAAAAGGAAATGCTCGGGTTGTCACATAGACCTTGTCGATATTGCTTGATTTTGATGGCCTTTGTCAGTCTACTTGCACAGCAACATTGACTGATTTAAAGGGCTGCCCTGATATTCAATTTCTACATGATACTGATAAGCCGATCATTTATTTGCATGTTATGGCCGATAATAATATACTACACTATTTTGTTAAAGTAAATAAACAAAAAAAAAAAACAACAAAAAAAAAAATCATCATTTTAAATACCACTAAAGTGAATAGGCAGCACAACATAGGCTAATGCATTTTGAAATTTGCTAAAGATAACATTTAACACTGATATTATTAAAGTATTAATGTTGTTTAAGATTTATGTTCCGTCAGTGTTAGATGATGTTAAATATAATTTAGAAAATAAGGACATTCACAATTAAAGGTTCTTTATAAATACCAAAATTCACTCTATAAATTACCAAAAATATTATTGAACGTGAAATAATTTTCACTTTTCTGTGTTCACTCTATAAATTACCAAAAATATTTCACTTTTCTGTGTTCACTCTATAAATTACCAAAAATTTTACTGAACGTGAATTAATTTTCAAATTTTCCTGTGTTCACCACAGCGTAAGGAAAATTCAGAATGTCTGTTCACAAATTAACAAAAAAAAGTAAAGGGGTAGTACCATTGTCGCCTTTTTTTTATTTTTTTTATTTTTTATTTTTTATAAATGCCTTAGACCACTGTGTAAATATCATGTGAAATTAATATGGTAATTATTTAGTACCATGCTATCAGTGTACCATCTGATACAGTCACTGTCCTATGGTACCACCATAGTACTTTCTTTGTTAGGGGTTAATGTTCAGAAAATGAAGTTTCTTCTTTCCTTTAGGGTGTTTTTGCAGTTGTTTTTGTTTTCTATGAAAATGTGCTGTTTTATGAGCTGAGGACAGTTTCTTACTGACGCCATTATCAGGATACACAATCTGTTTAGTGTGACTGGTTCATTTAAAAATGTTTATTATACTAACATGTAATGAGATTTAAAATGTAAGACACCCCAACCCCCCCAACTTTCCATTTCACAAAGGAAAGTGTGCCCAATACTGTGCATATGAGTGCTGTTGTCTCCAACAATCTGGTTGAAGGTTTTAAACAGCCTGTAGAGAGTTCTGAAGCTCAGTGAACCACAGTGATCTCTGTGAGGACAGTGTGTCTGTGGACAGTGCTGTGTGTTCTCTCTCTTACATAAAAAGCAAGGTGATGGGGTTGAGATCAGGGCAGCAGTGATAAGCTCTCTCGAATTCATGCATGTTTAAATATGGATGCTGTTTAATAGTGGTCACGCAGGTAGGTCACAGAAAGAACAGCAATTTTTTGGTGCATTGAAAATGCCTTGCTCACATTTGAAATTTTAATTAGTTTACTTACACTATTATTGTTCAGTAGCTTATTGGTTGTGCTTTCTAACTTTTCAGCCTTTATTGTCAAACAGTAAACAGGTCCTTGTTACGTTGCAGTTATTTGTGTTTTAATGTAGGCCAGCTTAGGTTTAGCTCGTGGCTTGTACATGTTGTTTTGATAGAGAGCATGCCTGCAGTAATCGGTCCCATGAGCTCTCTGAAGATCTTAACAGCTCCCCTGATGTGTTTTTTTAGTCCACTGTTGTATTCTGAAAACTTGCACTTCTTTACCTAGCCAATATTGTCTATTAGAGATGAAAGTGTTGGTCCAACAGCTCACATGGATCTAGCCCAGGGATTCCCAAACTTTTTTGAAATAAAATATTTACCCACTGCGATTTAGTGTATAAAGTATATAACTATTGTAATAAAAAAAAGAATATTTGATCATTATGATAAATATTTTTACACTACAGGTTGTAATCTAATGTCTTAAATTCTTCACTTTCCATTAGGGGTGTAACGATACCCTCATGTCACTATTCGATACATATCACGATACTGAAGTCACGATGCAATATTATTGCGATACTCCATGACATATGGTAAAAGGTTAACAAAAAATGCTAAATTTGGTATTACATTGGGAGTGGAAATGAATAGGCTTGGTCTTGGTGCTGGTAACCCACAAGTGACACCAGAATAAAAATATTCATGATTCTGAAGCTGAAAATACAGAATTATTTTCGATGAATATGCTTGCACACATAATTTGGCATTATCAGGACCCACAAATATATTCAACAATATATTTAGTAAGTTAATGTAGTACTTGTACTTGTACTTTTCATTTTCGGTGAACTATACACAATACATATTGTCTCTATCCACAATACAAACTGTTGCATTTCTGTATTGTGATGTATTGTGACATGGTATATTGTTACACCCCTACTTCCCAATGTTCAGGCTTTCGATTCAGTGGAAGACTGTATAATAACCCTTTAAGTCTTTGTTTAGTAGACGGTTCTTGTTAAATATCTTGTAAAATGCTGAAAACTCAATAAAGTGATAAAATAAAGTGATACGTTGTAAGCAAATTGCACATGGAGTTCATATAAAGTAGCATTTACTTAAACTTTTTTAAACTTTACATTTAAAAGAACACCGTGCCACTCTGAAAAATGCAGTGCATCAGACTAAATCGCAACCTTTTGCGGTTTGATAATAACACTAAGCAATATCATAATTTCAGTTTTATGTTAATTTAATTGTGCAGTCCTGTATATTTTACTTAAAATGTTTAATTATTTGCTTTTCATCAACTCAAGAACCCTTGCTGTTCCCCCTCAAACCCCTATTTGGGAAACCCTGTCCTGATTTAGCTAATGATCTAATTTTAGTTTAGGAGGAAAAAGTAGTTTAGTAGGGAAAGTGTAGTAAATAATGATTTTAATTTCAGTTTTTTTTACCTCACATAAAGCTATGCTATGGCTTTGAAATATTGCACACATGCTGTATGGACTACTGTTATGGTTATTATATTGTGTTTTTTTGGACCTATTTGGAGTTCTGAAGCACTCGTAAGAACTCTTGTGAGCAGCGAAATATGCTCTCATATCACAGAACGTGACAGCGCAGTGATAGCAGAGCCAGAGCCAATACCAGACATAAACAGAAATAACAAAAGTGCAGTCAGTGGGGGGCATTTATATTGCGTAGGATGAGCTAGCCTACTCATTTCAGGTGTTTCTCAAGAGAAATTCAAGCAGGAAAAGCTTCTGGTGATGCAAGTATTGTTCAGTACCAGTGTTTCTTTTGCTGTGCTGCTGCAGTGGTGTGACTTTTTATTTATCCTGCATTATCATAGCCGTTTTCTCTTTTCAGACTCTTAACGGCTCCTGATGTCCCTCAGGGCTTTTTTATCAGTGACTCAGGAAGCTACTCTACTGCTTGAGAACAGCTGTGGTGCAACATTAGTCTTATATTACAGATGGCCTTGAGTCTCCTGCAAACACTGACCTGAGACCAGCTCATCTAATAAAAAAGCCTTTGATCTCACAATCCCTCTAAAATACAAAGCTAATGCAGGGTGCATGGCCATTACTTTATCTTGGTGGTAGTGCGGTCGCAAGTATGATGATTATAATAATAATAATAATAATAATGGCCCATGACATAGAGAGCAGGTCTGTGTTGATTTCTTGCATCTGTGCCTGGGCCTGTTGACTCCATCCCAGTTGTTCTCCCTGACTCATGGAAAACCTCAGAGAATGCTCACAAAGCTAACACCAATAAACAAATCCTGCATAGAAGCAAAATAAGATACTTGATTCAAGCTGACATAATGATCAATAGTAGTTGGCATTGAAACAAAGTTAACTAGAGCTCTTTTTTTTTTTATGAGCTTATTTTACAAGCTACATCAATCTGGAATTTTTCTTATAAAAAATTATTTTTTTTGTTTAGTAAGGATACATTAAATAAATAAAAAATGACAAAAATATTACCATTAATATCACCAGAACTGTTTTTAACATATGACAATAATAAGAAATGTTTCTTGAATAATAAATCAATATATTGTCCTGTCATTTGACGCTGAAGACTGGAATAATGACTGCTGAAAATTCAGCTTTGCCATCACAGGAATAAATTATAATTTAAAATGTATTCAAATAGAAGAACAGTTATTTTAAGTTGTAATAATCGATCTTTCAGTCTATGCTGTCTGTGCGGTACAAGTGACGCTTTAATGCTAGTTACAGCATGAAATAAACATTAATAAACATCAGAAGGTCTGTTGAAAGATACAGTACAACTTACCAAAATCCTTATCATGTCACATGTAACATTTACTTGAGAAAAGCCATTCAAAACACATTAGTCAGCTAAAAAAAAAAAAGAATTCTTGAGAGGAGCATTTTGTTAAATGCATGCACTATGTTGCATATATTCATATTTTTACATAATTTTCATTTAGGGTTAACTATTCCTTTAAGGGAACTATTCCTTTAAAGTCCACCTGTGGTGAAAATCAAGTTTTTTATTGTTGTTTATATGTCGAACTGGTGTTTTAAACATACTTTAAGACAAACCATGTGCAAATTCATAAGTCAACACCATTGCTGAGTATTTTCTCTTTAAAACTTCAGTAAAGACAGTCTCAAACCCGCAGTTTGAAATCGCTGGTGTTTCTGATGTCACAATTTACCACAATAATTACCAATTATGTGCCGGCAGGTTTTAGCATATCATTAACTGACTATGCAAGGGAGACTCAAAAGAAGGTTATCCTGGGATATTTTTCTGTTGATATGAAAAATCGGGTAGATTTAGCAATATGACAGATGTATGATGCATATTACGTTATGATAAACTATGTGCCTTTCTATGTTTCTAAGGATATGATTAGTAGAAGGCAGCTGTCTGACTCGTGAATGTGAACATGGTTTTATTATTTTACATTATTAGCTGTTTGATAACATAGTCAAGCAAAACACTAATCATATTAATTACCATTATGTGTCCGACGTTGTGAAAAGCGATACCATTGTGCAGCGTTTACCTCAGTAAGTTGACCGAGTGGATCTCTTCTGAGCTCATGCAAGCGAGTGGAAGCGGGGCTAATTATCATATTCATAGATCCGTATATATTAAATGAGGCAAGGGTGTAGAGTTACATTCAAGCTATTTAAAAACAATAAGAATTTTTTTCACAGGAAAACACATTTTAATATGCAATTTTGGCAATCAAAGATGAGTTTTAAGGGATACAATTATTGACTACAGGGGGACTTTAAATCCCTATAAATCTTACTGACCCCAAACCTTTGAACAGTAATTCAAATATATATATAATATAATATAAAGTTTTTTGTTTTGTTTTGTTTTTAATTTTAAGAAACAATCAATTTGATGATACGTGACCATTTTCTATTATAATACATGACCATTTTGGGTTTGACCCTTTGACTGAAAAGCTCCATTTAAATCTAATTCCTCATGACATGACCCCTTTAAAAATGGGTCATGCACCAAACAAGGTTGAGCACCCCTGACATAGTGAGTGATGTACAGGTGGTGTTGGGCTGATTAGCAAGGCAATTCACATTGTAGTAGATGGCGAAACTGGGGGAATTAGCATATCTCTGTGAAACAGATCTGTCTTGTTAGTGTTTTCTGACAGATGCAGCCTCCTTTCTCCTGCTATCCACTGTTTGTATCCCCAGGTGTGACAGAGCCTGCGTAGACTTATGTTATATTTTATTTTGGTATTGATTTGAGTCTGGAGCAGAAACTGGAATGATCGAGCACGCTCCTGTGTATTTCATATCAGCAGTTAAGAAGGAAACAGAGGAAGGAATGGCGCAAAATAAGGCACAGAGAGATGAAACAAACGCTCAGCAAGGAGAACAATAGTCCTTGGCTCCTCTCTTTGACTGTGGTGGATAGGAGAGATATAAATAGCAGGATGGGGTATGTTTAAATTTGGCAGCCTAAGACGGTCTGAAGCAGGTCGCTGGTGAGAAGATGGGTTATATTGCACATTGGGAGGAGGCGGGCTTACAATCCATCTGTCTCTCTGTGGGTAGTGGGAGGTGCTTGGTTAAATAGTGGGTGTGGTCAGATCTTCATAACTGCCTAGAATCTTATCATCAGGCAGAAAGAAGCCCAGCTCCCCTCTAACCCTTGGCTTGCATTCAGATCTGCTGATGTTGTTTTGTTAATGTGCTTTTGTACATATCTTTTAGCAAGTTAACTGCAGTATGTAACTTTTGGCGCGCTAGTGGTTAATAAACAAAACTGCATGCGTCTTGTAGCCGGAGCTACTTCTCTCTGTTTATGTCTATGACGAGTCACGCTGGTACTGGGCTTCTAGCAGCTGTGGCAACCCGACCGGTCTAAAATAGTATGAATATAAACAATTTTTATAGGTACCTTAGTGCTTCAGGATTAGACACAGTTTGGAAAATGGATTCATGATGTACTCGCTCATTATATACATTTTGTACATTTTGAACACAGTTAGTTACATACTGCAGCTTTAAGATTATTGATTACTGCTTTCAGATTCATTTTTCATTCTAAAACCATAAAACGCACACATACATACGCGCGCACACACATACACACACGCGCACACACAAAATCATCCAAGAAATCTTTTGTAATAATAAAAATGCTCATACTGTCACTTTTGATCAATTTTATGCATCTTTGCTGAATTAAAGTATTAATAAATAAAAAAAAGTCTTACTGGCCCCAAATTTTGAATGATATTTATCAAAGTTGAAAGTGGCTAAATCTGTTTACATCTGTGGGAATGCGTGTATGCGAAAAGAACAACAAAGAAATCAGCTGTGTGCTACCCAGTACCTCATGATACGACTTGCCTTTTTTTACACCTCCTTTAAGGCATTTAATACTCTCCTCAGCTGATGTGATTTATCTGCGTCTCAGTCCTTTAATTCAATGGTGTGTCATCAGCATAATTACAGTCATTTTCTGTATGGGTGAGAACAAAGGATCAAGACTTCGTTATAGTAGATAGTCAAGTTCAGCTGCTTAAATACTTAAAATAAATCAAGAGGGCAGGACTGAACAAATGACAGGAGATAAACTTTAAAAGTGAAATTACACACCTGAAGTAAATTGCTAAAATAATTTACTGAAGTCAATTGCTAAAATGACTGTTTTCAAATTGGTTTCCCAGACACTCCCCTTATTTTCCATTGGTTAGGCAAACAAGTAGTCCCACCCTATATTGAAACTTGTCTTGTTTACAAATTTAGGTTTTACATTAGCATTTGATATAGTAGAGGGTTTCTAAAAATTGCACCTTCATCTGACTTCAAGAAGTCAGGTGATGAGATTGTGTTGATATGGTGCTAGCAGGCCTGCTCTCACTATACGCTCATTGAACAGTCCTCAACCCCATGAGAAGGAAAGTTATGTTTTTGGGCGAGACGTACGCAGTCCAGTTGTTTTAGTGACAATCTTCTCTGTGATGGTTGGAATGAAAAAGGAAACCAAATTGTTGACCGTTACAAGGAAAGGAACACTGATTGTATTGTCAAAAAAGGAGAAAATAAATGACCTTACTAACTTCGCTAACTCTCGCTAACTTCCCTCAGTCTCGTTGACTCGATTGTACGTCATTGCTTGCTTGCAGTGACGTCACAATTGTGTTGCATTGTTGGTTATGGAGCTGCCTGAAGTGTACATATGAAGTAGACTCGCTCCCTTGGTCAAAATCGAGGGAGCAAGGGTCTATCCATATAAACTTCCCTTGTCCACTTCACAAAGTGGAACGCACTTCAAAATGGCGGCAGGGATTCCCCCGAGGGGAAGTGCTTAGGGAAGTTTGCGAGTGTGTGTCTAAAATTGGAGTGGAACGCAGCCTGGGATTTTGAGACTGTTACCCATAATCCTTTGCACTACTCATTCAGACCATTCTTTTTTTTGTAATGCGTTGAATTGACAATGACATTATAACATTTGTCAGTTAATTTAGCTAATTAAAGAATTTTGTGTATTGTTATAACAAGTATCTGTCTCTGTTTGATCCAATGTTTTTTCCATCTTCAGTTGGCTTTGTTGGGAATGGACCTACTATCTGCCTTAGTGACAAGATTACAGGACCGATTTCGTCCACAAGTTGGTACAGGTAGGATTACTAAAATCGAATGTGTATAAAAATTCTATGTCAGATTTTATTACCACAATAAATAAGACACTTGTGACACTATATGCAATATAGTTTAAATATGACACTTTTTCACATTAATTTATATAGATTTTTTTTTTTTTAAAGAAACTTTTTAAGATTCATTTTTATCATTATCATTATTTTTAAGCAGTGGTGCAGAAGATCTTAGTGTTCAGCATTCACTGAAACTGTCTCAGAAGTTGCTTCTTATAATTAATATACTATAAAGCATTGCTGCTACAGTCATCAAACATCGTTTTTGGAACAAATTTACTGCAATGTTTTTCAAGACAATCACTGTCAGACTTCAGATTTCCCATTATTACGTAATCTGAATCTCCAGTCTCTAATTATTTGAAGCTTCCAACTAGTTGACCAACTAGTTGAATAATCAGTAATGAAAATACTTGCACATCTATTATCTTTTTAATCTTTGTTCTCTCCATCTCCAGTTTTACCCAGCTTGATAGATCGGTTAGGCGATGCCAAAGATCAAGTCAGAGACCAAGATCAAACCCTGCTGCTGAAGATCATGGAGCAGTCAGCTACACCTCAGGTACTTTGTGGTGGTATTTGTCTTTATTTAGCCTAAAATATAAATTCCAGGATGTTCATTCTAGCCATTCTCAAGCTGACACTGCAATCCTGTTGTGCTTTCCTGAATAAAGAGCATTATGGCTGCAAGCATACATCTCTGTATTATGTCTTTGTTTTACAGTATCATGACAGCCTGAACAATATCTGTAATGTAAAGTCTGAACATCCTGCTCCATTTAGAAGTACTCTTGCGAGACACCTTTGTGGTGTTGTAATTTCATTTAGTTAATGAATTGAAAGCTTTGCTCCATGAAAAGGCTGATGGGAGGTCTCTTAATAAGATTAGATGCCATTTAATTGTATTACATTGAAAGTATTACATTCGGATTGTCTTTACAGTACATATGGGACAGAATGTTAGGGGGTTTCAAACACAAAAACAACCGGACCAGAGAGGGAGTCTGTCTCTGCCTCATTTCAACTCTGAACACGTAAGTTGCATTGTTCTCTCAGTCTGGATAATGTAGCTGTCATTCATTTTAAATGCACCTCACATGAACATTTATGTTTGCAGTTTCCACTTAGTGATTTTTTTTTTCTTTCTTTCTTTTTTTCTTTTTCTTCTTCTGCTAAATAGAGATATTAAGTTGTTAAAATTACAAATGTAGCTGCACATTCTTCAAGGATAAGCCATTAAAGCTGTACTTGGCAAAGATACCGCAACCTCCCATGATGCACTAATGCTGCCCTCCCTGTCACCATCGCTTCTGTTTTTCAGATACGGTGCCCAAGGCTTGACTCTGAGCAAAATTGTACCACATATATGTAATCTACTCGGAGACCCTACAAGTCAGGTATGCACATTTGTTGTAATCGAATACATTTTAAGATTAGACCTTGATCTGCATGACATTGCTTTTTTTAAAGAACAATGGATGATGGTAACAACATTACATAAAGTTATAGTGACCTCTGGTGGTGGTTTCTGATATGGAGTTGCAGGAAATATTTGTATTTATTAAATAATATATATGATACAGTATATTAGAATGCTGCTAATAGACACAGTGAAAAGCATTTCAAATAGCAGAATAAACATGAAAGTAACATTTGTAATTGAATTCAATTTAACCATTTAATACACCATATATACATTTAAAGACCCATAATGAAGAAATTTTAAAGACATTACATTATTGTGCCAGACAAAGCAATTAATTAGACATTACAAAAGGTAGCTTTAAAAGTCACTCAATTATTTTCTTTCCATATACTAGCTTCCATTGTTAAAAGTGTCACAAAATAGTTTAATTGCACAGTTTAGAGACTCGTTTTAACATGAGTGAAATTATAAAGTTGTTGTCCAATTATTTGCTCAGGTTCGGGATGCGGCCATGAACTGCCTTGTGGAAATATACAGACATGTTGGAGAGAAGGTTAGGATTGACCTTAGCAAAAAAGGACTGCCGCAATCAAGGTAAACTCTTCCTTTTTTCCCCTTTTTTTGGTACCAATTCATAGACAATGGATCAGCTTTACATCTACACTATTAAGAGTATTTAGGACACTCCCACTCTTTTCTAATTCAGATGGAATCATCTGTGTGTTTTGGAGGTCTTTTTCCCTTTTAGGTATATGCTGCATCTGTTCATTTACTTGTATCAGGCATTGATAAATCTAGACAGATGTATTTTCCCCATTAGTAAGTGTTTCTAAACATCTAAAAAACATCTATGTCTCTATTAGTAATGTAATGATTTGTATTCACTTAAGGGGTAAAGTGGCTCTTCATACAGGTCATTAGGTCTTAATTTCCCTCCAGACCCAGAATCAGGCCGTGCCCTCTAACTTGATACTAATATGCTCTTAGCGACTAACATTGTGCTCAGAGCACACTATGTCATTCAGCTTAAATTTCCTTACAGCTAAAATTCAGAACAGTGTGCCATTCAGAGTGTCACTATCAGATGTTTTGCTCTATAGGTTTGAGTCTACAAGCGAAAGCATCCACCCATAATACTCCACAGCAATAACTGACTGAAGCTGAGTGTACAGAGAGAAGGAAGGCATGCCAGCATTTGCTTGTGGTCTGAATTTGGTTGTAACATCTGTTAGGTGTCCCTCCCCCTTAAAATCTGTGCATGTCTCCAGGGACTGTGCAGGCATCTGTTTCTGTGATCTTCTCAGTGGTGGTTATAGTTTTAAGACTTTAAGGGCAGGGTCATTTAGAACATGCCTGGGGAAAACAGTTTGCTGTGACTTTAGACACAATGTCAATCCGGCAACTAGCTTGTGAGCATCCTGAACTATGTGAACTTCAACTCCAGTATCTTTGAGTTAGTTCACCAAATCTCATTAATAGAATAATTTGGGTCAAACAAAAATATTTTAAGCTAATGCTAATTCTTTTCCATTTCCGAGTGCTGTGTCCATTAGATTTGATTTATTAGATTAATATCATTTCCGTGCTGCCCTCTCAGCTGGCTTAATGTGCATCTGTGCCTAAATTCTTTGGGTCTAGACTAAATCCTGTTACTATAAATGATAACCACACAATTAAAATGGCACTTGCAGGGATCTATGCGAGAATCAAAACCTTGTTGCTTTCTCGCTAAAGCCCACATTTAGCATAAATCAAGCGTCCATTTTGAGTCTTAAGCACACTGACAACCTGACGTTTTTTCAGCGTTGCTGTTTTTTCAATGACTGCCATGAATGTCTTCTCAGCTTAATTTAGAGGCACACAGTCAGTTTGCATGGATGCAGTGAATATATGAAGACATTTCTTTTGAACACTATAGTGAAGAAGGGTTTAGCATGCAACACTTTCCTTGCATAAAAATGCATAAAAGGCATCCCATCTCATTTGCAATTCAAAATTATGTTGTGGGGCACTTGGTAACGCAGAAATGATGGACTTGTAGGATTAAATGTTTGCATTTGTCAGTTGTTGTCAGCAGGGATGCCTGAATTTAAAATGAAATCCTAACAGCACGATTGTTGGGAACAACACTCTCTTAAACATTAATGTTACAAGGCTTTACCTACTTGTTGTAGTTAGAATTTAATGACTTTGCCTGTATGAGTTTTGAACATTAACATCATTATAACATCAATATTCACAATGGTACTTTTAAAAAAAATTTTTTTTTATCACCAGCAAATATCACTGCATATAATAAAATATTCAATTTATCGGCCAGCCCTATTTTTAACTTAAAATGATCGTTTGCCACGCTGTAAGGCAGAAATGTGGCAGCCCGTCCAGATTCAGCATGGCAAAATCCCCTCGCAGGGAGCTGAGAACATGAGGATGGATCGGCTTTAATGCCCAGGGCTCTGGGGATTTGCCTCTGACTTGCACAGACAGTCTTCTGAGAGGGATGTAAAGGATGAAGGATTCTCAGAGGGTTTTACAGGAAGAAAACATCCTCAGCTCTGTGAATGCGCAGTGGGAGGAGTTTTAGGGAGCAGCGCTACATGGTTCATGTGTTTCCCAAATGGTCCTTTCATTAAAGAGGTCATACCATAATTGAAACCATTTTTATTTCTCCCAAGATCCTTGAGGTTCTTTCATCTAATAATAGTATTATTGTACAGAACCATCTCTTTGACCCTTAAACAAGATCTATATTTTTTTTGCAGATCTATAAGTCTGGTACTCATTGTCGCTTGTTCTGGCCTTGATCCGCCAATTTAGACCACCTGACGGACATGTTAAGCAACCAGCTATCTTATTGTCTGTTGTGTCCATATTTTATGAGTTAGGTCATCATGTCATTATGTCCATAGCTAATAGTTTAAGCATTTGTTAAGTAGTACTTTAGACAGGAGGTGCTTTAGGACAAAGGGAGTGACCGAATGAAAGGTATTTCCATTTCATAGACATTAACCCTGTTTTCTGAGAATGTTTCCTGTTAGATTTGTAACACCTGTTTCTGAGGACTGTGCATTTCTAGGAGTTACTGTTTTGAAGGTCTAGTTATTGCTTTTCTGTAACTGAGCAATCTTAAATTGATTTATTATTTTTTTACAGGTTGAATGTAATTTTCAGCAGATTCGATGAAGTCCAAAGATCTGGGAACATGATCCTCTCCTCAGGTTCAGGTAGGAGCTATATATTTGGAATTTCCAAGAATTAAAATTTTAAACACCATACCTGGGATGTTTACCCTGGCTGTGTTCCAAAACTCCCTACATCATCCTAACTGAAACAGAACCTCATAAGTGACTGATTTATGATCAAATAAATCTTTGGAGAGACAAATCTTTTGGTGGCCACCAAAATATTTTCAGTGCAAGAAAAACCATGATATTATCATGAAGCATCACAATAGAAAACTAATACAGTATGGTCATGTAATATGTCAAAGTTTAATGACTAATATTGACCTGATCAGTTACACTGACTTTTTTTTCATCAACCTTTACAATTCATTGTCTTTGTGGGGCAGGTTTTGGCATGGCAGTTGCAGATCTATTAATATTAGAGGCTATAAAGGATATTTGTTTGAAAGACAGAAGAAGGAGGGTCTGAGTCTCCCTCTCTTCCACCTCCTCCTCTTTCCTCCCCTGCGGCCCATTGCACATTATATTACAGGATTTGTACTCATTTTGCAATTCAGTGGGTGGTTGAAAACAGCATCTGTAGTAAAAGGATTTTTTTTTTGGTTTCACTTAAATTGAAATGTCTGTTTATTAGGATGATCGCCTCTTCGATTATTATTTTTCTTTGTAAATCTTACTGAACTGTCAGTGAAATTAGCAAAGGTAATTTTTTTTTAATATTCAAAGGGTTCACGCTGCTCCATATAAAGCAATTAATCATGAACCTTGTTGCCGCCATATTGGAACTGTGAGAGTTTTACAAATGATGACTCTTGATACAAGTGTTCCTTTGGCAGACACTGATCTAGAAACACTGAGGAGAAGCCTGAATCAGAGGTGTGCATGTTATGTTGGTTTCTGTCTGGTTACCAGAAGTTTTATTGGAGGTATTTTGGTGTATCTTTTTCACTTTTTCTGTCTCCTTTTGAAGCTGTGAGATATATGTATATGTATATGTGTGTGTGTGTGTGTGTGTGTGTGTGTTTATATATGTCACAATCAATTTACATGTTGTCTGTAATTTTAAATGTGGGCTATATGGTTATTCACACAAATATTTATAGCATTATATAGTAGAAAAATGTGTTTCATTTGCGCTACTAATATTCTGAGTAAATCTGTTGTGTGAGGGACAGAGAATCCGGAGCGTCTTTCCTGTGCCGAGATTTTAGTTGGTGTAAAGATGTTTCAAGACCAGTGAACATAAACTCAAATACTAAGGAGCCGTAAAGGACAAGCAAACAGCCCCAGATCCACTTTATTACATTTCAGTCTTTACAGGGGAAATGTTTTCTAAGTCCTTTATTTAAAAGAGTTGGTTGGCTTTTGTCTTTGGTGAAGTCATAAGACCACAGCAGCAGGAAGGGAAGGGAGGGAGAGGCGGAGACCAGAGAGAGACTGTAAAAAAAAGAAAAGCTAGAGCTTTGTTGTATTTGCAGTGTCTGTGTCAATTGAAGAGACGCTTGCTCTATGACAACCGGAGAAGGTAAGGATTGGAATGGAATGGCGGCTTTAATGTGAAGGACGAATAAAAGAGTGCTGGGCACTAGCAGCCTTAAACCTCCAGCTGCTGTTCTGCCAAGGGGATGGCATGTTTATTTGTGATTTCGTGTTTACAGATGATAACGTTTCTGAGATATGAATATTTCTGAAATCTGAATATTATTTTGATTCGCCTGTCTCTTTGGCTACATTTCAAAGGATTTTTGAAATGGAAAGGCGGTGTTTGCATTGATAGATGTTATCATTTTGGAAGAATAAAACATCTCTCTCAGATTGTCATGGATTCAGATATGCATAAACTAGACTTATGACTTTTATCAAACACTCAAGACATCTCGTTCCAAAATTAGTTTAATTTTATGTGTTTCTGCAGTCTGTTTACAACTTGTCTCTTTGGTTTTGTTGCATTGCATTCACTAGATATAAATGCATTGCAGATGTGAATTTGCTCATTTTGACTACTCAAGTGTTTTGACTTTATTTTATTTGTGCTTTTTTAATATTGGCCTATGAATCAGATGGATTTCTGTGGCTGTTGCATTGTGTATTTCTTTTGTTTTTTAACTGTCTCACAGTTTTGCATTTTTACTTACAACATTTAGCTTGTGGTTAACATTATTTTTCCCTGCTTTTGTGGTAAAGCCAATGGAGAGGAAGTTATTATGTTATGTTAATTAAGACTTTTTTTTTGTCTTTGCAGTAACATTTACTGATGATTTATGCACAATATAAGACCAGGAAGTTGTATAAAAGATTTCAAGTTATCAGCAGTTTTGTTTTGAAGCAGAATCCACCAATAATACTCCCTTGGGTTATTTTAATACCAACTGACAGCATGTTTCCTTTCCTCTCTGAATACATAGTGGTGCAACAGATCAAGGACTTCAGAACACAATGCTTCATTTGTTCATCTTCAGCAAAGTGCCCTACTCTAACCTTTTGTTGTTACCTTAGCAATGCGCACATACTGTCAACATAGTGCCGCCTGCACCTGTGAGAACAGGTTATGAGTTGCATGTGTCTTATTGTAGTAGTGCTGTCTAGGACACACTGTGTTTATATCAGGACACACTGGAGGAAGTGATGAAAAAGGTAAACTAGTATATCTTCTTTAAAGGCCCACTGAAGTGCCTTGGAACGCACAGCTTTATTTGTTGACGTAATTTCCACTGAAATAGGAAGACAGGGCGGGACATATCGAACCATTCCTCTCCTTTTTTGAAATAGCCAATAGCGTTTTGTTTATATCACAGCTTGGCCAGAGCCGTTTAGCTCGGTAAAGCTTTAGTGTCCTTCTAATCTCTAAACCGTTTATCCCCCTAATCTCCTCCATATCGCTTTAAAATGTAGCATTCTGTGAAGAATTCAAATGTGTCTGACACGTTTGGTGTTCTGCGTCGACTCGCGTATATCATCCGCTCTGTGTTATCGTGTCTCTGGACCAGAGCAGACTGTATGCACGCTACGGAGGTTCGCGTGACAATAACCTGAAACCAGACTTCATTCACCTGAATGGAAAGCATATTTACACTGACTTAATCGTTCCCTGTCCCCTATATAGTGCACTATGTGCCATTCACCATTTAGAAAAGAGTAAATGTGTGAACAAGTGATCGATTTTAGCTGCAGCTTTAGCGTTTATTTATAATGTGGGGGGGCAGGAAGCTTTAGATACTAGAGAGCATTTGATTGGTCAGAAAATCTGATGACAAACTGAAGTGCAGGGTGATGTCATCAAAACTGTTGATCCATATTGTTGGAAGTGACGAAACTGTAATTTTTGAATGCTTATATCTTTTAAATGCAAATTTTGTCATTGTTTTTGAGCACACTAGCTTATAGATCATCTTAAGGATAACATATCCATACTAAAAGCCAAAAAACTTTAAATACATTATATAGTTGATATTAGGCCCAGCATCAGAGTTTGAGAGTGAGATTAATGGATCAGGGCATTTGTGTGTGTGTCTGTGAGTTCATGTCCTACAACACTGTTATGTAAACATGTCGCTTGGGTTTTTGAGCTTTTTGTGCTGACATGCTCAAAGTAACTCTGGCATGTTAAGCTATGTCATCGTCTCTGTCTAATTAGCAGCTAAAGAAATTTGTCACTTGGCACAGTGGCAGGTACTCTGGCTGTAAGGAACAACAGATTTTTCAGGTGTTTTCACTATAGGTCTATAAGCATCCCATGTTCGTGTGGTAAACAAATTACATTGTTTCAAGATTAGAACATAGTTTGTCTTCAGTCGCATGTGAAAAATTTATTTAGGAGCTGGGGAAGCACTTTGTTCAAAGTTGGCAGGTCATGCAGAAAAGATTATATCCTCCTTTCCTTTTCCAGCTGAAATGACACATTTCTCAAACTCAAAACTTCAGTAACGGGGAGATTAAGGCCTGTTTCAGGGGTTTGTCCTCTTGAAAGGACGTTGTGACATTTTGATTAAATATTACAAGCTCAAAAAAATCTTTAAAAATGAAATGCATGCATGGGTGAATCGTTCACAATAAGATCAATAAGTACATAGACCATTTATTGCTGTTAAGGTATGACTAGTTCTTTCTTATTATTTCATTTGACATGTTACCACTTTGACCTTTGTCAAAGTGCCTTTCACAGTTTTCAGGCAGTATAAAAGAGGAAAAAAGTCCTGATTAGCTATTTTTACTCCAAGGGAGACGTTCAGTATTCAGTTGAATATGAGCGCACTGGTACATTGATTTGCACGGCAGTTTTATGATGCACCATTTCATTTTCTAGGCCAATTAAGCGAGTTACAGAGCATGTTGTTGAGTCACTAGCAGCCTGCTTCTGATGGATCTCAAATCAAAGCAAATTGTTATCATTGAGTGAAATGAAACATCAAGCTAGTTGCTTGAGCTCCAGCTAAAACTGATATGTTGCTGTCAGGGTGAATGATGCCTTTGTTCCATTTTTGACTGTCAATAGTTATCTGCCCACATGCTGGGTTATGAAAGATGCCTATTGTGGGCATATCGCCACTGTCTTCGGATGTTTTATGCACATACACGTTCTGTTGTCCCTAAAACCCACCAATGATATTGGGCCGTATTTTTCAGCAGTCAGCATACCTCTCAGTAGACATTCCAACGGGTTTAATTAGAGCAGACTGCGACTGCCTTCCTCCGTCCACAGTGGCTCTCTCTAAACGACATTTCTCAGCTAAATACTGGGGGGAACCTGCTTATTTCCTTTGACGTGTTGCACTCTTAAATATTGATCAAATGGTTGAATTTAAAACAAAGTATATTGAGTACGGCTGTCAACGTTAACGCGTTAACACGTGATTAATTCAAAATCCTTAACATGTTAAAATAATTTAACACTAGGGGTGTAACGATACCCTCATGTCACGATTCGATACATATCACGATACGATATTACTGCAATACGCCAAGACATATGGTAAAAGGATTTAAAAAAAAAAAGTACTGTTGATTTAAAATGTTAAATTTGGTATTACATTGGGAGTGGAAATGATTAGGCTTGGACTTGGTGCTTATAACCCAATGCACAGGATTTTAACACTGAAACACAGATTTATTTTAGATTAATATGTTTGCACTCTGTCACTGACTAGATATATTTACAATAATGTAGGCCACTTTTTACTGGTAACACAAGACATTTGGCATTATCAGGACCCACAAATATTCCCCCATCACATTATTATACATTATATTCAAAATTATGTATAGTAGTTTAATGTAGTACTGGCACTAAAACTCTGTAAACTTGAATTTTTTCTTACACAGTCAGTTTAATTTTGGGTGAACTATGCACAACACACATTGTCACTATCCACGATACGATATTGTTGCATTTTTGTATTGCGATATATTGTGACATGATATATTGTTTACACCCCTATTTAACACAAATAACAAATAAATTAATGATTTATTTAATGAGTGTTTTGTTTTAAAACACAAGCTATTTCATATTATGTCATTGTTTCTGAAGTGCACAAGCTCTCACAATACAGACTGAACAGAACGTCAAAACATCCCACCACTGTATGGCCATATGATACACAATCTACGTTTCTTGGCTGGATAAAGTAAACCAGTAAGAACGCGCAAGTCCATTATATTGATGCGCAAACATGTGGTCCTGTTCTGTATCGCAACTTGACTTGTCTAAAATGTAAGTCCTTTTTACCTTACTGGATATAGTAAATAATGAAAAAATGATCATGTTAAGCAAGATAAATGGTTCATGCTTAATTTCATAAGTGTGCGTTTAATCATGATTTTACAGCGTTTTTATTCCTTGGTTTAGAAAAGAGAAAATTTTGGCTCGAGAGTAAAATATCCATCTTTAGTAGAATTATTAGGGGTAGCATATAAAAAAGGATTTTGTACCATAGTCAAAGTGTCTCCTCTGCCAGCATCAGCACAAACACTGAGGCCACACTGTTAAGACACTTCGTAATTTATTAAGACAGCTGTCACCAGGTACCAGGAATGGTCATATATGGATTAGGGGTGACCCTGAATAGTCGACGATTCAGTGCTTCGATAGGAGGAGCCTGATTCGACTACCAATCTCACAGTCAAATCTTCGAAGAGGTGTTATGAAACGAGATATGGGGGTGCTCAATATCTGATTTTACATAGACCTACCGGTTCTCTCCCAATAGGTTAATATAGATGATGCTATGAATAAAATTGTGAAAAGAAAGAAGCTTTTAATAGATATTTTTAATGTGCGTGAATAAATCCAACCGCCCCTGTGACAGATTTAAGTTTCACTTCCATGATTCGTGACCAACAGAGGGCATCTTAGCGGCAGGGATTAAATCTTTAGATTTTCTTATCCCAGACATTGTTAAAGTGTAGAATTGGATGCACTTTGAAATGGTTAAAAGATGATCCAAAAAACGCAAGATGCAAGTTGTGCCAAAAGTTGTGTCCTACCGCTCAACAACGACAAACATTGCGGCGTGCTTCTGCCGGCCAAAGTTAACGAGCTGACTAGCGTGCTGTTCGAAAAGACTCAAACGGACACGGGCAGATCGCGTGAAAGAGTGGATTTTTTTTCCGATCAGGTAGGGTACAAGTGATTTCAAAACATTTCAGCCGGTTCTAATTTGATTTTTGGATGCTGTGAATGTTTAGTTAAAAAGACTGCCACTCCATTTTAGCTTTTAATACCTCTGCAGTTAAAAAGACAAAGTTGACAATTCTGGCTATACTTTCGTTATTTTAATAATTTCTTTAATTTTAATTTATTTATTGATCACTCTGGGTTATCTAATTTAACTGTTTGTGGCTTGTGTTTTAATGTTCCCCTGCACTTCAGGCATTTTGCAGTTGTGACTTGATTATGACCATTTCATTTTTTTTAATTATTTTTAATTATTAGAACAGTATATTCTGTTCTAATTCAATTCTGTTCAAAAATTAATTTTTGATTGTTTTTTGGTGCATCAATGTTGCGCTGTAGATTAGTTAAAGCTTGCTCGCACAGGCAATTTAGCTGATTTAATTTGATTTGCCGACATGTGAAATGCATATCTGCAGTGTGGCCTTTCTGCATTTATTAATATATATTTTTAAGGTTTATTGATCCAAAATGTTTTTATTCATTTTCTTCTATATGTGGTGTTCTGTACATCGTGGCTGTGATTGTGTATCCACATTGCCTTTAAAATAATAAAATATAAAATCATTGTCAGTTTCGTCTATCACTTGACAGGCAGTTTGGTCACTTTATTAGTTCATTACTTCATTTTCCGTGTCCCGCTTCATCCAGTAGCCTATACTCCTTTGGCCTTGAATATAGGCAGTCTGATTCGACTATGTACATCCGTAGTCGGGGACACCGCTAATATGGATTTATTATAGACAGTGCATGTTTTCTCAGTTTGGCATTCATGGGGAGTCTGAGTGGCACCTGAGTTGGCATCTTGCATACATTTTTGAAATGCATGCTGTTTGCTATAACCTTAAATTATCTAATGTGTCAACATCTTTTACCTAATGCATTTATTGCAGTAATGCTCTGAACTTTGTGTGACTAGAAGATGTATTCAGTACAATAAACAATTCAGCATGTTAGGCTGTTGATTACCACATATATGGTTTAGAATTGTTACTTAGTTTTTAAAAATGAATGGAAAATGCATTTGAAGTTTCTCCACCTAGAAAAATAGCTTATCCACAAAATATTATTTTAAATAATATTAAATATTATTACCATTATAAGTGCATTACTGTAAATGCATTCTCTATTTTTACGAACTGAGGGATTAGTCGAAGTCGTCTCAACAGCTCAGATGCAGTTGATAGTTTAAAATGGAAAATTCTGGGCTATTTTCAGTTTGAGCACTGACATCTTTGTATCAGTCTTTTGACTTTGCTTCACTCCCTCTAAAGTATAAGCTTTAGTACAGTCACAGTGCAACACGCTGATTTACATGTGAACTCACTGTAATACAGAGATTTAATCTTTTAAACAGAATACCACCAGTATACCATATTGTAGGTGATGTTTTGTGTATCTTTTCTTTCTGTCGTTCTGTGTTTTTTGGATTTTATTTATGTCTAGAGAATAGTGTCTGACTGCATTGATTTGTTTTGAATGGTTTGTTTGCAGTGTGCTCTGCAGGCTTTTCAGGATTATTACATAATTGCCTCTTCGTGATTATTTGATTTAATCCTTGTGCACACTCCGAATCACATATTGCCATTCAAATATGTGAGCACTAGAAATGGTATGAAATGTACATTTTATTTTTCTTTCAAATTAGGGCATGAAATATATCAAATTGCATAAAATATGTGCTAATATTCTGTACAAACAACAAAAATACATCATATACAGTGATATAACATTAAAGTGAACTGGGTTCAAAACAACAGCATGAATGGAAAATAGGCTTATTTGTTTTTTTGTTTTTTTAATATAATTTACAATTTTTTTTTTTCATTGTAATCTGTGCATTAATTCTTCTTCTAGGATATCATGCATTTCATTGTTGTTTATAGTTCAGTGTGAATAAATGACTTCATAATTATTGCGTATAAGCTAAACCAATTTATTTGCAAATATATCTGTATGACATTTATTCATCAAACAAAATTGCAGGACAGCACTAGTGCTCTACAAGAATCAGGCAGCAGAATAGATTCATCCTGTTGCTCCTTCCTGTTCAGAAAGATTGGTGTGCCACCCCTTCCTCTCAGACTGCTGGAATGTGTTAATGTCCGCTCATTTTTGACTTTGGCTTTTGTCCAGATTCTCTTGCAGTAGATCAATCTATGAATTTTTCTCATAAATGTGTTCTGAACTATAACCTGGTTTAGACATGACTCCAGAATGGTTGCTGCCATGTTTGAACACTAAAAAAGATATTTGGCTTGAATGATGAAAAGTCTTGGTCTTCATTCCACATTTTTGCTCTGAAGATTATTATAATTATTATAATCAAAATATGCAGGTTGGCATGATGTTATGATTGTGAATGTGACAAATTAGTGGTAATTGGTGATGAAATGGTGACCCAGGGAGATATTGGTAAAAAGTAAATGTGAGACTTCTCTTGTGTTCCCTTGTCAGGAAGAGAGCGTTTCCTGTGGTGTTCCTTGTGTGCTCTTCCAGAAAAGATTAATCAGCTTGTCATTTGTGTTACCATCTGATACATTTGTGTGAATGAATGAGCCCTAAGAAACACATCCGACTAGTTCTTCAGACAACCCATAATGAGTTGATTTCAAGAACATACTTTTTCAACTCCATCGTCATTGGTTTGCTGCAGTTTCAGAGCAGATTGATGATGACCTGTCTTCTTGATTGAGAGTACTTGAGTGAAAATATTTGATGATCAATTTGCTTGTGTTCCCTACAGATAAGAACTTTGATGACGAAGACTCTGTGGATGGGGGCAGGTCCTCCTCCTCTTCCTCTTCTAAGGGCTTCTCCAGCAGCAGGAGAGGGGGCAGCATGGGCTCAATGAGACGACCCAGTTCTGCCTCTGGATCCAGGGCTGCAGGTAAGACAACAGCTACTACAGCTTAGCCCAGGTTACAGCTGAGCAACTGAAGTCAGATCACTCATCAGAATAAACACTGTAGATATCCATAAATACTTTACTTAAGCATGTTGAACAAGGAGAAATGTATTTGTTCTCAGAAAGATTATCTTTTGAAAAACGTTTACCAGAATGAGAGCAGGAGATAAATAGGGACTCTGTTGGCTGGCCAAGAGGCAAAATTGCAGATTTAAACATTATGTAATGGTCTTTGATGAATTAAACTCAGATTTTCATGTGGCGTACATGATGGTTTTCAAGTAGAGGACTTATGCTGTATATACCTTCTATTTAGGTCCATCATGCAGTCACATGAAAATCTGAGTGTGTGTGTAATAAATATATATTATATATATATTTTTCATAGCTGTTCAACATTACAGTATAATTAAAAGCTATCAATTTTAACATTTAATAGGCTTTAAAAAATATATAACAGCTTTTCATTTAAGTAAATTTTAAAAAATCACAGTTCAGATTTTTTCCTGCCCTGCTAAAATGGACCCAAAATCATTTTGATAACACTTTACAATAAGGTTCATTAGTTAAACATTAGTTAATGTATTAACTAACATAAACTAACCATGAGCAATACATTTGTTACTGTATTTACTAATCTATGTTAACGTTAGTTAATGAAAATACAGTTGTTCGTTGTTTGTTCATGTTAGTTCACAGTGCATTAACTAATGTTAACAAGATTTTAATAATGTATTAGTAAATGTTGAAATTAACATTAACAAAGATTAATAAATGCTGTATAAGTGCAGTTCATGTTAACTGATGTTAACTAATGATCCTTATTGTAAAGTGTCACCATTATTTTTGTTGTTTTTACCCATGTAACCTTGTAAACAATATACTTCAAGATTTTTAGGTAGGTCTAAAAGGTAAATATACAGAAATACCGCACAGTATTCACTGCATAAATTATAAATTTAATATAGATTAATCCTTATTAAAGCTACAAAAGTAATTCAGTCAAGAGCACTAAGTGATTTTAGTCTTTTTGTTCTTTGATTAACATTAATGACACAGTCAGCAGCAGACCGTGCGCCAGTACAGTTTTGAGTTCTCTTTTGCATCTTACTACGCTTGAATTGTTTAATAGCACTTGAATGAATGAATGATAGCGTGATCATATGAGCTCAGTCTAAGCGTGATCTCAGTAAGATTGTTTATTTTGAATAAATTATTACTTTTATTCAGCAAGGATGCATTAAATTTATCAAAATTGACACGTATAATGTTACAAAATATTTCCGTTTCAAATAAATCTGTTATTTTCAACTTTTTATTCATCTAAATCACAGCTTCCAGAATGACTAGAATGATTTCTGAAGGATCATATTACACTGAAGACTGGTGTAATGGCTGCTGAAAATTTAGATATGTCAATGCAGGAATAAATTACATTTTAAAATATATTAAAATAGTTATTTTAATTTAACTATAGCAGTTTGTAATAATATTTTGCAGTATTACTGTTTTTACTGTGATTTTAATTTTAATTTAAATTACATTAATTTAGAATCAAATTGTGAATGTAGATTAGCATTATAAAATTTCACCAGTATTGGCATTGACTGCTAAATCTTTTTTAAAATATAATTTTGTGATTGCGATCCCCTAGGGAAGGACAGTGTCAGCGCGGGAGCTGTGGATGAAGAGGATTTTGTCAAAGCTTTTGAAGATGTACCTGCAGTGCAAGTAATGTATCTGAAATTGTCATTATCATGCAATTTATCAGGGATTCCTTGAATTTACACATTCAGACAAGACATAAATATGTTGTTCGTTTTCAGATATATTCCGGTAAGGATTTGGAGGACTCCTTGAATAAGATCCGGGAAGTTTTGTCAGATGACAAGCAAGACTGGGAGCACCGCGTCACTGCTGTAAGTCGCTGTTTAGTTTCACCACTTCTTTTGTCCACAATACATGCACTCCAGCTTGAAGAACTTGTCTTCAGCGTGGCACTGAAGCAGCTCTTATATCATGTATTTAGCTGAAGAAAGTGCGGTCGCTTGTTCTGGCTGGTGCGACTGAGCATGAGGGTTTCCTTCAACATCTACGGCTTTTAGAAGGTGCCTTCAAGCTGTCGGCTAAAGATCTTCGGTCCCAAGTGGTTCGAGAGGCCTGTATCACATTGGGGTATGATACTCTTCTCTACCATTTTCTCTTCCAGTCTCTGTAAAAATGTTTATTTAATATAGCTTTCAAGTGTGATATCCACTACCAAAATTGACTTGTTAAGAATCAGCTATTAGGGTGCCACCTTTAGATGTTCATTGATCAAAGACAAACTTCAGCAGTAGGGCAATTTTTCACAAATCCAGTCTTAAAGGCACTTCATACTCCGATACATGTTCTATCTCAAATATCATTGGGATACAGCATTAAAAAGTTTAAAGGCGTAAATGAAGCTGTTTTGCTGGTCTCTGTGATTGAGCATGACTCAATGCCAGTCTTTAATTATTCTGGGTCGTAATGTGTTTCTAATGAAGTGGAACCGAACTGACTGGAGCGTGCAGGACAGCTCTTCTGCTAAAGTGCAGCCAATTGATGGATATCTAAACAAGTTCCATGCCTTAATGTCAAACACATTTGATTCATTTCCATCTAGACCTGAAGTTAACTTATCCTTATATTTGTGTTTTGTTGATTGGTGGATTTTGCTGTCTCTCAGGCATCTGTCTTCAGTGTTAGGGAATAAATTTGATCATGGAGCTGAAAGCATCATGCCTACGTTGCTCAACTTAGTCCCCAACAGCGCCAAAATTATGGCCACATCCGGAATGGCAGCCATCCGCCTCATCTTGCGAGTGAGTTCTGATGATTTCCTTTTTCACATGTATTTATACATTAAAAGCCCATTCTAGGATTAAATATAAAGAGTGACACAATAACTCTGTTGTCTACTGTCTACATAGGCAGCTACCTTTTAAGGCAGCATCCTAACTCATTTGCAACCTCATAATAACCTCAACTGAATTCATATACTCTAAATAGGCAGTAACTTCACACATAGTGCATTTACAAGACAAGTTACATGGC
Source organism: Elopichthys bambusa (assembly GCA_037101425.1). Classification (NCBI taxonomy): domain Eukaryota; kingdom Metazoa; phylum Chordata; class Actinopteri; order Cypriniformes; family Xenocyprididae; genus Elopichthys; species Elopichthys bambusa. The sequence continues at coordinate 21,600,891 of CM074438.1, forward strand.
GTTACTCACATTTGGATACTAGCACTGCACAGGCTCCTTGCTATATTAGCTTTAATTAGCCCCCAGAAGCTTCAGACTTTTTGTGATTTACACTACTGTTCAAACTTTTGGGGTCAGTGTGATATTTTTTTTTAATACTACTTATTTAGCAAGGACATATTAATTTAATCAAAAGTGACATTCAGGACATTTATAATAAATTATGTTCATTCTGTTCATCAAAGATCCTGAAAAAAATGTAAGTAATGGTTTACACAAAAATATTAAGCAGCGCAACTGTTTTCAACACTGATAATATTAAGAAATATTTCCTGAGCACCAGATCAGTATATTAGAATGATTTCTAAAGGATCATGTGACACTGAAGACTGGAGTAATGGGTGCTGAAAATTCAGCTTTGTCATCAAAGGAATAAATTGCATTTTAAAATATGTTCAAATAGTGAACCATTTATTTTAATTGATTAAATTTTTACAATATTACTTTCTTTTTTTGCAGCCTTAGTTCTTGAAATGTACTGTATATATTTCTAGTTTTTATTTCTGTGTTTAATATTCTAGCACCATGATTTATAATTGTACTTTTTGACTTTTTCAGCATACACACTTTCCACGCCTTATCCCGATCATCACCAGCAACTGTACTTCTAAATCTGTGGCTGTTCGAAGGTAAACCAGACCTCCTTGTGAGATCTATTTGCAAATCTTTTTTCTTTTCTTTTTTTTTTCCAGAACATAAATTAGAAAGCCATTGTCTTCTAATAGAAATACTTGTTCATTTTCACCCCTTCAGACGGTGTTATGAGTTTTTAGACCTGTTATTGCAAGAATGGCAGACACACACTCTAGAGAGGTGAGTGGAAAATGATTGATGTTGTATTAAGAATGAAGTTATTATTTTTTGTGAAGTGCGTTTTGCTCAGGATGTATCTCATAGAACTTGGTACGTGCATGAAATTTTGTTTATTCCTACTTGCTGCAAAGCTGTCACCCCTCCCTTTCCTGTTTTTGTGACATTTAACTGGTGAAAACATGTGTTACTTATCAAAGCTCGGCTGAATGGGCAACTGATGATTCTTTTCGCGGGTTGAATTGATGAGCCAGGGATGTGTGGCAACCATGCGTCCCCGCCGTTTCCATGGCAATATACCCAAGAGCTCTTTTATAAGGAGGTCTGGACTCCCCTTATCCTCTCTTTCCCACTCTTCCGCCTTTAGAGAACTGGGGAAAAAAGGTCTGCCGTCTGGTCCAGAAAGTTTCAAAGGAAACTGAGTGAATTCACTGTTGGTTCTGCAGACTGTAAGAAACAGTATTCATCATGTTTCCTTACTACCCCAGGCATGTGGCAGTTCTCACTGAGACCATAAAGAAGGGGATCCATGATGCTGACTCAGAGGCCAGATCTGTGGCAAGAAAGTAAGTCTGTTTGCCTTTTTTGTTTTATATATTTAAGTCCTTGGTTAGATATTGCATGAACAGCACTTCATTGAGATATTCATTTATGTTATTCAATAGTGCATTAACATTTGTAACAGATAATTTCCATGGTTTTGTTTAAGAGGTTGTTCATTTGTTCTATAGGTGTTACTGGGGATTCCATGGCCATTACAGTCGGGAGGCAGAGCACCTGTTTCAAGCGTTGGAGTCGACCTATCAGAAGGCCCTACAGTCCCACCTGAAGAGTTCTGACAGTATAGTGTCTCTACCACAGTCTGACCGCTCCTCCTCAAGCTCACAGGAGAGCCTCAAGTGAGACATGCACACACACTTCACGTACTGCCATACATGAATTGGCACATCTTGGTACACACTTTTGACTACATTCTCACACACACACACACACACACACACACACACACATATTGAGTCATGCTTTGTTTTTGTTTTTAATGAATTCTTTTGTTCAGCAATGATGCATTACATTTATCAGAAATTACATTAAAGACATTCATAATGTTACAAAATTGTATTTCACATAAATGCTGTCCTTTTGAACTTTATATTCCTCAGAGAATCTTGAAAAAAATGTATCACACATTCCACAAAAATATTAAACTGTTAAACTGTTTTCAACACTGATAACATTAAAAAATGTTTCTTAAGCACCAAATCATCTTATTAGAATAATTTCTGAAGGATCATGTGACATTGAAGACTAATGTAATGATAGCAGTAGCAGTAATGATGCTAAAAATTCAGCTTTGTCATAACAGAAATACAGTCAAAAGTTTACATACCCCTTGCAGAATCTGTAAAATGTTATTTTAACAAAATAAGAGGGATCATACAAAATGCATCGGGGTTATTTTTATAAATTCAGCTTTTTTTTCTTTTCTTTTTTTGTCTATATGTAAACATCTAAACATGTAAAATTTCTTATTCAGGACAGTACTATATAAAAAAAAAACATGCATTTTGTGTGATCCCTCTTATTTTGTTAAAATGATAATTTTGCAGATTCTGCAAGGGTATGTAAACTTTTGTGCATGACTGTAAATTATATTTAAAATGTTTTTTTATTGTATTTTCGATTAAATAAATGCAGTGAGCATAATAGACTTCTATCGAAAACATTAAACAAATCTTTCAAACGGTGGTCAATAACCATACAGTTCAGTGATTGTAGGTGATAACATTGTCTCTGTGGTGTTTGCTAACTCATGCTATCAAAAACTGTGAGTTATGGCTGTCTCTGTTGAAGTTAGTGAAATATTTGCCAGTTGGCTGATAGACCACGTGTACAGATTGATGATTGTGCTTCCTAACATGTTGAGTCTTCTCTGAATATGAAGCAGTGATCTCATATTCAGTATTTGACTGCAACGTCTGTTACATTGTCTCCCTGTTGTTCAGAGGCAGTGAGATCATCTTGCATTAGCACCAGTGATGAGTGACAGCTCTAATACTCTCAATCTGCTATCGGTTTTTGTACACACAAGCAGAGACACTGCTGTGTACTGGTCACAAAAATAGTCAAAAAGAAGGTGTTACAAGTAAATTAACATTGTAATTTTAATGTGATTTATCATTTGTAGATGTTAAAAAGTGTATATAACTATTACAGATAGGGTTTGATGATATATTGAATATTCACACTAAGTTCACACTTGCTGACAATATAAAATGAAACAATGTGAATATTCTAAGGGTAGATTTAACACGTTTAATAATAATAATAATAATTCCTTATATTTATATAGCGCTTTTCTGGGTACTCAAAGTGCTTTACATACGGAAAGGGGAATCTCCTCAACCATCACCAATGTGCATAATGTGTCATTTGACTATTTGCACAATCTTGCACTCTTTGTCTTGCAGCTAGTGAGTTTGAGAGCGTTTAGATTTACGATCAATGTTCAAGGAAGTCCTTCAGGACATTGTTCATGTCTTAAAATGTTTTTGTAAAAATGTAGTTGTGTAAATAATATTTATCATGAAATGAAAATGATTCTTTCTCATGTTCATTTAATTAAAAAAAAAGTATGGAAAACCTGCCTCATTTATTTTTAACTAGATTTTCACTGTGTTGTATTTGGAAATCTTCATGGCAAAAAATATTGAGAAATATTTTAAAAATTGTCAGTAGACAGAAAAATATTGAAAAATATCTTTTTAAAATTACTGATTAATTTCATTACTGTTTTGTTCACTCTTTTCTAATTGTGCTGCTGTTGCTAAAATCTTTTTATCTACCTTCCTGCAGTCGACCGCTGTCAGTGAAGAGTGTCATTGGAGGCCCGGTTACAAGAAGTAAGTAAAGCAGTGCTGGTGCTTAGCACATTTACAAACATGCCATTTTGCCATATCTGTAACTCTTGTCTGTGTAATGTTTTCTCAGGTAAAGTGATTGGCTCTAGGGTATCCTCAACCCCTGGTGCCCTCCAGCGTTCTCGCAGTGACATAGATGTGAATGCCGCCTCCAGTGCCAAATCTCGCATGTCCACCGCAACCTCCCCATCTCCCTTCAGCTCTGCTGCAGCCTTGCCTCCAGGCTCCTACGCCTCCCTGGGTGAGAGCTCATCACACACTATCCATCTTTTCTCCTCTTTCATCCTTAATTAGGAATTTTAATAAAATAGCCATAAAAATCAGTGGCTTTTATGGCTGCAGCGGCCCATTAATAAAACTGATGGGCACCATAGATGCTATTAAGCTGCTCTGTGATGAGGAACAAACAACGGGTGTGTGCCACGCATATTCTACCATTTATTATCCCTTAATTTTTTATTTTTTTTAAGAAAGTTGTAGACTAGTTATTTTAAGAGGGAGAATAAAAATAATTGTATAAAATGTATTGTTCTGACTCAGTGAGCTACTTTCAAAGACAATGTGTTTGAAGCTACTTAGATATTACTTGCTGGAATAACAGTATTATTATTAATAATACAATTATTTATTTAACGTGTCTTTTATAATATCTTAGCTAAGTATTGTCTATAATTATTTTTTTAATTAATTGAAATACATTTTCTTTTATTATATTGCTCTTGCTGCCGTTTTTTGAAAGCAATAGCACACTTTTTTAACTGTAGTCTTTTGTGGCTTATTACTTCAGTTATATTTTGGTTTTCACAGTGCGAGTTTTCAGGAGAAGAGCTTTATAACGCATTGCTCCTGTGAGAAATGTTAACTATTTGTCTCGGGAAAATATAATATCATGTTTACTTTCAGTCTCTTTATGCAAAAACCAGAACTCACCACCTAACGTTTGACCACTAACTGTCTATTACTTTGTCTGTATAATCTTCTTTCTGTACCATTTTCTAATCCCTTGATTCCTCATAAATGATCAAAGAGATTTTATTTCCTTACCCACAGTCACACTTAGTAGCTCCCGTGTGCTTCCATGCAAGGCCCGTTTCTGAGCAGATCCCTGTCTTCCATGCTTCCATGGGCTTAACTGACTCTAATCTCTGCCTCTTATGCCTCTCCTCTCCTCCACCCTGCACTCCCCTGCTTTTGTTTTTGTGTTTTTGCCCCAAAGACGGTGCACCTGGTAAAATAGATGGTAAGATGTATGTGTATATGTGTGTGTGCGTGTGAATGTCTACCTTCTGTACTGTCCAAGGGATTCGAGCAGTGTTCTTTTGACGATTAACAGCTGTACACCTCACAATGTGACTCTTCTAGTGGTCTGCATGACCTGTTTGCATGATATATCCCCTCCCCTCCTCTTGACCGTAAATAACAGTAGTTCAGCAAAATGAAAATGGTCACTTGTACTTCATATTATCTGTAATGTGTCATTTATACTAGAATGCCTTGGGGGAAAAAAGCTAAAAAATGTAGGAACCATGTATGCAGATGGTGGTATTGGTCTAGTTTATGGTTTATGGTTACAAAAACAGCATACAAAATGCAAAGTTTAGTGGTCTTTGTATCAAAAGATTTGAACAGTAGTGTATGATTTGATAGATACGTCTGCTCAAAAGCCAGTAATATTATGTATTGCATTTATTTGAACATCAGTCTTCTCAGTACAGCATGTCATGTAATTCCTTTCAGTCAGTATATTTTCTTCAAGGAAATCTCTTTGTTTGTCCTTAGTATCCCTGTCCTTTTATTGTTGTCATTAAAACCTTTCAATCTGTCTCTCTTTGTGTCACTCGCTCTAAATCTTCCTCTCAAAAATTTATAATTGCTTCATCTCACGCTTTTTTGTTGTTGTTGTTTTTTCTTCTTTTTTTTTTTATCTACAGGTCGTGTGCGGACGAGAAGGCAGAGCTCAGGGAATGCAGTCAGCACCAGTAGCACTGTGACAGACAGCCGTGGTCGAAGCAGAGCTAAAGTGGTGTCTCAGTCCCAGCGTAAGTGTCTATGTAGGGCCTTGATCCCATACTTCACCTGTTACACCCAACAAAAGATTTAAGCATGGTATGATTTATAAACTACCATGGTTTTGCTTTGTTTTACTACTAAAACATTTACTGTTATAATGTGTATATATGTTGCAATATTAATGTTTGTTAATGAAATTAACAAACATTATTACATGGCTCTCTGAAATACTTTATTCTGATTGGAATGTCTGCTGTCATGACATTCTGCTGTCAATAATTTTTATATAATGACCGCTAAACTATTTAACAACCCAGACAACCAATTTCTTTCATGGTGAAATGATATTTTGATATGTTTTCATGAGATTCACCTTCCTAGGATCACTAGAGATTGAACCTTCAACCTTTGTTAGCAACTCGGATGCTTAACCATTGGTCTGCCACCACTATCATCTTCCTTTTCTTCTCTTTTGACTTTGTTTTTAATGTTTTCACAACCCAGTTTGGCATCCTGCTGAACATGGAGTCCACAATTATAGTTGAAGCCACTCTTTGGCATTAAATGTGTAGATTTAATTTGCTAGAGCACGAATAAACGACATCTTGCCTGATGCATGCTGGGTAACCATGCGTCACATCAAGCGTCTATTGTAACTGGCTACTTTTCACCTGTCCGTTGCCTTGCTTCCATACACAAGGATCCAGATCAGCTAACCCCACTAGTGGTAAGCCCCCCCCTCCTCAGAATAAAGCTGCTTTAATACCCTCAAGATGAACCCTGCATGAGTCACACGTCTACCATCATGTTGCATGTCCTGCTCTAGCTTTATCTTACTTTTATTTCTGTTCAAATAGAGGTCAGATGTTATGATAGTTGGATATTTGTTCTTGCTTTGATGTCTGTCTGTATATGTTTGCAAGGTGTCTGTTGCTCATAGTATGTCACGTTATCATGCCTGTGGAGATTACTATCTTTTCCCTGCAGTTTGAATAGACCTTGGATCCAAGCTCTCTGTGTTTGTCTGTATTTCATCATAGTTGAGCTCTCGTCTTCATATATTTGCATACACATTTCATTGCATCAACTTTTGCTTGTCAAATAGGCCATGTGAGTAAAGGAAGGCTTATAGTTACCATTGGAAAAAAATGTTTTCACACCATTGTTGGGCAAATACTATTTTGTCATTTAATTTTCTGTAATTTTTCTATAAATTTTATTTTTGTATTGTGCTTTTTTTTTTAATAGTATTTCCTTAGTTTACAAGTTCTCGAAAAAATTCATATGATCATGAATGCCTTGAAATTTGATTATCAAAATCAACATCAACAGAAATTTCGGGGCGAATTTCAACACTAAATGCGATGAAACAGCAGATGGATTTTAAAAAAAAACATGTTAATATATACTGCTGTTCAAAAAATCTTTTTTTTTTTTTAAGAAACTTTATTCTCTGCAAGACTGCGTTTATTTGATCAAATATACAGTTAAAACAGTAATACTGTATTATTGAAAATTATTACAGTTTAAAAGTTTTCTATTTGAATATTTTTAATGTCATTTATTCCTGTGATGACAAATCTGAAATTTCAGCAGCCATTACTCCAGTCTTCAGTGTCACCTGATTCTTCAGTGATTCTTTGAAAATATTTTTTTTGCAGGATTCTTTGATTACTTGCAATCATGGTAACATTAATTCATTAAATAATGGAGAACAACATTATAAACAGCACATATTCATTTGCACAGTTTAGTGAAGCACACTCTGTATATTAAAGAGATGATTCATTGTCTTATAAAAAAGGTGCTTTATTTCATTTATTTATTTTTTAATGATGTAAATTCAATGCTAAGCAGAGGGGAGCCATTGGCATTTGGTAGATAATCATTCACCATGTTACTTACAACAGTCCTGGCCTATTTTTCTTTGCAGCTGGCAGCCGATCCAGCTCTCCTGGGAAGCTCTTGGGACACTCATATGGCAGAATTCCTAGAGCCACTGCCCCAACAACGCCCTCAGACAAGTACTCTAGGGTCCCACGAAGCCAGGGGTGCAGCCGTGAAACCAGCCCTAGCAGACTAGGCCTAGGTAGGGGCAACATATTTTCATATCTCACAATTTAACACTAAGGATCCCACAGGTGCAGACACATCATCGGCGTATATAAAACAGCTTGATTTTGGAACTCAAGTGGACCTAAAGGAATCCCTTAAGAATATGCGTTCCAACATGGAGATTATTTTTTGCTGTTATTTTGGAAAAGGTAGGACCTTGTGGTAATTATGGATGGTAGGATATTTCAGAGTTTTACTTGAGACAGAAAGAAAAATTTGACTTTAATTTCCTGAATCGCTGTTCACTGCAGATCACATTGACACATGACCAGTGCACTAGTTCATTGTGTGAATGAAGCTCAGCATTCATTTAATTGGCTGATGCAAGTGTTTATGCCAAAACTGACTCAGTGGCTAATCATTACTGTCTTTTGTATGTTATTCATTTACCTGTTGTTAAATGATGACAGGGCTGACTAACGGCTTCCATTCCTCATCAGCTTTTCTGGCTGTGTTTTGAGGTCATTGTGTTTGTCAGCTTTTTATGAGAAATGTTTGTATGTCCTGCCTTTTTAAAGATCTGACCAAAAATGTCCAACCAAGTATTTAAGCCCATTAAATTTAACAGTAAGTCATTTGTCTATAAAACAAAAAGTCCATTTGTATATATGAAACTGAGAATATTAAAAAAAGTTTGAATGCCTCAAAAGTTTATAAGAATGCTTTTAAGCTAAATGCAGTCTTTGTATGTATGTTTTATATAAAGGTGCACCAAGCAATTACACCTAAAAATGAATAGTGCTTAATTTTATGTACTTTATTTATACATGTTAAGATGAATATCCAAATCATATCTGTGGCCTTAAAAAGCAAAAGAATAATGATGTGATACAGCAACTACCAATCAGAATTAAGACCTCACAGCACACTCATCACCTGGCAGAAACTGTAGCCGAGTTAACCTAAGATAGAGGGATACATTTTTATATACAGGGATATAATTTTTCAAAAGTGATTTTTTATATATATATATATATATATATATATATATATATATATATATATATATATATATATATATATATATATATATGCAGGGATATAATCTTTCAAAAGTGATGCTTGGAAACCAGTGTCAGAAATTGTCAGTGTTGATTCATGAGATCTTGATTCATGCATTGATAATCATTTATCTTATTCATGGTATGATGCATTATGGACTGCTATAATTTATATACAAACTCCAAATGTAAAATTTGTAGCAGTAAGAGAACTGATTTATTGTCAATATAGAATGACATATTTTTACTTATAATACACTACCATTTAAAAGTTTGGGATAAGAAAAAAGGTTTTTTTAAAGCTCACTAAGGCTGCATATATTTAATCAAAAATACAATAAAATTGTAATATTGTAAAAAAAATTATTACAATTTAAAATAACTTTTCTCTTTAAATATTTAAAAAAAAATGTAATTTATTCCTGTTGATGCAAAGCTGAATTTTCAGCAGTCATTACTCCAGCCTTCAGTGTCACATGATCCTTCAGAAACTCTTCTAATATACTGATTTGCTGCAATTCTTATTATAATCAATGCTAAAAAATACTTTTGTTGCTTAATATTTTTGTGGAAATGGTTATATTTTTTTTCTTTGATACTTTCATAAATAGAACATTCAAAAGATCAGCATTTATTTTAAAATAGAAATCTTTTGTAACAATATAAATATCTTTACTGTCACTTTTGATCAATTTAATGCATACTTGCTGAATAAATCACTTAATTTTAAACAGTAATGTATCCGATTTGTGATCATATTTTCAAAAGATGTGGCCTAAAAGAACATTTTAACTTTTAATTTTTTCGTAACGCTGATAGGTGTCAGTATAAATTGTAAGGCTTCGGTCTGTTAAAAAAAACTCTCCATAGGCAAAATTATTTGGTGCACCTTTAATGCTGCATGTTAAGAAACTCTCTAAATGTTGTCTGAATCTAATTCAGCTTAAGCCTTGTGCTTTAAACGTTTAACCTTTCTAAAGCAGAAGGACCCTAGGAACGGCCAACCCCACCCTTGCTTTCTCTGACTCCACGGCCTCACTAATGCCCTAACCTGTGTTCTAACAGCCAGGCTGTGTGGTAAAGCTCTTCTTCCTGCCACTTCTTCCTATCGCACGCTAGCCCGGAGCAGTCGCATCCCCCGCCCCAGCATGAGTCAGGGGTGCAGCCGTGACACTAGTCGCGAGAGCAGCCGTGACACCAGCCCCGCTCGGGGCTTCACTCCTCTTGGTGAGTAGAGCATTTGGCTGATGGAGACCAAACAACAACAACAACCAGTTCTTTCCAATTCATTACCACAAAACTTTTTCCTTCAATTTTTTTGGCCTTTATGTATAGACAGTATTCCTAGTATGTGGGATATGAAATTCTTTGCTTGCCTCAATGCATGCACTAATATGTTCTCGAAGTGCTGTAATGATCTGTGTAGCTGTGTCTTTGTGTTGTAAATACATCCAGTGGATGTTTTGTTGGGGTTTTCCATAAAAAACAAACAAACAAAAAAAGAAAACAGCTGGTCTGATCTTTAAAATAATTTGTGGGGAGGATTTATACAATTAAAATGAAAACTAAAAATATAAAAATAAAAGCAAATTCAAATATTAATAAATGCAAATTATACTAAACACTTATAGTAATGCATAGCATATTACATTGTGAATTCATTGCCTCTTGTGAATGTCGTCTATGCTCTAGCAGGGAGACTGATAAGTCTACGGTCTGTTTCATATATACATATGCAGTCGACTAGTAAACTGTGGCATGTTGGATGTTTGGTGTCGGTGTCAATGTCACAGGTGGTGCTCAGTGTTTCAGTGTAGCACTAACCGTTCCTGGGGTGTTACCCTTTTTACTATCCCCTTGCAGCCTCCCGACGTCACTCTCGCTCAACCAGCGCGCTGTCCACGGCCGAACCCGTGGGCCAGTCAGGTGACCTGCATGAACCGTCACTCCCCTGGCCCCCTCAGACAGGGCCGATCACCAGCATGCCTTAATACTTTACTTTTTTAAAGTAAAACAGGCAACTGAGAACCACTTCATGACACTGTTAAATTTAGATGTGAATTATCTGTTCATTTGTGAAATTATATTTCCAGTGTCTTTTTCTTAAGTGACGTGTTATGCTTTTCTCGCCATAAACATCAGCATCCATCCTAGTTGAGGTTTATTTGCGTTTCCATTTGGTTAGTGGTGTATTTGCCAAAATTCATTTTAGTTCTCTGCTTCGTATATTAGGTTTTGTATACTTGCCATTTCCATACATTGCCAGTTTTTTTTTTTTTTTTTTACTTTTGCATTGGTTTTGTTGCTGGTAATGAATTTAAAATGGGTATTTTGCCTGGCATTTTGTGCTGTGAGCATTATAGAGGTTGGGTGTATTTTTTTTTTTTTTTTTTTTTTGTGGATTGTTCAAATTCAGTCGTTGTACCGGACTCATAATTCACACAAGCATTCACATGATTTTTCAAGAAGCTGCTTTATTATCAGTTAAATCACTATTTCCTTGCAGCTTTACAGGTGAATTGTGTAATTTCTAGGCCACTAGTGCCACTAAAAAGGATTTCAGTCTATTTGTTTGAGCTACCCAACTTGAGCAAACATGGTAACATTGGTTCAACTAATAGCATCAGTTTGGGATGGGACTATCTGATTGGCAAAATAATGGTGGATGTGGGGTGTGATGTAAATTCTGAAACTATACACTTCACCTTTTTTAAGTTAAGCAACCATCATTCTTTTCTTTTTTTTTCTGGTCCTTTCTGGACTCATATTATGTGTTGAGTTGTATCAGACTGTCTTGATTCTCTCAATATCTATATGTCATCCTCAAGTTTTGTCTATAACAAATTAGCATACTTGGTTTAAACAATGGTTTATGACCTGACTTGACTTGATGATGTCGTAGAAGGTGAGTATTTGCTTACTTGCCATTACCCATCCTCACTATCTCATCCTGTGTTCAAACCCCACAGATCGCTTTGGCCTGATCCATCAGGCTCGCATTTCTGCGTCTGTCAATGCTATGAGGGTACTGAACACTGGCACAGAAGTGGAGGCTGCCGTAGCTGATGCTTTGGTAAGAATCCTGGACCTCACTCAAAGAAATTATTATGATGAACTGAAATATGTCTTACTCTTATTATCTCATCTAGGATAACAGGAGTGATGCTTCTGTATGGCTCAAAATATTTGTTATATGTGTCCCTAAAAACGCCCACAGAAAAATATGGAGTTTTTAGAAGAGCTTTAAATGAGTAGTGTTCTTTATGGGGTATACTGGGTTTTAATACATATTAAAATATTAAACTAGAATTAAATTATAATATAAATCAAAATATAAATATTCTCTTATACATTCATATACCTTTTAATCTTTGTGCTTATGTGTCAGCTATATTATGAGGGAGAAGTTTTCACATTGTGTCTTTTCTGCAACAAATTTGCTCCCTTTGAAATGTCTGCGTCTCTTTGCTCTTCCTTTCTTGGTTGTCTTCAGCTGTTAGGAGACTCCAGGAATAAGGTAGTGCTTCAATTTATTTACTGCTTGTGCTTCCATTTTTATTCACTAATCAGAAAGACTTATACCACTGTGGTCTGTCAAGCAAATATCGAGCATTTTGTGCACCACAAACATTTGAATTTCTTTCATTCATTTGGTCAATGACCATCTCATCTGCACATCTCATTTACTCCACAAGCACCACAAGATTCATTTAATTTATTTGGTATTAATCTCTTCATTTTATTATCTGTATAAGTCATCCAGTGTTATTGACTTGGAAAATGTATTTTATCATTAATTCACGTGACAACACAGCAGGATTAAGTTGTAAACAGGGCAGATGTTATGCATCAGCATGACACATCCCCTTTGCTACATAAGTAGATGTAATTAGCCCAGCGTGACGCACTCTTTACTTATATCACCTGTGCACGCTGTACTAATGACAAGGATTTGAATGTTTGTTAATGCATTGCCAACTGCTGGAAATTGTCTGTTTGAATTATTCATGACTGCCACAACAAATATCTGAAATGTTCCTTCATACTCCAGCGCTGAGGCTGGAGAAACACCTCAAAGGCCTTGTACACACTGGAGCTAAAGTTGTCACTCTTTTCTTAATTCTTAATTTCATTCACAGATTTCAGTTATTTATGGGAATGACAACTGAATTCTACAAATAAATGAACTAAATTACAACTAACAACTGAAAAATCCAGAAAGTGCAATCGAATTTTCATTAAATCATTAAAGTGTATGCAGAATCAAAACTAGTTGTTAATATCTTGACACAAATTTTGATGTCTTCCATAGTCAACAGTAGTTTACTAAAAAAAAAATCTGGTTTAATACTTCTCTGATGGCTTATATTCTTCATTAAGTCTCTTATGCTCACCCAGGCTGCATTTATTGCATTTAAGTACAGTAAAATGGTAATATTGTGAAATATTATTACAAATTAAAATAACTGTTTTCTATTTTAATATATTTTAAAATCAGATTTATTCCTGTGATGGCAAAGCTAAATTTTTAGCTGTCATTATTCCAGTCTTCAGTGTCACATGATCCTTCAACAATCATTCTAATATGCTGATTTGGTGCTTAAGAAAAATTTCTTATTACCACAGTTGAAAATGGTTATTGCTTAATATTTTTGTGAAAACCATAATGTTTTTTTCTTATGAGATTTTTTGATGAATGTAAATTTAAAAAGAACAGCAAATAAATATAAATATTTTACAACATCATAAATGCCTTTGTCATTTATGATCAATTTAATGCATCAATGCCAAATAAAAGTATTAATTAATTAAAAAAAATTGTTTACAGCTTTAGTGTACTATACTATACTATACCATTGTGTATTTTTCTGTATGCACACATATCGATATTTTAAATGATTTGTTTCCACATTTAAATGTGGTCGTTGCTCGTCCCAAGGTTAGTGTTAAAAGAACCTAAACCCTTCTTATATTTTTTTAATGCTGCATGGCTTTCTCATATCAACAGCATACTTACTATGTTTAAGTTTGGTGTTTTGTCCTGTTAAACCTACTAACCTGCTCCATCCTCTCCTCAGCGCAAGCCTTTGAGAAGGAGGTACGAGTCTGATGACGATGCCAACAGTGACGCGTCCAGTGCCTGCTCAGAGCGTTCCTATAGCTCTCGTAATGGAGGCATTCCTCACTACCTGCGTCAGACGGAGGATGTCGCCGAGGTGCTAAATCACTGCGCCAGTTCCAACTGGTCTGAGAGGAAAGAGGGCCTGCTGGGTTTGCAGAACTTGCTAAAGAGTCAGCGCATTCTCAGGTGAGGGCCTTTAGAAGGACATAAATGGTCTCTTGGTTCTTTGGTGTCACTTCATTTTCCTCCAAGACAAGAAGTAGAAAATAACCAGTCAGTATCTGACAAGTTTTGTTACTCATTTATTGTATTTTTATAAGCTGCATGATACATGTGCAAAATCTCAGTTGGCTTGCAATTACTTTTTATACTTTTTCTCTCATTCATAGTGAACAGGCCTTTAATCATACTTTTGTGTGTTTCAGCCGTGTGGAGCTGAAGAGGCTGTGTGAGATCTTCACCAGGATGTTTGCAGATCCTCACAGCAAGGTAACCTGTGTGAGGATGCATCCTTTCCACATGACTGCATTGATCACACTTAATCACACTTAATCTACTTACCTATGGCTGAATTAATGGTAGCATTCCAAATAAAGGGTTTTGTGAAGGATTACTTGCATCATGTGAAATTATGTTGCATTATGTAAAATTATTCTAAATGAATTGTGATAATAGACTAAATAAGAAGCTTTAATCACTATGGATTCTGTCAAATTTAACAAGTTTGTCTGGCAAACAGTGTGTTTGTGTAGAACTTGAAAAATGGAATGAGATTGCACTAATAGAATGTGTTTTTTCCTGTTGTTTGCATGGTCTGCCTTGGTGTGGATTTTAACAATAGAGAGTAAGTGGATCTAACAAATACATAACCAATTCTCTTATATAAATGGATTAATTGTTGTATTCTTATATAAATTGGTTCATGCTTTACATAGATAACATTAAAACCAGCAACACCATATTTATTGCTCATTCTTAGCATTAGCTGCTAACCCTAAATATTGAACTTTGACACACAAGTCATGCCACACAGTCATGAACGATACATCAAATCATCCTGCCTGATAAGGAGAGCAATTACTTTATTTTGTCATTTTATTATATTATTATAAGTGATCAGACTTATAAACAGGCTTACAGGCAACCTTCCAAAAATCTCATAGATTTACAATGAACAAGAATTAATTGAACTACAACAGTGGTTCTCAACCAGAGGGCCAGGGGTCACAGCACATTTACAAGGGGACCTCATGATGTCTTGAAATTATTTAAAATAAGCTCTAAAATAACTACAAATCAGCAGCAGAGCAGCAGTTGTACTAGAGAAAACCTTTTAGCCTACATGTGGGCTTTTTGAATGTTGTTGTGGACAATTGTGGCCTTAGAGTCAAAAAGTTTAAAGCCACTGGACTAGAATATGATCACAAATACTTGACTTGAATTGAACTTATAACCAATCACCCACGACACAATTGCCACTACATAGCAACTAGGGCTGCACAGTATAGGAAAAAACTGACAATGCGAAATTTTGTTTTTTTGCAATATATATTGCGATATTTTGTTGGGGAGTGAATCTGCATAGAAAATAATAAACGAATTACAAGCATAGATAAATACAATAGGACAAATTAAATAAACAGTGCTTTGTTTTTTAGGTAAGTCTAACAGTATTCAGGTACTGAAATTGAATAATCAAATGTAAAATAACACTGCATAATCTTCACTGTATAAATTAAATATAATTAATCTTTGTTAAATTAATTAATTTTCTCTTTGTATTTTGTTGTTTGATTAACATTAATGACACAGACAGCAGCTGGAATATTAGACTGCTGTCACTTTAAGACCGAATACACAGATCCAGTATAATGATACGCATCCGTTTACCTTCGCAATTGTTCACATAAGCCATAAGCGACTGTATTTATGAGGATACTCGCTGAGATGGGTATTTTGACATAAGTTTGTGTGCATGGGTCCGTTCAAGCACAAATAGATGCGGAAGAGAACAGAATTCAGTGTTCGCGTGCTGTCTGCACGGCTCTGTGTGTGCGCACAGAAAACAGCGTGTGAGTTCCGAATTGAGTTCTCTTTTGCGTCGTCTTGTACTCAGTTGGTTTAAAATCGCTTAAATGTTTAAACTGACAGAACCTAAAGCATGTGAAAATAAGCTTTCCCTCTATGATTGTTAAACTTTGCAATTAATCTGAGAATCGCGTGCGTTTCAAACCATGGAGCGTGGTACAAATGGATCAACTACGTTCCTTATACTTGACATCGCACATCCTGCAGTGTGACTATTGCGGATGCGCACATCGCAATATCAATGCTAATAGGATATATCTTGCAGCCCTAATATTAACACACTTAAAACTTTGTGAATTGTGAAACACCTTTACAAACATATTGAAACACACTGGCACTGCGGCAGCAATTTTTGCATAGGCAAGCACCATTCACATTTTGTTCAGAGATTGTAGAAATGTAGTTTTTTTAATACTATTATGAGAAAGGCATATAAAGCCATTATTATGTTTATTGAATTATATGCTGCACAGCATTATTGTGACGTTGGATGATCTGGTTCCAGGTGTTTAGCATGTTCTTGGAGACACTAGTGGACTTCATCACTGTGCACAGAGAGGATCTCCAGGACTGGCTTTTTGTTCTGCTCACTCAGCTACTGAAGAAAATGGGAGCTGACCTCTTGGGCTCAGTCCAAGCTAAGGTCCAAAAAGCTCTGGACATCACACGGTCAGTCTCTAGTGACAGTCCTAGTCAAAAAATGTTTACCCCCACTGTGCTTTTGTTCTTTTTGAACTTTTGTGCCACTAGGATAATGTATTTTCTCTTTTTTCCACTCTCTTAGGGAGTCTTTCCCCTTCGACCAACAGTTTAACATTCTAATGAGATTTATTGTTGATCAGACTCAAACTCCCAATCTGAAGGTATGATGATGCCCACCATTACTGCTTACAAAACCCCAGCTGCAAATTCACAATGTGCTGAGCTTGTTATTTCTTATTGTCTTGATGTTATAATGCAGGTGAAGGTGGCCATCCTGAAATACATTGAGTCCCTGGCACGGCAGATGGACCCTGCTGACTTTGTGAACTCAAGTGAGACAAGATTAGCCGTGTCTCGCATTATCACCTGGACCACAGAACCCAAGAGCTCTGACGTTAGAAAAGTGAGTTTCCATGGAGATGTGCTTACAGACAGTGCACAAATCAGTGCTGCAGTGGTGGAGTATGATGAGTATAAATTGACATGGATTAAGCTGTTTATTGAAAAAGGTTTTTTATTTCTAGGTTAATTCTCACAAATACATTGTGTGAATTCTGTCATAATTTACTATTATTCACTCTCATGTCATTCTAAATAACAAACTATCCCATTAAGAATCATTTCTGATCTTGGTTGCAAGATTTTTTACTTTTAAAATGTTGGTTAAACATCAATTAATCACAATGAACAGATGAAAGACATTTATTCCCAATATCAGTTGCTGCCTACAGGCAACAAGTGGTCATCATCAGTTTCTCTTTTATTGTCTGTTACCCTATTGTCCTGACACGATGGCCCAGACCCTTCATAACTGGGCATATGAGGAGTTGTCAGGCAGGCCCAACACTACAACTCTACTTCCTGGAGAGGGTCATCTGGAGGAGAGGTGCAAGCAGGTAGTGCCAATCCAACGGCCTAACCAACAACCCACACGTAACCGCTGCACCTAACCGTGTGCTCTCTCCTCACTCTAATCTGCCTCGTTGCCTTGCGAAGTGACTGCTGAATACAATCTCTTAACATGCAATTGTACCAGAAGGCCAAAGCGAGCAGAGATAAATTTTTTTTAACTACATCAATAAATAAGTGTGTTTTAAAGTTTCCTTTTGTTTCTCAATTGCTGTTAACGCTCCACTGCTTAAGATGTTTTTGTTTCTTTTCACAGAATAACAGTGAGTGAATCAGTGTTCTTGCATGTGTTTAACATTAAACAGAACAGAGTCATGGACATTTGAGCTATCTATGAATTGGATGAAATATACAAGTCAGATTTACCAGGGTTGGGAATCTCGCCTGTTTGGGTGATTAAACCGCTGTTGTCATTACGATAAGAGTGATATTTTGCTTTTGTCTTTTATTCAAGCAGAAATAACCATCAAGAATTGTATAATGCAATTTTATACAGTTTTATATTACTGTTTATTTATGATTTGTTGATCTGTTGAAATCTGTAATGATCACATCTGACTAAATGATACTGAAGGCAGTAAACATAGTAATAATTGGTGTTTTCTTTCTTCCCCACTAAAAGAATTGTTAATTGAATCGCTCAGAAACTAGAATCGTTAAGGGGGATTGAAACAAGAACGATTCCCATCCCTGATACTGAAAACACCTGCACACTAGAGAAGCTTTGACGGAGCTTTTGTCAAACAGGAATTTGTTTGTGAAATCAAGCTGGACCCAGTCCCTTAAATGTCAAAGGATGTGTAAACTCCAGTGTGTAGGTGACCTATCAGATCCAGTTGTCTTCTGTTCATAGGAGCACTGCAGTCACAGTTCCTTATACTTTCTATTCTGAGTTATCGCCGCCAGATTTTCTCAGCATGTATAAGTGCGCTCCCGTTCATTGCAGTGTTAGTATTTGTGCTGGATCTCATGAGGTGTGTGCTGTGTTGTGCAGGCCGCCCAGGTGGTGCTGATCTCACTCTTTGAGCTGAACACTCCCGAGTTCACCATGCTGCTGGGCGCTCTGCCTAAAACATTCCAGGATGGAGCCACCAAGCTCCTGCATAACCATCTGAAGAACTCAAGCAACACCAGCAGCGTGGTAAGATTTCTTGTTTTATCTCTTATGAGATAAAAGTTTTAATATACACTGCCGTTCAAAAGATTTTAAAATATTTTTGAAAGAAGTCTATGTTCACTAAAGCTGCATTTATTTGATCAAAAATATATATATTTTTTTTACTCCAGTCTTCAGTGTCACATGGTCCTTCAGAAATCATTCTAATTATGCTGATTTTGCTGCTCAAGAAACATTTCTTATTATGATCAATGTTAAACAGTTGTGCTGCTTAATATTTTTCTATGATAACGTTTTTTTCAGGGTTTTTTGACAAATTGTAAAAAGAAAAAATTCAAAAGAAAATTACTTTTGATGATTTTAAAGAATCGTTGCTGAATATAATTTTTAAAAATCTTTATCACCCCAAACATACAAGACTGTATCACAATAAGGTGAAGTGTCATTTTTGGGGGGTAGGAGAAGGACCATTGGTTGAAAAATGCTCAGTATTCCAGCTGAAAAAATGAAATGAAAGTCCCACCTTAAATGAGTTAAAAGAAGCCAATCACCTTTCTGACAGGGGCATTTCCTGTTTTTTTTCTAACTTTTTTAAACTCTAGAACATATTAATTGGACAGTCTGAAAAACATTTTTTGCTTGATTTGAGCTAAAGAAGCTAAATTTATGATGTCTTTGTCAGATTTTATAGATAATATATAAATAAATCATTTAAATAAACACAATCTCGACAAACAGTTTTGGAAGTTAATCAAGTAATTTACACAATTACCTAAGCCAGAAATAGACAGCAATTCGGGCAAACAAATAAAAAGACAATGATAAAGATCTGCCACTAATATTGTTTTGTTGTTGAACTGTTGTTTAGCCTAGCCTGAAATTATTTAGTTTATCATTTCATCTTTGTCTCCTTCACAGAGTTCACCAAGCAATACAATGGGCCGCACGCCACCCCGGCACCCCACCAGCAGGACCAGTCCTCTCACCTCGCCCACAAATTGCTCCCACGGGGGTCTGTCACCCAGGTAACACATCCTCTTCCCTCCTCCCATATGCTGACCATTCTAAAGCATGATCTCACTCTGGGTACGAAGACTTTCTACAGCAGTTTCTAAGGCCTGTCACCCTGTTTAATGGCTCTAACATGTACTAAACATCTGAATTGGACTTTCCCTTTACAACCTGAAACCCTTAAAATTAATTTCTGCATTTCTGGGGTGGGATCCAAATCACCTGGAGAGTCATCCTCTTATGCAGGGTCTAAAACTCTTTTAAAGAGATCTGCAGAACACAATAGACAATGATTTAGGGGTTTCTGGTCCTCTTAAACTTATTAACCCATGCTGCTAATCACAACACTCCGACTGGACCACTCTTTTTTTTCTCTCTCTCTTCCTCTTCTGCCCTGTTCTCTCCCTCTCCGGCCGTTCTGTGGGCACAGTCGGTTATGGGGTTGGAGTGTCGATGGGCTCTTAAAGCACCCCTCTCCCTCTCCTCCTCCTCCTCCTCCTCCTCCGTCTCACTCCTCTATTCCTGCCGGCCCCTCCCTCAGGGCCTTCCGCTGCGCGCTCTCACCAAGGTAACTCAGCCGCTATCCATGACGAGGAGGGGGCGGGATGGGTGCTTAGATTCCCACCCACTCCCAGCCTCACAGGGGCACGTATGTACAAATATTAGTGGCCATGGCTTGAAATCATTCCAAATACAGACGTCCCTCTATGGATGGTGGTTGATTAAAATGTACAACTAAGAAACAAAACTATGTGGAAGAATTTTTAATGGATGTAAAAGTTTTTTACAGTAATTAACTGACTGATCATGTTTGGAGCATCCATTTATTCACCTGTAGGTGCATGCTGGAGTTGTGCACTCAATTTTTTTTATTTTATATATTTTGTATGCTTTGGCTTTCTTGTTTATGTGAGTGTTGCAATCCATTCAATGTTTATTCCCTCTTTTACTCAATTTCTCTTTTCAGTATGCTGGAGTATGACACAGAGAACATGAATTCTGATGAGATCTTTAGCTCACTGCGTGGTGTCACAGAAGCCATCCAGAGTTTCAGTTACCGCAGCCAAGAAGACCTGAATGAGCCAATCAGACGTGATGGGAAGAAGGATGATGCCGTGAGTCTGTGCTTTTAACAGTGCTTTTAACAATTATTAAATTACTAAATTACTAAAGTGGACCATAAATTCACTTTCAATTGCAGATACAATGTGAATGCAAAATAATCTAGATTCTTTTTCCTTACCTTTTGCTTTGAATTTTTTGGACATACTGTGCATGCCTAAATCAGAACATATTTAACACTCTTTTACTCTTCCTGTCTTAGACTGGGAAGGAAGGGGCATCTCCGGGGTCTGACGCAAGACTGGGATTGGATGTAGTGGAGGGTGGCCGAACCGCTTTGGATAACAAAACATCTTTGCTCAATACACCGTCCCCGCGGTCTTTCGCTGTGCCACGGTCGAGAGAGTTTGCACCCTATGGCTATGGAGATACGATCACGGCCTATGACAAAAGTGCCCTGAAAGAGGCTGTCTTTGACGACGACGTGGAGCAGTTCCGAGACTGTGAGTCGATACTCTGCTCGAAGCTTGTACATCCACTCTCATGTCTGTACTCCATACTGCACCCATTATCTTTGATTGTGTAAAGAAACACTTTAAGATGAGCAAAAACAAGAATGGCAAGAAAAAATAGGCAGAGTATAGAGTGAGTTATTGTAAAGGGCAATTCCGATTCTCGCGTGCCCATTGTAGGCACTTTCGATGGTGGACAAAGAGGTCATCATAGGCTCTCTAATTGGTCTGCGTGACCAATGTGCCACAGTCGACATTGGCTCAGACCAGACAGGATAGCCTTCGTTGCCCTCGTGAGCCTTGGGCACTCAACACCCTGTCGTCGGTTTTGAGGTTTGTCCCTCCTCGGACCACTGTTGGTAAATTCTCACCACTGCTGACCAGGAGCAACCCACAAGCTTTGCTGTTTCAGAGATAACTCTGACCCAGTTGCCTTGCCAAAACAATTTGGCCCTTGTCATATTCGCTCAGATCTTTATTCCTGACCATAATAAAGCATCCAACACAATGATTACAGGAACTGATTGTTTGCTTACCATCTAATCTACTCAGACCTAAATGTGTGGCCTTGTTAGGAGATGATCAACGATATTCGTTTCACCTGTGATTGGTCATAATGTTTTGCTCAATCTCATATTAATGATACACTGAGTAAAGTGATATCTTTGTCGTAGTATCCTTTCAACGGTTATGGGAATTTCCCATGACCGCGCTGGTAAATTTGGTTGCATCTTACAAGTTGTTGTTGAAAGTAAATATAATGTCCTTGTTTACAACATTGTTTCAGTCTCTTTCAATGTAAAAGTCTTTGCTACTGACTCCCATATAGACAGTCTCTTCTCGCCATCTAATGGCATAACAATGTAACACTCTGATACAGCATTAAAGTTAAATAAAAATATACATTTATGAAACTTTGCCCTCAGCCAATAATATTTGCTCTGGAACAATTAATAGATTGAAACCAAAGATTGCCCATTAGATAAACCCAAAACGAATTATCATATTTAACCACTATAGAGACATCAGAGCCAGCAGCAAATTCCAGAAGAACTGGCCAAGGTAAGGCTGCTCAATGTGGGGTACATGAGCATTAAATTGCCGCTGACACCCTGGAGCTCACATCTCCGAAAACGTTGAGGCAAATTTTCAAACAGGTTTGCTCCTCCGCCATGACACTCGCTGTGAAAATGCTGCAAGCAGAGAGATACAAGCGATGAAACTGTTCCCGTGGTGATACTGGTAGAATATCGCATGGCTGGAAAGAACTCTCAGCTAATCAGATCCGAGGACAAGAAGAAACTGTTGTTTTTTAGATAATAAATGGGAAAAATACTTTGTGAACCAAGCTTGCTGAAAAAGTCGGCGGACACTGTTGATGCAGAAATTACACCTTTCAACTCTAGCTAATTGACAGTGTTAGCAACATGATGCCCAGAGACCATAAAATATAAATAAGTGATTAACCCCCTACAAGCGTAAGTTTCAGATATGCGGGTGTAGCATGTAGGATAGTGGAGTTTGTGTGTCATCACTTCCCCTCCTGTCCCTCCCCTTCTACAGGCCGTCGGCAAGACTGTGGTGAGAACAAGATGGTGCTGCCCAAGGGCTTTACTCCTGGTAAAGACCTGCACAGTTAAACAAGACTGTTGCATTTTTCTTTATTTACTTCCCCTTCCACCTCCTCTCTTTCAGTGTCATCCATCTCAGTGTCTCGCATGTGATGTCAACCTAAAATGACACAACTGCTTTGCTAACAGGGTTTTTTGGTAACTGCTACAGGCTACCTGCTCTCATATAAGGCAATACAGTCATACAGTAGGACTGTTTATTGGGTGACTGTATGTCCAAATCAAATGGAAACCTGGTGATGATTCACTTGCATTTATAATAGATTAACCTGAGTCTAAGTGAACACTTAAACCTTCCTAACTATACTAAGGTTGGGTATCGTTTGAATTTTAAAGATTCCCATTCTGCTTATCATTTCTTATCAATTCCTAATTTCGATTCCAATAAGGTAAAAAAAAAAAAAAAAAAACTTGGATATCATTCACATTTTTCTTAATTTTGTTACAAAACGTTTCATTGTAGCTGAATACCATGAACAAATATCAACAGGCTAAAGAACACTTAGACAAGGAACTTTTTCCTATGGTTTAAAAATACCACAGCGAAAACAACTAGTCTAACTAATATAATATTTCAAGCACTATTAAAGACAAGTAAACACTCAGTAATTAAAAAAAATTTCAGGTATTCAGGTACAGAAAATGTCATCAAATATAAAATAACACTGCACAAATAAAATATACATTACAAATATAGTTATAAAGTTATTCAGTCAAGAACAGCGATAGCATTTTCTCTTTGTTGTTTTATTAATGTTTGATTAATTTAAGAGCTGCACAGATCCAATATAGTGTTATGCGTTGCCTTTGTCAACTGTTTGCATTCACTTAAGACATAACCAACTGTGTTTACGAGGAAATTTTTACAGATTTTTGTGTGTATTGTCCGTTCAAGTGCAAAGAGACTCAAAAGAGAACTCAGTTCAATATCGCGCACTATTCAGCATGAGAGGGGCTTTCTGTGCGCATGATTGGGATTTGTGTACTTGTACTTGAATGGTTTAAAGTCATTAAAAAGCATACAAAGGAATCGATAAGAGGAATCAATTTTAATTTTATAACAAGTATTCGATTCTTGACCGTAAGTATCTGATTCCAGAATTGGAATAGTTTTTTCGATTCCCAACTCTACTAACTACTAATTAAAACTAACATCAAAACACTTTTCGCACATTACTGGCTAATCATGACATATAAGGGTAAATCTTATAAAAACATGTCTATTATATTATTATTCATTATATTATTCCATTTAATTGGTAATTGTTATTACCGTAATTATTGTATTAAACTGTAATGCATTTTTTTCAGTATAAATTAAACTATTACAAAAATAAAATTATAACAAAATGCTAAATAAAAAATACAAAAATAATTTTAGTACTGTGATGTACCTAACAATTTAATATTTTAGCATTGTTTTAAATGCCATGATTCAAACAAAATTGGCCTAAAATAGGCTTACTTTTTTTTAAAAGCAAAATATAATGTAATTCTTTTAGACTTGATGTCAAACACAGAACCAGACATGTTCTTGACATGTTTCATAAGATTGAATAATATTGAACATCATATACTCAAAACAGATAAGCCAAAACATCCAAAGTGTTCCAGTACAATTGAAGTAGAATATAGCTTGTTTATGCAGATTGTTGAATCATTTTGGATCATTCAGATTTGGTGGCAGACCTGCTGAAGGAGCTGTCTAATCACAATGAGCGAGTGGAGGAGAGGAAGGGGGCATTGATCGAGCTGCTGAAGATCGCCCGTGAAGACAGCCTGGCTGTGTGGGACGAGCACTTCAAAACAATCCTCTTGCTGCTATTGGAGACACTGGGGGACAAAGATGTCAGTCAAAGCACCATATAACTCGCATGCTCAATTGGCACATTCTTTATAATCCTTAAGTCTTTCATATGTCAAGTTGCTTTTTTATGTATGTATTTATTTGTAGTGGTTAGTAATGATGGTATGCATTCTTTAGCACACTATCCGAGCACTGGCTTTACGGGTTCTGAAGGAGATCCTGAGGAACCAGCCAGCGCGTTTCAAGAACTATGCAGAACTCACCATCATGAAAACACTAGAAGCCCACAAGGACTCTCATAAAGAGGTTAGAATCAGCCCTCTCAAATATGTAATCTGTTTAAAATTACAAATCAATTTAGGCAATACAACTTTGATATGATTATACTAAAAAAAAAAAAAATCATACTTTAGCTAGTATTGTTCTATATGTTGTGACTTAAGTTACTGCTTTGGGGTTTTTTTTATAGCAGGGGTGTAAATGTAGTATGTTTTCTGCCATAATTCCTCATTATTAATAAAATTAAAATATTCAGTAATAATAATGAAAATGTGTAAAGGTGAAGAGACAAATTAATAAATGATTATACTATAATAATATATTTTGTATTACTTGTAGTACAACTACATTGTAGTAATGCGATCAGATTAAACCTACTTTTGTAGAATGTGAATATATTATTTTAAACCATTGACAATTCCATTGTCACCATAATACCACTCACATGTGAAATCAAGCTGGCCAGGTGACTTTTTCTTTGTAACAGCCTCATTGAGAGTAAAATGAGCTGACTGGTCTCTTTAATCCCATTTTGAATCCAACACCTGCACATGTGGACACTGAGCACCTTGGTTACATCTAAAGCAAGATGACCCAAGCCAACAAACCCAACACCTAGATGAATAAATGAATGAAATACAGGCCTGTGGAGAATAAGTCCTTTGCCAGTTCATTTCCCAAATGTACTTATTCCCTTTCCAATAATACAGCAGTAATAGAGCAGTCTGTAGTACTGCAACCTAATCCAAATAAAATTATTTTTCCATCTAATTTTCTGTTAGACCTCAAGTTGTTAAATGTTATATGTGCAGGTGGTTAGGGCGGCTGAAGAGGCTGCCTCTACATTGGCCGGCTCCATTCACCCAGAGCAATGCATCAAGGTGCTGTGTCCCATCGTACAGACCGCAGACTACCCTATCAACCTGGCTGCTATTAAGATGCAGACCAAAGTGGTTGAGCGCATTGCCAAGGAGTCCCTGCATCAGCTGCTGCCAGACATCATTCCTGGCCTCTTACAAGTGAGTATTTTATGTTGGCAGTATTTTATGGTAAAAAGTTTTATCTCGCCACTTCTGTCACTTTGGAACTTGTTACATTTTTCCCTCTTTGCGAAATACTCTCTCATTTCCTATACAGTCTGTAGAGTTGTTTTCATTTCCTACTTCCAACTTGATATGATCAGAGAGAAGTCTTTAAATGTCAGTGCAAGTAGTTTGAAAGTGTGCACCATCTCGCATCTTGCATAATGATCTTGGATATATTGCATATATACCCAACACAGTGTACCAGTTTCAATGTGCAGAACGGAGAATGAGATTTAAGATGGGATAGATTTTCTGTCACTGTTTTGTAACCCTTTTGGTCATTTAACCTTTGGTCGCCCCTTTGGACAAAATTGGGTCAGTATTAAGTATATTAGCATAGTCTGCATTTGGAATGTTGGGAGCATAGTCAGCATGCCTTTTTTGTACTTTTGCCTCCTGTACTCTTGATGATGTGCACGTGTGTTTGTGTGTGTTTAGGTGTGTAGATGTTAATGCTAAAACTGTCTATCTGTCTACAGGGCTATGATAACACCGAGAGTAGCGTTCGCAAGGCCAGCGTGTTCTGTCTGGTGGCCATCTACTCTGTGATTGGTGAGGAGCTGAAGCCACACTTGGCCCAGCTCACGGGTAGCAAGGTATGTCACATGCACTCAAAGTCCACCAAAAGGTTCACCCTGTTCAACCTTCTTATCACGAAGTCCTCTATTTATTTGTGTCCCCCTTCTGGTTTTAACTGGTCTGGGTTTTTATATTTGACTCCCTTTCACTGCATTTGGGGTTCATAACACATTTAAAAAGAAATACTGTCGAAGGGCTGAATTTAATCAGAACTTTTTCAGGCCACATTTAACCTCAAAATCAAATTTCCCATTAATTTTTTATTTATTTATTTTTGGACCATTAAGAATTTTTGCATTTTTGTCCTGATTGTTAAGCACAAATTCTACTTTTTGAGTTTTTTTTTTTTTTTTTTTGTAATTACCATATTTTTGGTGTTATTTTATTTAAATCTGCATAAACTTCTAATAAGATAACCCAAATACAATAGAAAGGGTAAATACATGCTCTTATCAGACAAGTCTATATGAGTATTAGAATGTGCTGTATTAAAATTCACCCTGTCTTTTATTTTCATAGATGAAGTTGCTAAATCTGTATATTAAGAGGGCCCAGACCACCAACAGCAACAGCAGCAGTTCTTCAGATGTGTCCTCTCACAGCTAGCCATATGGAGTCTAATCAGTGCCCTACATGTGCATTTGGGAACATAGTTGTGCCTCCTCCAGACATCTTTTTTTATTGCTTCATCACAATCTTGCTGGATTTTCCCAGAGAGATGTGTTGCTCACTGCAATCAAACTTTTCTTTTCATCCAACTCCTGGAAATCTCTTAGTTAGTCTCTCATGCATCTTTCCATCTGTGGAACGTTGAATGTAAAGGGGTTTGAATCGAGAAAAATGCATGCAGATCTTCCATGATAGGCATTGCTTCCTTAATTGAAGGAAACAGGCTTTCTTCATCTTCTGAAGAGGTGAATCGTTAACTAAATTTATTAGTAATAACTTATTCATGTTTACAAGTGGTGTTAAAGGTTTAGTTGAGTTATTTGGATATTTTAAATGGGCACAGTTGGTTTAACTAATACACCACTTGAATCTCAGTTGATGTTAGTGGATCATTTGGCTGGCCGAGTGATAAATGTTAAGAAAAGAGAAAAATATAAGTAATTTGTAGGTTTGGCTACAATGACAACCAAAATAAACGAAACAAAACAAAAGTAGGATTAAAACATTAATTTTACATACATATTAATTTTTATTTAATGGGACCGCAATACCACATCCCATAATGTTGAAAGTGATGTAAAGCAATTGTGTTGATTTTATTATAGGATGGATTATGTGTTATAAATATGGGCCTCAATACAGAAAACAAGGACAAACTTCTGAATGTAGAGCTTTTCCTTTCATCTTTGGGGAAAAAAGCGAGTTTCATGAGTAAACATGCGAGCCATAACACACACGGTCATTTAAAACGTTCACAAACACTCGAATGGAGTTGCAAGCATGACCTGGAGCATCTTCAGACAAGAAACAATGAATGAAACTAATTTACACTTTATGTTCTTGGAGCAAGAGGATTGTGATGGAAATTTAAAAACTGCTATGCCTTGCATTCCTTTTTCTGTTTAAAAAACTCAGACTGTTAAGATATATGTGTCTAGAGGTATTCTTACACTACATTGATAAAGCATGACACTGCAAGTTCGTCACGTGTATATGACACTAATGAAAACCCTCTCTGGCTCAAGAACTACAGGTGACTCTCTGAAAGGTCTGAACTTATTCTTTTTCCTTGTTCATCTGGAGATTTTTTTTTTTTTTTTTTTTTTTTTTTTTTTTTTTTTCCATCTGATGTTAAGTGCTGGGCTTTGTGTTTTGTACATACCTTTCAATCATTGCTTCTCACTCCCCCACAAAATTAAGGTAAAGATGTTGCACTCTTTTGCACGTTAACAGATAGCCTGCATGTTTTGATGACATAACCATCCTGTGCTGCCGTGACTGACCTAGTTTTGGCTGTTTGTGAAAACTTGCCACGTCAGCAATCTGGTCGGTCTGTAAATACAGTATTATTATTGTTGTTATTAATATGTTGCCCATGTGGGGAAGTAGACAAGTGCAAATCTCAAATGGGTCTCTCAAAGTTGACCAAAATGCCTATCCTCAGACTGTGAACCAGACCACATTAGAAATTAAGGACAGACATTTGAAAGCACCCTACTTTTAGTATTATATACTGAGGCATGTGGCTTTTATTGGTATGCTAAATCTGCGTACCCTTTTTTGATTCAGAGTTTGTTTCTAATGGGTTTTAACCGATTCAGACCATGAACCATTGTTTTGGTTTAGATTGGGGTTATTCATAAAAATATCTGTTTATGAAAGGACAAAGCCAACTGTGAGGATCAACAGTGCAAGTATTATGTTTCCCCTTGTGTTTCCTCAAATGTTGACCTCCAATGGTATTCCATCAAATTGTTCACTCTACGCATGTTAGACTTTGTTTTGTCATTGGACGCAGATACACTCTTGTATTTATAAATTTATTTCCTTTTCTGTCCCAATGTACAGTTCCCCCCCTCCCCCCCAAAGGCTTATGATAGATTTACATCAGCCTGAGTTTGGCCTAGAAATAAAACAACCAGAAACATGAACTTATTTTGATTGATTATTTTAAACCCTAAAATGTATTGATTGTATATGAGTTGACTGTATGTTTGTTGTGGGGCTGTTGAATGTGCAATCAGCAACTCTGGTATTTATCACAATTCATGCACCAGTACATTTATAAACAGTCTCATGAGATACTCAGTCCTAGTTCGTCCAGTGCCATAAATGTCCAGTGCCAAAGAAATTACCAGGATATATATATATACAAGTTAATATTTATAACAGATTGTTTTCTTCAGACATTCAATTTGAAAAATATATAGAAATCCTATCTGGATGCAAACATTTATTGTATGTTAACTACTGTCAAATACTGTAAAACGAAGTAAAAATATATATATATATTTTCGGGTGAAATATAACCTTGACAATTTTTATTAGGTTCAACCAAATATTAAAGTACGTTTTTAGTATGCACTTGTGCTAGTGGAGTCAAGGTTTTCATTAATACAGATGTGAAAACGTAGTATAGAAGCACATGCGTACACACAAGCACAGCATTGCATAATCTAGTTAATAAAGTTCTGCATGCAAAATATGGTTTATCACTATCAGCAACTCGGTCTTGACCTTTGATGTCAGAGTCAGCCTGTGCCAAAACAACTCGGTAGCCGTTTGTTATTAAACGAGCGGTTCAGAAAAGTCCGTCAGTGTCGGTGACAAAGGATGAAGACAGAGTGACGGACACTTACAGGTCACCTGACGGCCGTCACGCGGGGATAAAAGACAGCGGACAAGTTGGGTTCAGAAAAGCCTTTGCGGCCCTCACGGTCCCCTCACCGGCGACCACCCGTTTGACTACTCATTTTTGGATACGAACGTCACCGAACTGTAGAGCATGCTGTTTTGGCACAGCCATCCTGAAACCTATCAACAGCACGCGCAAAATAATTATATAAGGTAAGTACATTGGCGCGAGTTATAGAGATTGTGTAGTCGTCTTACATTTTGTCTATTTATTTTACATTTTTTAATTGTTATTTTGTTATAAACTTTATCTTTATTCGGATTAATATACCTGAGAAGTCTTTCAAGAGGGGAGTTCTTATAGGCTATATATAAGAAAGCTTTACTTTATACTTTATAAGAAAGATACTTTAGGTAACTAAGCAAGCAGAAAGAAAGCTAATAGCCAGCGGATTTTTTTCTCTTATCAGTCATATTATCTGCCCTGGTTTTCCAGTACTGAGACCAAACTGAAAATTAGACATTTATGTATCATTCTGGATTAATCTGTTGAGAGGTATTTGTCTAAATGTAGGTTGTCTGCTGTGTATGACTATTGTAAAATATAGTGGTACTTAGATATACAAAGGCAGTTTCTGAAAGATTACCATATTCTTGCATTGTAAAGTGTTCTTTGTAGTAACCTCTACGAGTACCATCATACTTTTTCGTATTTGTTATGTTATTGTTATTATGGTCATTGGCATGATAAAACATGAAAAAATACTATAGTAATTTATAGTAAATACTATAGTAAAGTACTTGAATTAATTTGTTGTGGTAATATAAAAACTATAGTAATATAAACAGATTACTTTACCCAATACTGTACTAAGTTTTCTACAACTATAGGGTACGACAATACATTGCAGTTTACTGTAGTAAAAACTAAAGTATACTACAGTATTTATTACAGTATGCTGTAGCATTCATTAATAAAGTGTTGTAAATACTATAATATATACAGTATACTACAATTTACTATATAGTATGATTAAAAAAACACTATAATATTTTTTCATGTGGAAGAGCCTCTACTTTATATGTCCTTTGTTTTCTCTCAGAGATGCTCTTGCTCCGTTTCTCAAGCATGAAGAGGAGCAGCAGTCCACTGAGATCAGAGCGTCTCCTTTTCATTATGTGCTTTGTGCAGCCACATCTCCAGCAGTGAAACTTCAGGACGAAACACTCACATATCTAAATCAAGGTATTGTTAAATAATCATCTTGTGCTTGTTTAAATTCAGTCAACATTTGAAGTTGCATTCATAGCACCATGCTTTGTCTTTCTTATGTTCGTCTTGAAAGAACCTTTTTTCCCAGCACATATCAGTCTGTACTTTTGACATGATGGTGTAACCGAAAGTTGTTGATGTCTGAAGTCCATGACTAAAGGTGACATGACTAAATGACATGACTAAAACGAACAACACACTGCATAAAGAGTTACCTAAGCAAACTCTGAAGGAGAATCACAATAAACACTCTGTTTTAAATGTGATTTTTAATCACTACAGCAAAGTTTTTACATTTTATTTTGATTGTTACAGATGATTTTGCTCTTATACATGTACAGTAATGAATTCAGTTCTGTGTTTAGTTTTGTTGACATTATAATAATTGCATTGGCAGTAAAATCAACCATTGCAAACTATACTATCAGTGTGGATTCGGATTTTTTCCATTTTAATCCATCTTGTTTTAATGCACTATAGGTCAATCCTATGAAATCCGAATGCTTAATAGGAAACTGATGGAGTATACAGATATAAGCAGCAAATATGTAAAGGTAGGTTAAAGGAATTATGTATTTTTTCACTGTGACTTTGCAGACCTAGAAATAAACAGTTTTGGCTTAAAAGAATCACAAAACCATTTGTGGCTGAATTCTTAAATGTGAGCTGTGTTATGAAATACTAAAGTTGACATGCATGTTACATAATACTTGGTTTTACCCACGGTGACATGTGGGATGCTTTCCTGACATCATACTGTCTTATGCTGTTTCCAGAGCATTGTGCGTGTTGTTTTCCATGACAGACGGCTGCAGTACACAGAGCATCAACAGCTGGAAGGATGGAGATGGAACCGACCAGGAGACAGGATCTTGGATATAGGTGGAACCTGCTTTCCTGAAAAAAGCACATATCTAAAAGACCAAAATTTGTTTTCAAATCATATTGTGTCAAACACAATTTCATATGATTAACCATGTCCAAATTGTTATGTTCAGATATCCCGTTGTCAGTGGGTATAATGGAGCCTCGAGCACACCCACTGCAGCTCAACACCATAGAGTTCCTTTGGGATCCTGACAAAAATGCCTCCGTGTTCATTCAGGTGGAGCATTTTCTCTCTTGGTCTGACCTCTCAACTAGATTGAGTATCACCAACAGTAACATCTCTGTTTCTTTATATACAGGTAAACTGCATTAGCACTGAGTTCACTCCTAGAAAACATGGTGGAGAGAAGGGTGTCCCTTTCCGCATTCAGATAGACACCTTTGCAGCCAGCCAGCATGGAGAATACACTGAACACATGCGCTCCGCAAGCTGCCAGGTCAAAGTGTTCAAGGTAGAGCACTTTATAGACCAGGGGTGGGGAACCTCGGTTCTGGAGAGCCACAGTCATGCAGGGTTTTGCTTCAACTCTAATCAAACACACCTGAACAAGCTAAGAAAGGTCTGAAGGGTTACTAGAAAGCTACAGGCAGGTGAGTTTTCATCAGGGTTGGAGCTGAACTCTGAAGGACTGTCGCTCTCCAGGACCGACGTTCGCCACTCCTGTTATAGACTCTACA
Source organism: Elopichthys bambusa (assembly GCA_037101425.1). NCBI lineage: Eukaryota > Metazoa > Chordata > Actinopteri > Cypriniformes > Xenocyprididae > Elopichthys > Elopichthys bambusa. The sequence continues at coordinate 21,633,830 of CM074438.1, forward strand.
AAGATAACAGATACACAGTGTGCTTTGTGGAGATGTTAGACTTTGAAATAACCTTAAAGGTGAGATTATTTTGATGTTACTTAAAGGGATAGTTCATCCAAAAATTCTATCATCGTTTATCCACCCTCAATTCGTTCCAAACCTGCATGCATTTTTTTCATCTGTGGAACACAAAAGAGGATATTTTAAAGAACGCTGAGAATCAAATAACATTGGTCTCATTGACTTGCACTGTATGAAAAAAACAAACAAAAAAAAAACACTGATACAGTATGTTCCACAGAAGAAAGAAGTTTTGGAACGACATGAAAGTGAGTAAATGATGACAGAAATTTCATTTTTTGGTAAACTATCCTCTTAATTCTTTAATTGATATTTTTCTTCTCAAGCCAAAAGGCGCTGATCGCAAACTCAAGACTGACAGAGAGAAGATTGACAAAAAGAGTCCTCAGGATAGAGAAAAATATCAACAATCCTATAAAACAACAGTGCTGACTGAGGTAAGACATTTGCCTTGGTAGCATGCAAAGAAAGTGGATCTAGAGTTGTACAGCTCCAAAAATAACAAAAAAGCACCATGAGGACATTTTCATTTTATTATTTTCAAAAAAGCTGTGAATGGTGGTGACGCGACGCGTCATAACGCGAATAATTACTTATTCAAAATAAGTACATACTCAAGAGTATGCGATTTCGAAAGCATCCCAATGATCTTCCTCTGTAGCTCTCGCATGTCATTTGTGGCTATGCTTTACGTAGATCATGTAATATTTCAAAACCAATTCCATTTTTTCCGTCGGTTCCATCAAATCATATAGACTAATTTTATGACACAACTGACGTTTGGAGCTTGACATTATAAATCACCATCACTGTATAGAAAAGAGCTGCTTTAAAGGAAGACAGAAAATAATACAGGTTCAGAACAAGTAAATGATGACAAAGTTTTCACTTTTGGTTTAAGTATTATTTCAGCTATAGGAAAATCTGACCATATGTTAATGATTGCGCTCTTTTTCAAGCTGGCAGTCTACATCAAACATCTATGGCTGCTGAATTTTCCATTACCTCTTTACTCTGACTGGCCAAAGTGAAATATTAAGCTCTCTCACACAAGCAAGGTGTGACTGGAATGTTCACATGATTGCTTGTTAGACCAAAGCAATCCATATTAAGAATAAGTTGAAGAGGTGGGGCTAAAACGGCCACCTAACATTGGTAGACTTTTTCCTTTTCTTTCAGTGTTCCCCTTGGCCTGAAGCCCCATCCGTTAGCAGCAACACACCATCTCCTGGTTATCACAGCACTCACACTTCCTACAGCTTTCCAGAGGAGTGAGTCCTTATTCAGTATGAAATCACTGCATGATTTTTAGGAACACGAACGTAACTGGCTACTGCTCTCCTGTCTTATTGCATTTATAGAAACTGCTCTCCAGACCAGCAGGTGGAGCTACTTCTGCCCAGCTGCTCTGATGTAAGTATGTCGGGCTGCTTAAAAACATTAATGCCATGCTCTCTTATCTTTTTGGGTTTGTGTTTGAGGACATGGATGACGCTATTCTTCTTTTTGCAATTAGCACCTGTTGCCATCGTCCTCCATGCAGGACACGCAGCAGTGGCTCCATCGTAATAGATTCTCCTCTTTCTGCAGGCTCTTCTCTGGCTTCTCAGGTGGGCTGAAATATTAATTGAGAATTACAGCTGTTAGAAATTCTAGTGAACTGCATAGATCAAATTGAATAGTTTAGAGTTATCATGCTGCTAAATTAACTACCTGATACTCAGATAAGCATAAATACATTGAACACACAAATTTTGGGTAAACAGTCGATTATTAACTGTATTGAATGAATTATCAAAAGTTTGGAGTCAGAAAGATATATTGTATATGCATATTTAAAAGATTAGTTCACCCAAAAATGAAAATTCTGTCATTAATTACTCACCCTCATGTCGTTCCACACCCATAAGACCTTTGGTCATCTTCGGAACACAAATTAAGATATTTTTGATGAAATCCACGATTTTCGGATTTCATCAAAAATATTTTAATTTGTGTTCCGAAGATGAACAAAGGTCTTACGGAGGTGGAACGACATGAGGGTGAGTAATTATTAACAGAATTTTCATTTTTGGGTGAACTAACCCTTTAAGATATATATATAGTTTTATTCAGCAAGGAAGCATTAAATTGATCAAAAGTGACATGTTTTAGAAGTGTTTCAAAAGATTCTTATTTTATATTCTATATTTTCTGAATTTTCTATTCTTTAAAGAATCCTAAAAAAAAAAATAATAATATTAAACTGTTTCAACGTCGATTAATAAGAAATTTTTCTTGAGTGCCAAATTAGCATATTTGAATGATTTCTGAAGGATCATGTGACACTAAAGACTGGAGTAATGATGCTGAAAATTGAGCTTTACATCACAAGAATAAATTACAATTTAAAGTTTAATAAAATGGAAAACAATTTTAAATTGTAATAATATTTCACAATATTAAATAATAAATGCAGCCTTGGTGAGCATGAGACTCTTTCAAAACATTCACAAAATCTTACTAACCCAAATCTTTTGAACAGTACTGCATTTGAAACAGAGTCATTGTTTCAAGTTTTTCTTAAAAATTTCACGATTTTAAATATTAGACTACTATATGAACAGCTTTGTTATTGTTTCAGGTTCGGATCTGCTAAAAATGAGTAGAGAAGACTTTATTCAGATCTGTGGTCCTGCTGACGGCATCCGTCTTTTCAATGCAATCAAAGGAAGGTGAGCTGTCTCCCTAATCAAACACTTCCGATTCATCCTAAAATGTGTCTAAACATGTGCTCAACATGTGCTCAACATGTGCTCAACATGGTCTACGACAATGTTCCCCAGGTGTATACAACCGCGTCTCACTGTCTATGTATCCCAGCTGCAGAACAGGAACCAACCGCACACCAAAGCAGCGAGTGATGATGGTAGGAGACGTCACAGTGTCCTTTATCATATGTATGACATACAGAAGGAGTGTTACATTTTTACTTAATACTCAAATTGTTTTTGTCTGTAGTGTACCATGCCCTCTACCTAGAGGACCTAACTGTCCTAGAGCTCACTGAGAAGATAGCCAATCTATATAATGTTCCCTCACAGCAAATCCATCGTATATACAGACAGGGGCCGACGGGGATCCATGTCTTAGTTTCAGATGAGGTAAGAGAGCAGAGAGTGCTTTAAATTGAGTCAGGACATTTCAGAGAATACAGATCATTCAGGAACTGTTAGTTATAAAACCTGTCTAAGGGGTAGTTTATCCAGCGGACAAATAGTAGCACATTTACACTACCATTTCAAAAGTTTGGGGGTTGTTAAGATTTTATTGTTTTTGAAGCTTATTAAGGCTGCATTTGTTTGTAATATCAGTGATATCGTGAAATATTATTTGAAATAACTTTTCTATTTTAGTATATTTTGAAATGTAATTTATAGTTTATTTCTGTGATGGCAAAGCTGAATTAGTCAGTTACATATTCTTTCAGAAATCATTCTAATATTCTGATTTGGTGCTAAAGAAACGTTTCTTATTATTAATATTGGAAACAGTTGTGTTGAATAATTATTTTTGTGGAAATTGTGATACATTTATCCAAGATTCTTTGATTGAAAGTTAATTTTTAGGATTAGTGTACCAATAGATTAAATGTTTTGTCTGTAGCAAACACCATTTTCCTTAAAATCATTACCAAAATCAGTTACTGATTGTTAAAATAGTTTAGAGTGACAGAAAATACAGTAATCCAAGCATACACTGTTCAAAAGAATGACAAAGGTGTGTTTTAAATGCATTCAGGTCACTGTATATATCTGGCTTTTTCAGATGGTGCAGAACTTTACAGAGGAGACTAGCTTCATTATCAGCACTATGAAAGGTAACATCATGGACATGGTATTTTATATTAACTATACTGATTAAGACTTAAGCTAGAGTTATGGGGTGAAAATTGCCATTGCACAAAAGAACTGTCCAGAAGGCTAAATATTTGCTGACTTTACATAAAAGGGATAGTTCACCCAAAAATGAAAATTATGCAGATCCAATTCCAAGCAGATCTCGCCCCCCATTGACTACCAAGATCTGCTTGGTTACTAACATTCTTCCAAATATCTTCCTTTGTGTACATCAGAACAAAGTAATGTATACAGGTTTGGAACAACTTTAGTAAATGACAGAATTTTCACTTTTGGGTGAACTATCCATTTAAATGCAAACACTTTGATAAGCAGAAAATCTATATAATGCATACAAATCACAGGTAGCATCTGGTTGCGTCACTCTTCTGACTTTCATGGCTCACTGAACAGGCAACTGTTAAAAAGTCTTCTAAGACTTCTAGGAATGTCTTTGTGACAAACAAATTGCTATTTTAAATAAAACACTAAAATAGTCACAGTATGTGTCTGAATCTCCATTGCATTCACACTTTGTAATCATATGTAGTTAATGTTGGCTATGTTTTTCCCTGTGTGACGGCAGATGAAAGTAATGATGGCTACCATGTTGTACTGAAGTGACCCGAGTGTGACTGGAGCATTACAGGTGCCTTTAGCTTATTTTCACAATATCGGACTGTTTCTAAGTTAAATATCACCTGGTGGGATGTGGAATGAATGAATGTGGATGATTTTTGTATGATGTAGATGACTGTTCCGTATTTAAGAGAGAATGTTTTTAAGGGTTTTGCTGGAAATGAATAAAAATATTAATTATTTTATGTATCAAGTTACATTCAGTTTGTAAATTTGTTTTATAGTAATTATTTTTATCATGTTACAGTAGTATTTTGGCAGTCTTCTTTTTCAGGCATTTTTTTTTCTATTTTCTTTTGTTTTGTTATTAAAAAACCAAATAGCAAAGACATGATGTGATGTGCAGATGGCCTTACCAAAAAACTATATATATATATATATATATATATATACATACATGTGATGATTACTGTGAAGCTGCTTTGAAACAATCTCTATTGTATAACACAGAAACTCTTGTCAATGACTTGGCCATTTACAATACAGATATTGGTGTTTATAATCATGTTTTTGTACACAAACATGGAATTGAAAAGACTCTTAAAAGAAAATAAGCTCTCAGTAATGTTACATTGGTGCTTTTGTTCATCTGAGACTGAAATAAAGTCTAAATAAAGTCTTGCCTCAGAATCTTTTATTGCTTTGCTTTTGAGGTTTGTATTTTTGTAACTGATTAATGATTATGTATTTCACCAGGTTTTTTTTTAACTGTACGATAGCACGTGTTTGTTTAGTGAACTTATCTTGAAGAGCCTTGCTGCTTGATAACCTTAAAAAAAGTATTTTTTTATGATTATGATTTTTTATTTAAAAAAAATCAAACTTTTGAATGGTAAATGTCCCTTTCATAAATGTAATGTATATGTTTCAGTGTTACAAAAAAACCGTTTTATTTGTACCCTATTTTTCAAAAACACACTAACAGTGTGTGGTTACACCTGCCACATCAAGTACAAAAGTAAGCTTCAAAGTTTATACTATGTGTATATAGCTGTTTAACCAATAAGCTATTCTTTTTGTTTGATTGACCATACAATTATTTCCCTGGATTGTAATGTGTATCAGTAGGTTGTCTAGGTTCAGCTTGTGAAATGAGTTGGTTATGAAACAGTTTATTGACAAAAGCCTTTGGTTTCTACTCAGATTCTCCTCCAATTCCTCTGTAGTCATGAGGTCAGTGTAGTTAAGTGAACTTGTAGGGGTGATTTTGTGTGTGTTAGTCATGACGTGGAGAGCAGTACACTTCAGTGGGCAGCACTGAATCCACTGTGTAAGTGTGCAATTCCCAAACCCTGTAGCATAGCAACATATGCAAAAGACCATTAAATGCAGTTATTTAAATTTTTCAATATAATGTTTTAAAAATGTGTTTACTGTGAGCACCGTTGACATCTAGAAACTAAACTTTTTCTTATCTAATAGTGTGCAGTGGTGAACATTCAAGCACCAGAGAAGAACATTTCCATTTTCAAAATGTTTTGGTCAGGATGTAAATAAATCACACTAATCGTGATTTACGTAAAAAATTATAAAAAGTAATTTTCAGATAATAAATATTTAAATGTTTATTTCATTTGTTCAGGTTGTCATATTTAAAAAAAAAAAAAAAAAAATCATGTTTCTAATTGACTTTTTGATTTGAACAGCTCAAGAGAATCACAAGGAAAATCAGTGTCAGGTGCGCACAGTGAACTATCAAACGCTACCACGGCTAGTGATCTACGCATAGAACCACGGGACAGTGTGAATATTGATACCCTACAGTCAACCACTAGATAGCGTCAATGCTTCATGCTTCATTATATAAATAGGGTGAATTTGGGTAATGTGGGACACCTAAGCTCCAGTGTATTTCTTTCCTGTTCTAACAAAATTTAGTCAACAGGACTTTTACTATAGGTTTAGCATGGATGTCATGAGACTGAGATTACATGACTTCATGGGGTTGATGCCACAGGGGCAGGGTATTTGTCAATCAAGAAGCTCCCTTGGCAATTGCATGACAAGGTCAATGACATAGGATTCTGACTAGATTAATGTTAAGGACATAAATCTGTCATAAATAAGACAATGTTCCTAATTGTCAAATTATGTTTGTGATCTATTCAAGCAACAAAATATGTATTAATGTGTTTCAGTTTTTTTCTTCCAAACATTTTGTTGTTGTCCCACTCAATCGGACATGATTGAGAATGTGGGACAGCATGCTTTGAAGTGAAGTAAAAGTGCTATGTGGCCAAGTATGGTGACCCATACTAGGAATTTTGTGCTCTGCATTTAACCCATCCCATCCAAGTGCACACACACCCGGAGCAGTGGGCAGCCATTGCCTTGCTCAAGGGTTTCACCTCAGTTGTGGTATTGAGTGCTGGATATTCACTCCCCTCACCGACAATCCCTGCCAGACCTGAGACTCAAACCCATGACCTTTGGGTTTCAAGGCTGACTCTCTATCCATTAGGCCACAACCGCCCCAGTCAACTTTATGTAATGTGGATTAATTTGGGTAATCTGGGACGGTCTTCAAATGGGGGAAATATGCATTTAGGGACTTTATAAGTCTAATGACAAGGGCGTAGACCTCATTACAACTTAGGGGTAGACCACTGATATACTTTAAAAGTAACTTTAATATAATGTTAATATATGCCATAATGAGAATTAGGTGTTAATGTGGGCTATTGGAGGTTATAACGTTAGATTAAGTTCACAGTAGCTAGCAGTTAGCCAAACCAACCAGCTAGAGAGATGCTACAGAGATGGAATCTGGGAAACGTATTCCAATAGCAAGCAAAGGTATCAGGATGAAGTAAACCGTTACTTCATTTCCCAAATTCCTAGTTAGTTTAGTATAGCACTAAGTAGTAACATCCCTGGGATCTGTGCCCTGGCCAGTTGACAATGTTCTGTATGCAAACATACACACAAACACAGAGTATTTTGTAGTTGCTCATCACAAATGCGTGTCATAAGTCTGAAAATAAAATATGAAAAAAAAGAAGAAAAAAAAAACTAAAATATGAAAATATCCATGACTTTATGAAAAAATATGACTAGCCTATATGTGTATATGAATAAATGAAATGTCTATGAATATACATTTTCTTATTGAGATATCTGTACTTGTCATTTTTTAAAATTGGTGATGCATAAAGTATGGTGAATATAAGCTTTTTTAGGCCTAATACATATGTCCCAGATTATCAAATTCAGGCAGAATTTTTTTTTTTATTATTAGGCACAAAAACACTAATAGGTGTGGCATGTCTCACCCAAAGAAATATCCACTACTTAGCCTCTTATTTAATGTTTTACTACCGAAGTTTGTTAAATAAAAAAAAAGAAAAAAAAAAGAGTAGTCTATTTTTCTCCCTATGCACTATGTGGGTCGCGCGCCAAATTAATTACCAGAAGATGGCGCCTGCAGCTGAAACAGCATCCAGCCATTTTCCAAACAGCTGGTCCCATAGATATATATACGTAGATTTTATATTCGACCGCTCCAGACACGTCGGCGCGCTCGTCATCTTGCAACGGTCAGTGTGTCATGACAGTGTGTGTAAGAGTCAATGATGCCACAACATTGCGCAGCTTCTGGTTGTGAAACCACCGAGATTTAAATTCCCGAAGAAATAGGATAACCATTCACAGGTGAAAATGTGTTGATTTGTGTTTTTATATGCATTAACTCTAAAATTACAGGATTTTACTATGATACTATGTTTTTACTTTTACAATGGTAACGTTTTAATGTCGTGTTAGCTGATGCCCGTGTCTTGTTGTATTGTGTTAGTTTAGCAAAATCATCTGCTGAAGTCTATTTCATATATAGATATTCATACATACGTCTAACTACGGTTGCAGACGCACGGACAACTTACTCTCGAATGTTCACGGACCGGATTTGACCGTTCCAATATGGCTGACGGCTTGCGGCTTTGATAGCGGGCGTGGCCCATAGAGTCGGCCGCTAATGGGGAATCGATGTATATATATCTATGGCGGGTCCAACGTGGCTACAGCGTAATATAATTCAGGTATAATTTTTTTTTTTATTGATTATTGAATTGTTAATTAAGGTTTATACATAGTTTTCATGACAAGATAGAGCTTTTCAGTTTGCTAAGTTTCAAGAAATATTATTAAAAAGCAAGCACAAACTATGCAAAAGCGGTAGTCCTTCCACCACACTCAGTGTCTTGAATTCGCTCAATCGTTTTCATTGACTGCCTCAAGTGAACTATATTAGTGGACTAATGTAGGGAATAGTGAATGATGATATAGGGTGCGATTTCGGACACAGCTATTTTTGAAGGGTCTTGAATATTTTGGTCAGGCATAGTATGAGTCAGTCAGCTAAGTGAAGGACCCTACGCAGCACGCACACACGTGTTTGTGTACAGCCATGGCGGACATGCAGATGAAAATTCTCCGCAAGAAAATTCAGAAGAGAAATGAAAAAAATAAACAACGGAAACTGCTCAGATCTCAGAAGGAAGAAGAAGAAAACGGTGGAGGTGATTTTTCCACTTTTGTTGTAAAGATGAATGAAACATATACTTAATTCAGGCGTTATCTCGGATCCACCATGTGATAATCACACCGCTTTTAAAAGC